>CM046437.1:74033175-74411587 GCA_025506505.1 Flaveria sonorensis
TTTGAGTTTTTGAATATGAGTTTTGATTAGACTTTTGAAATGAAAACGAGTTTTGGTTTGCTTAACATATGATTTTTATGTCTGCTGCTTTTGTATTTCTTCTTTTACTAATTTTAAAACCAGTGGACATAAGTCTATTAAAAAAATTATGAGGTTGTAAAGTGTTTCCTCAAATATAAAAAAACACGGTGCAATTTCCATAAATTTTTATATTTTTCACTCACAGTCACTAACAATCATCCTTTATAATATAGGACACCCGTTTGTATATATGAAAAACGGTACGTGAATATTCTTCTGTGGCCGGCCTCCGGTGACAAAGTACACTTATCACAAAACACGGCCCACAACTTTTGAATAATAAGAATATTAAAAAATGATATTAAAAAACTTTCCTTTTAAATATAGTTTTTCTCCAAAACGCATCAATCATCATCTCTTACAACTTTCAATGACAGGTGGAGGGTGATGCTTATTAAATTGGTGAGGATGAGAAATAGTACAAAAACTTTATCTCCAAATTTAGAATTTTCTATTCTTACGGTTAGTGGTAGAGAATCAATCACATCTTAACGGGACTGAGACGAAAATAAACTAATTTATGACGGGTGAACTTTATATTTATTAAAAAAATTTTACTACCGGAATAATAATTTACACCATCGAGCTAAAAATTAATACTACTGATGAAAAAAAGAAAATAATGGAGGCCCCTTAACCCATAGTAAGCTTCGCCTATGCTTACGGAAAATGGTAAAATAGCAAGTTTTATCTTTGTAAATTGAGTTATTTACATAAATGGTCCGTGTGGTAATATTATTTTTCTAGTTTGGTGTTCAAGTATGATTTATTATAAAATAATCTACGACAACTTATAACAAAATGATTCCTGAGCTGAATATAAGTCAACTTTTTTCATTAAATAAGTACGAAATAACTATTATACCTCTTGTTAAAAGACAAAATAATATTAAACATATAAATTATATTACTCATATTATCTTTTCATTTCACAAAACTTCATTCCACCACCATCACAACCACCCACCATGACACCACCCACCACCATCATCACCACCACCACTACTCACCACCACCGCCACCACCACCACCTTCCACCACACATCGAGTACTAGGCACCACTAAAACCCAGGTCACTCCTCATCTTCATAGCCTCCACCACACATCGGGTACCGGGCACCCATGATCCTCTCCATAATCAGGCTCCTGGCCACCATCTCCAGCTAGCAACCGTCGTCTCTGCTGCCTTGTCTTCATAGCCTCTCACTCCGATGACCTCCACCATTCCAGCGAGCATTTGCACAAATCTTGATCTGTTGCGTTGAGATTGGGGTTGTTCAAGAGGGTGTAATGGTGCCGTGATCCAACAGGGTGCAATAACGGGGTGGTTGGCTAGAAAACACTTGAGCAGTCAAGTGGGTTGGTGGTCGTCGGTGTTGGTTGGGTCGTAACTGGAGAAGTGGGGAAGAAGACAATGGGGATTAGGTTTTTTAATTTGTTAATCAAGAGGTATTGTGGTCATTCTAGAAAATTTTAACAGAAAACTTAACACCCATCCATGTTTGGGCGATTTTGTTATAAGTTTTCATACTTGGTTATTTTGTAATAAATCATATATTATAAGGACCATTTATGTAATTAACTCCTGTAAATATGATTACGCTTGCCACCACATTTTTGTTCGCAAATCTTGTATAAACACATGCTTTTTCTAGCAATTTACAATTACCAAAATTAGGGGACTTTGTTTATGATACTTTAACGTATTACCTAAATTGTTAAACTTGATATGTAACTGATATTTTTAATATATATTATTAAATTCCTGAATTCCAAATAATGTGATACCTGATAATGAAGATATTCTATATATTAATTATTAAACTCCTGAATTCAAAATAATATTTACAGATAAATCTAAGTTCGAATAGTGTAAAATTTTTGTACGTTTATAAATTTATACATATATATAAAAAAATATAGTTTTGTATATGTGTAATGATGTTATTATAACAAAAAAATAATGACTTTGATTGATTTTCAAAAATTAACACGGTTATCGCAACAATAGATGGTTAAGATTTGACATTTACCCTATATTGCTTTGTAGGCCCGATGCAATTGTGTAAGCGGTATTATAAAAGAGATCTGTATGCTGTAGATATAGCTACGTAGGTAAAATGCATGTGTAGGTAAGATTAACTTGTGTAGGCGTGTAGGATATCTATGGGTAGTAACTTGTGTAGGTAGTAAATTATTTAGTTAAAAATGTCATTTTAAATGTATCTTGTGTATGTAAAAATGACTTGTGTAGGGCAGTAAAATGGATGTTAGTGTAGGTGTGATGCGATATTGTGTAGGTGGAATTATGAAAAGTTGGGCAGCTTGTTAGTTCTAATGGTGTAGGTTAGATGGGGTATTGAATTTACTATTATATCTCAGATTATAGTATATGTAGTAGTAGAGCTGCAAACGAACCGAACGAACACGAACAAGGCCTTGTTCGTGTTCGTTCGTTAATATACTTGTTCATGAACTGTTCACGAACACTTACCGAACGAGATTTTTTGTTCGTGTTCGTTCATTAAGAAAATGAACATGTTCATGAACTGTTCACGAACACTTACCGAACGCAAATTAACACAATCAAAAGCAAACAACCATAAATAACTGTTCATGAACATGACGAACACCAAAAAACTCATGAACACAAACGAATACAAATGATTATAGATTTATTTTATAATAAATTTTTATTTTTATTACAAACATTACACAAAATCAATCAAAAATAAATAAGTACTTAACATAAATATCAAAAAATACTTGATATAATAGTCATAAAAATAACTGACATAAAAATAAAAATATAAACGAACACATTATCGAACGTTCACGAACGGACATTAACGAACATAAACGAACACATTATCGAACGTTCACGAACATAAATGAACAAACACGGCTTGTGTTCATGTTCGTTCGTTTAATTAAACGAACAGAATTTTCTTGTTCGTGTTCGTTCATTTACTAAACGAACGAACATAAACGAACTTCCCGCCGAACGTTTCACGAACTGTTCGCTGAACGTTCAGTTCGTTTGCAGCCCTATGTAGTAGGGTGTTCATAAGTGCGCTTGTTACACACTTAATTCAGTAAAATTGAATGAGGTTTGTGCATGGATGGTGTTTGTAGTGTACATACGAATGTACTAATGTGACACATTTTTAGGTGGTACCCCATATATGTTGGATGAGAGAGATACTTTTTTAAGAAAAAACTATATGTTGTTATGTTGTGTTTCTTACATATGATATGATAATTAATTATATAATTCAATCATAAGATAGATGTTAATTGAAATTTTGATTGAATATTGTAAAATCAGTCAAACAAAAACTGATTGATTATTATAAATAGGTTGTTCCTTGAGAATACTTAAAAAGTTTTTGAGTCCTAAGCTAATAAAAAAATAAACCTTATAATATAAAGTTAATAACTCATCTATAACAAGTTGTCGATGCAATAGGTTTAAAAAACACTATTGGGCTAACAACTATAAAACAAATTAAAATTTTACTAACTAATAATGAGCTAAATTATTAAAAATCTTAATGATCTATAACATTTTACAGGCATAAAATGCATTCAAAACAAAAAATAAAAAATTGATTT
Organism: Flaveria sonorensis; assembly: GCA_025506505.1. NCBI lineage: Eukaryota > Viridiplantae > Streptophyta > Magnoliopsida > Asterales > Asteraceae > Flaveria > Flaveria sonorensis. The sequence continues at coordinate 74,036,872 of CM046437.1, forward strand.
TTGATGAACAATTTAGACAATGGTTGAAGTATAACGTCATTCACGTGGTTAATGGCATGTTTATGAACTTTGTTACATACATTGTGACGGTGACAATAAAGTGTTGACATACATAAAAAAAGTCTAAAATTACCGTGAATTAGCTTTAAGAATATGGAGGGTAACACAAATACAAAACAATATTATATTTCGCTCATTGCAGACTAATAATTTATAAGAGGTAATTCAATTAGTCTAAAATATAAAAGAAATGTAAAAAAACCAATAAAACAAAATTAAACGTTAACGAATTCCGTACCATCTCCTCCAGCCGACTACCTGTGTTTGAAACTGAATAAAACAATATTAAACGTTAACGAATTCCACAGAGAGCAAAAAATAAAAGAAAATAAAAATAAAAAACCGGCCAACAGAAACATGCCACGTGGCGTGTCGGTGGGGGCACTCACCAAGACTTGCAAATGAGTATATATACAATATGATGCTGAATGATATGGGATTACAGCTCGTGGGATTCAAGATTAAATTAAAAAATATAAAAAAAGTATTATGTTTTAAATTTAATTGTTAAATTAAATATATACTGATGTCAAGTTTGACTTCAGAAGGAGGATCAAATCTCATTGGATTTAAAAATATCATAAAGTATTTGATATTTAAAAAAAATATAATAAAAAATAGATGATTGAAGAAATTGATCTTCATATTCGAAGGTTGAATCTCTTGGATTAAATAAGTTCTAAATTTTTCATTTTGATTCTTGAATAAAAAGAGGTGATGCAAAAGTATTAAAAAGAATGATTGATCAATTTTTAAATTAGAAGAGTTACATAATTACTAAATCAGTTAATTCTGTTTTGTCAATTACTATTATAACCTTTTAATAATATTAAATGAAAGAAAAAATTTAATTGGTTGGTTCTTGTTCTTCTTGCTCACATATATTTTTATTGTTTTTATTTGAACATCGTCCTATATATATAATTATGCATTGGTTTAGCCCCGAAATATAAATCATAAACCAACACAACTTCCTGTTAACTCTAGCTTACTCAATAAAAATAAATTACAGATTCTTAAATAGAAAAAAAAGCAACTAAGACCACTACTCCACTAAACCTAAGACTTATTTTTTCATGCATAATATGCATTGTAACCAACCCGCTGCTTACTAAAAACAATAACAAACAAGTGCTTAAATAAAACTTGCTGCTGACCCGTAACTTGAACCATCCGATATCAAGATTAACCTACATTATGTACTCCTTTCTGGTTTATATATGCAATCATCTTACTATTGCCAAATATATATATTTACAATTGATTTCTTTCTCCTTTCTGGTTCTGGATAAAGTCTTGCTGTTGGTTAAGCTTAATAGTGTGAAGTATGATGGGTAGAGATTTGGTGTTAGTGTTGTGTAGTATGCTAAACTAAAGTCTGTGGTGGATCCCCTTGTGGCTGGTAAACCAACATCAAGCTAGATATATTCCACAAAAAACCAAGATCAATAACACAACTACATGACTAATTAATGATCTTTAGATTAATGTTTCTACGAAATAGATTCCTTTTAAGAATGATTATTAGAGGAACTGAGATTTCAAATTTTGTTTTTGACTATTCTTTAAAGGGTGAGGTTATTTTACAAAATATATTTTTCCTACAAAGTGTGAGAATACACAATGAGGTTAAAAAAGTCACAAAAAAAAATTATATCTCACAATCTAAATCGAATTTCAAAAAAGTAATTCAGAGTCTCTGTTCCTCTCGTCGTCCTCTTTCTGAAAAAAAAAATAAAAAAAAATTTTATTGTGTTTTTTATGACATAATGACGTCATTGTGTCTTTCATAAATGACACAACAAAAAAAACGTTAATTTTTTTTATTTTTCGTTTATTTTTTTCTTAGTGAGGACGGCTAGGGGAACAAAAGCTTGAAATTACTTTTTAGAAATTCGATTTAGATTGTGAGATATAATTTTTTTTGTGACTTTTTTTGACTCATGGTGTCTTCTCACATTTTGTAGTAAAAATACACTTTGTATTTTAACCTCTTTCTTCTTTAAATTAATATCTTTTGTCCTTCCAATAATAGAACGTTATTTTAAAACCTTTTTTTTTTTATAAAAAGGCTTTTTAAATAATCTATATCTTAACATGTTTGAAAAATAGATCTTTTTTTTCAAAGATTTACTTTCTTTCACTAGCGAGACAAATTAGTGTTTCAAAATTTCTACCCACAATCTTTGAATGTCGATCTTCTAGTATGTTTTTCTCTTTATATACCAGAGCTCTCACTCTCTAAGAATGCACAAATGATCATATCCTTCGGATTTCAATGGCTCAAAAGTGTGAAATGAAACTTCTTGGGAAAACCGGAAGTGCATTTACGAACAGGGTTAAGTTCGTTCTTAAACTCAAGTCCATCGAGTATGAGTACCTTGAGGATGAATTACTAAACAAAACAGAACTCCTACTTAAATCAAACCCCGTTTTCCAAAATGTCCCAGTCCTTTTTCATGCGGATAGACCGCCCATGATCGAGTCTCTCGTCATAATGGAGTACCTTGATGAGATCCAACCTAATATCCATCCTATCCTCCCTTCGGACCCTTCAGATAGGGCTCAGTGCCGGATCTTGGCCTACATCTTTGATAACATGGTACTTTATGATCCAAACCATTTGATTTTTGTTACAATTAACATGTTACCTTTTCAAACAATTGGTTTTCACCCTATAAATAAGGTTCCTATATCTTAACTCTATTTTCTCGTTTAAGTAAAACTTAATTATCTCCTTCTTTTTAAACTTTGATGTAGATCTATAGGTTTTTTTTAAAATGAAACTTTCTCATTAATTTAATACGTTAATTTATAAGGTCCTCAAACTATTTCTAGCAAAACTATAAACGTATCTATACTTCTATACAATCTAATAAATAAAGGTTTTAGTAGGACACGTTTTCAAATTCTAGAGCATGTACAATGGTTTTTTAGCCTAAAATATTTAATTTAAAAATCATTCAATTATATCTTTACATATTTTTAACAATTTACCATTTTTCTTTAATATAGTATTTTATACATTTTTAAACATATAATTAAAAGTGAGTCAACTTTTAGAGTATTTTACTTTTTCATTAATAAGTCTAACTTATATATGAAAGTAATTTAAATAGAGATTAGTCAACAATGAATTTTATGGAAAACTTAACCATGACCTTAGCAAATAAGTACCAACTTATTTATTGATTTTTGAAGTTAATTTTTTATTTGTTTTTATAATTAATATATATATGTATGTATGTATTTATTGTTCCTTAAAAGCATTACTCTCTTTATTCATTTAGTTGAAAGCATTCATGGTAACTTAGAAGCATTAATTTTTCTATTATCTTTTGGTTGAATTTTATCATGCTTTTAAAATATCATTGTGAAGATCGTGAGGTCTTGCTAATTTAAAACTTACCTATTTTAGTAATTAGATTTAATTGATAATTACATTACACTTGGCTCTAAACATTTACAAAGCTAACCTCTGTCGAGTGCCTGGCAGAGCTAACGGAGATTCAATCCTTAATCTTTATCCTCATCTCCCATCTTCGCCCAGGCTAACGGGGCCTTACTTATTTAGGGGGCAGAGTGGAGCTTCGAGAAGCACTCTTGAGAGGAAGATCTTTGGCCCCTCTTCATTCTCTACAGGGTTCTAAACCTTTCTTCAACGCACTTGAGAATCATTAGGTCTTGCTTCTAAAGCTATGGATTCTATAACAGTAAAAATAGTCGCTTTGAAGAATGTTAGGTTTGATATTATTACCCTGCCGAACAAATTTAAAAATAGAAATTTATTTATTTTATTAACTTGATTAAATTCTTTAGCTTAGAAAATCTAAAAATTGTACATCATGGTCATATTTTATGGTAAATCACTACAACAATTGTGCGCAATAGAGGCGACAAATTTAGCGGCGACAAGAGCAATAACGCAACAAGAGCAGTAGTGGTGACGCCTTTAGCAGCGACATGTCACCGCTATTGATATCTGATATGTTTGCACGCACCATAGACAGATCTAACCTTTGATCAGCGTTTGACGGCCTCCGTATTATTATACGTAGACTATTAGCGGTGACACCGTTGATCAGCAAATGGTCTTTTTAGTGGCGACAATTTTCGCTGTTATCACATTTAGCGGCGACAACTATTAGCGGAGACAACTATGACCTTTAGCGGGTATTTGATTACCATTAGCGACAAACTTTTAGCGACGACTCATTAGCGTCGAAACGTCACCGCTAATACTTTTAGCGGTGACAAATGGGGTTATTTGCGGCCACAAATGCCGCCGCTAATACTCAAATTCTTTGTAGTGAAAATACAAAAAATAAAAAATAATCTTGTAGTTATTAACTTGATTAATTTTTTTAAATTACATTCATTTTAATGTGCTTGGTGGTTAGCATGGATTACGATTGTACACATAAAAGAATATTTAAAATTTTGATGAATAAAATCATTAGATCCTTTAAGTTTTAAAAATTTCGATTCTAACTCATCTTTTTTCCTATGTAAAGTCGATTATTATTTTATTTATTAAATTGTTATAGACCCTTATGAAAAGTATATGTTTTTTTAAGAAATATATAATACACAAGTAATAACTTAATGTAAAACTATTATATTATTCATACACGGCTACCAAGACGATAGACAATTCACATATTTGTTATTACACTCATTTTATTAATTTGAGAAGTCGAACTCTTACTTATTATATTAGCTTAACTATGCCAAAGGACATTTAGCCTAATGGTACGAAACAATGATAGTAACAGTTGATATCGATGATTTGAAATTTTGAATTTAGAAGATTTTCCTATTTTGTGGCACACGTACATGTTATTAGAAGCACATAAGGAGTCAACTTTTTAAAGCTCTATCTGTATGGAAAACTAGGTCGATTATAAGTTAAATATAATTAAACATATTATTATAGACATACAATATATCTTACTAATATATTTTGAAAAACTGTGGATAGTATTACCCGGTGATGAGAAAGTTTATGCTAACACGAGAGGAGGAGAAAAGAGAAGAAATGAAAGGGCCTATCATCGAAGGTATTGGGAGGTTGGAAGAGGCATTTGTGAAGTTGAGCAAGGGGAAAGTTTTTTTCGGTGGAGATGATGTTGGTTATCTGGATATTGTTTTTGGAGTTTTTCTCGGGTGGTTCAAACTTTTTGGAATAGTGTTCGATTTCAATGTGATTGATGAAGCCAGAAACCCAAAACTTACACAATGGGGAAAGAGTATGTGGTCACATGAAGTTGCTAGTAATATCATCTCAAGCCATGAAGTTCACATGCAATTCCTTAAGTTTCTTCATAACAAGATGCCACCTATGTCTCGGCCCGTTATCAATTGGAATTAGTATGCATGCGCATATCTGTAACTATATAAATGTTCCACATGCATGAAGCTAGAAGTCTATCTTCAAAGGACAATAAAGGTGTTAAAAATCTATCTTCTAAAGACAATAAAAGTTCCATGAGTTAATGCAACTCGATCAATGGGTCACGATTGTACTTATATGCAGTTTTAACGTACAAGTCATATGTTTATTTTAATAGAAAGTGAGATCCTAAACATGAGGTACTGGTATCATGTTGTAGTTTGTTTCACGTCCATGCATGTAGTAATTTTATAGATTTCTATTAGATCAATTAATGTGTGGTGTGTTTCAAAGCAGTAAAGAGTGAGTCTTGTGTGTGAGTTGTGAAGCATTAGTGTGTGTTTTCCGGGTGTATTTGGGGCATGGACCATCAAACTATTGTTTTTACCCGACCTATTTGTGACACTCTACATATATCCTACATCGGCCGTGGACAGGAGAGATTCCTGGTTCATAAGGAATGTCCGGTCTCTAATATCACCAACGCGTTTTGGGCGTATTAGCTGTGGATGAGAGGAGAACTCCACAGTTAAGCGTGCTTAGGTGACATCAATCCAGCGATGGATGACCTCCCTGGGAAGTTTTCACCCGGGCAACCAAAAGCAAATCCGTGAGCTCCTCGTGGGCAAAGCGGACAATATTGGTGGTATGAGGGGTCGGGTGTTACAGAATGGCATCAGAGCCACTCCTGTACCGTTCGGGATGGTGGGACAAACCTCAACGGGAATGGTGAGTGTTATCGGGCTCATCGAGGACGATGAGTCCAAAGGGGGGGTGATTGTGACACTCTACATATATCCCACATTGGCCGTGGACAGGAGAGATTCCTGGTTCATAAGGAATGTCCGGTCTCTAATATCACCAACGCATTTTGGGCGTATTGGCTGTGGATGAGAGAAGAACTCCACAGTTAAGCGTGCTCAGGTGGCAGCAATCCAGGGATGGGTGACCTCCCTGGGAAGTTAAGCTGTTAGGAGTATGGTTTGGTTACAAGCATTTATATGGTTTTGGTGTGGTTTGGTTTGAAGTATATATTTGGTTTTAATGTTAGTAATATTGAAAATTAAACTTCACTTAAGATCAAGAACTTCAATTCAAAACCCCAACGATTACAATAAAAAATAAGAACTTAAGTTTGTGGATGATTTGTGAATTATTGGATGATTTGTGAATTATTGGATGATTTGTAAATTATTGGATGATCAACTTAATCATCTCGGACCCTACTTATACTTACAGACTCCAACGGTTATTAACAACCTATTAACAACCGTACAAAAAGGAAAGGAAAAACACAATGACACCAGAACTAATTGATATGGACACAATTAGTCCCTGAACTTGTAAACAAAAACAAACTAAAGAAACCAAATCTTCTGAAGCAAAATAACCTTCGAAAGATTTCCACCAAGGCATTTCTTCCGAAGCCAAATAACCTTCGGAAGATTTTCTCCAAACCAAATCTTCTGAAGCAAAGATAACCTTCAGAAGAAAACTTAACCTTCGGAAGATTTTCTCCAAAGCATTTCTTCCGAAGTAAAACTTAACCTTCGGAAGAAACACATTAACCTTCGGAAAATTTTTTTGCCTTCGGAAGAAATACTTGAACATCAGCTTGGCTTCGGAAGTAAACTTGATTTGACTTAAATATCTCACAATCTCCACCTTTAAATCAAATCAAGACTCTAACCAATACCTAAAGCATCCAAGCAACAAGTATCATCAACTTGAATCCCCAACTCAAGAACACCACCAAGGACCTCAAACACATATCCTGTGATTGATTCACCTTCCACTAGAATTGGACTACCTGTCACATGCTGCCCAAAGAGAATACCACTCTCTTCAATTCCATTCAAAATTCTCAGAACACATTCAGCAGCATCCCAGTGAGCTTTACCTTGATCAACTTCACAGCCACTGATCAAACTCACTACATCTCCTAGATCAGATCTAGTACGCACCATCACATATATCAAAGTATATGAACTTCCTTGAAACTTTAGGATACAAACCTTATCCCCCTGTCTCTTCACTGCAAACCTGGATTTATAACTAGGGCCTTCTCCCTTCAAGACACCCTCCTTGTCCTTATATAGCCACTTACAAGAGACTAGTTCCTGACCTTGAGGCTTATCCACCAGCACCCAAGTCTTATCCTTGAGTAGAGAGTCTATCTCTGCATCAGATGCTATGCTCTACCTCTTTCTCTCAATTGAAGCAACTGCGTTCTAACAAGACAATAGTTCATCTAAACTATCTGTCTCAGCACTCAAAAATGCCATACCCAAGATATCAGCTCCCTCTTTACACCTCAAAGGAACCATAACATGCCTTCCGGGCCTATCTCTAGCCATACCAGGACTAGGCTGCTCCACCTCAATATGAACCTTACCTTCCTCAAGTTCCACTTGTTCATCATTAACCAACCCAGGATGACTTTCAACTTTGGAAGTTTTAGAAATACCTTCGAAAGATTTGAAAATGCCTTCGGAAGCTTGAGGAATGCCTTTGGAAGCTTTAGGCTCCACCTCAACATGAACTCCACCTTGTTCAGACTCACTAGTAGATGACTCATTATCACCACTACACAGGACATCCTTGAACATTAGGTCTTCCTTGAACACGACCTTTCTACTCACCAAAACCCGTGTACTGCCACCTTCTATCTTCCATAACTGGTACCCCTTACCACCTTTTGAGTACCTAAGAAAGACACATTCCACAGCTTTAGGTTTTAATGTTCCTTGGTTCAAATGCACATATGCCACAGACCTAAACACCCTCAAGTCACTATAATCCTATTTGACACCAGTCCAAACTTCCATAGGAGTCCTCATTCTTAATGCTGATGATAGCGACCTGTTTACCAGATAAGCAGTAGTCACAGCAGCTTCCGCCCAAAACTCTTGTGGTAACCCAAAACTTGAAAGCATACACCTCACTTTGTCAATCAAGGTTCTATTCATCCCCTCACCTAACCCATCCTACTGAGACATACCTGGTAAAGTTAATTGCCTAACTATTCCAAAACCTTTATACAACTTATTGAATTCTATGTAATAAAACTTTAATCCATTGCCTGTACTTAACCTCTTAACCTTCTCCTTAGTTTGAGTCTCCACCTGCACCTTCCACTCTTGAAATTTCCTAAGAGCTTCACTCTTGTGCTTTAACACATAGACCCATACTTTCCTTGAGAAATCATCTATGATGGACAAGAAATACCTGGCACCACCCAAAGACTCAGTCCTGGCAGGACCCCAAAGATCTAAGTGTACATACTCTAAAATTCCTTTGGAAGAGTACTTTCCATCACCAAACTTTACCTTCTTTGGCTTTCCCATCATACAATCTTCACCAAGGTTAGTAGTACACTGATTGAGTTTACCAAGAACCTGCTGTTTCTCTACCTCAATCAACCCTGGCCATTTTTGTGATCCAGCCTCTGATCCCACAGAGTTTCCTTACTACCTGAAACTACAATGGTTTCATCTTTCTTTAAGGCTTTACCATCTAAAAGATAAATGTTGTTATCCACCCTTCTTCCTAATAACACCACTAAAGCACCCTTTACTACATTGGCTTTACCATCTTTTAGACTAACATGATACCCTGATCCTTTAAATGTACCCAGAGACAACAAGCTTCTCTTTAAGTTAGGGACATACCTCACTTCTTTAAGATCCACCTGCATCCCATTCCTCAACTTGAAACTTACTGAGCCAATGCCAACTATCTTGCATTGTCTTTCATCCCCCAGCTTTACAATTCCAAGATCTTGGAATTTTAGTTCACTAAAGAACTCTTTAACAGGTGACATGTGAAATGAACAACCAGAATCTAGCACCCAACCATCAGACCTAACTTCTGATGAAACAACTAACACATCAGCACTATCATCGCTTTCAGATGAATCATCTTGAGACAAATGATGATGTGACTTGTTATTGCTAGACTTACTTTCTTTCCCTTCCACTCTGGGCAATCCTTATTTAGGTGTTTCTCTGATCCACACACAAAATACTCCCTCCTAAACTTGAACTTGGATCTTGATGCTCCCCTGTGTTTTTGATTTCTCTGCTCAGTCCTTCCTCTTACTACCAGCCCCTGACCCTTTTCATCCTTAGGGTCAAACCTCTTTTGGAGTTCCTTGGAATTTAGAGGAACGAGAACATCTTCTGTTGTTAATGTTTTTCTCCCATACATAAGAGTATCAACAAAATGCTCATATGACTCAGGCAATAAGGCCAAGAATATGATGGCTTGATCCTCATCATCAAGTTCAACCTTAATGTTCTCAAGATCCAGGATCAACTTATTGAATTCATTTATATATTCTTCAATCGTCTTATTGGATCTCATCTGAAACGTGTACAACTGTTTCTTCAAGTAAAGATGGTTCGCAAGAGATTTGGTCATGTAGAGTGTAACACCCGGCCTTTCATACCACCAATATTGTCTGCTTTGCCCACGTGAAGCTCACGTATTTGCATTTGGTTTCCCGGGTGAAAACTTCCCAGGGAGGTCACCCATCCCTGGATTGCTGCCACCTGAGCATGCTTAACTGTGGAGTTCTCCTCTCATCCACAACAATATGCCCAAAACGCGTTGGTGATATTAAAGACCGGACATTCCTTATGAACCAGGAATCTCTCCTGACCACGGTCGATGTGGGATATATGTAGGGTGTCACAATCACCCCCCCTTTGGACTCATCGTCCTCGATGAGCCCGAGAACTCACCATACCCGGTGAAGTTTGTCCCACCATCCCGAACGGCACAGGAGTGGCTCTAATACCATTCTGTAACACCCGGCCTTTCATACCACCAATATTGTCCGCTTTACCTACGAGAAGCTCACGGATTTGCTTTTGGTTGCCCGGGTGAAAACTTCCCAGGGAGGTCACCCATCCTTGGATTGCTGCCACCTGATACCATTCTGTAACACCCGGCCTTTCATACCACCAATATTGTCCGCTTTGCCCACGAGAAGCTCACGGATTTGCTTTTGGTTGCCCGGGTGAAAACTTCCCTGGGAGGTCACCCATCCCTGGATTGCTACCACCTGAGCACGCTTAACTGTGGAGTTCTCCTCTCATCCACAGCCAATATGCCCAAAACGCGTTGGTGATATTAGAGACCGGACATTCCTTATGAACCAGGAATCTCTCCTGACCACGACCGATGTGGGATATATGTAGGGTGTCACATAGAGCGCCTCTAACTTAAACCAAATTCCAGCCGCTGTCGTTTCCTTGGCTGCCTCCCCGTAAAACTCGATCCCCAAGACAAAAAATGATTTCACTATGAGCCTTTTCCATGATTTCTTTCTTCTATGCTGCAGATAAATGCGCTGGAAGATGATCTGCCCCTCTTAGTGCATCAACTACTCCGTTATGCACTAATAACGCTCGCATCTTCACCCTTCACAGGCCGAAATCATTCTTTCCATCGAATTTCTCCAGTTCGAACCTCGTTGGCGCCATTCTCTTCGTCAATTGAATTGCCCTTCGAACTACGGATCTTGAACCAATCAGACTTTCAACCCTACACTCCGACGAGATCACTTCCTTCTTCGACTTGAACCGTTCTCCACCTTGGCTCTGATACCACTTTTCGAAAATTAAACTTCACTCAAGATCAAGAACTTCAATTCAAAACCCCAACGATTACAATAGAAAATAAGAACTTAAGTTTGTGGATGATTTGTAAATTATTGGATGATCAACTCAATCATCTCAGACCCTACTTATACTTACAGACTCCAACGGTTATTAACAACCTATTAATAACCGTGCAAAAAGAAAAAAACACAATGACACTAGAACTAATTGATATGGACACAATTAGTCCCTGAACTTGTAAACAAAAACAAACTAAAGAAACCAAATCTTCCGAATTAAAATAACCTTCGGAAGATTTCCACCAAGGCATTTCTTCCGAAGCCAAATAACCTTCGGAAGATTTTCTCTAAACCAAATCTTTCGAAGCAAAGATAACCTTCGGAAGAAAACTTAACATTTGGAAGATTTTCTCCAAAGCATTTCTTCCGAAGCAAAACTTAACCTTCGAAAGAAATATTTGCCTTCAGAAGAAATACTTGAACATCAGCTTGACTTCGGAAGTAAACTTGATTTGACTTAAATATCTCACAAGTAAAAATCACAACATGATCTTTTATGAACTCTACTTTTCCTTAGGATTCTAGCTACTGATATAAACTTATTATTTTTATAGCATTTCACAATGTACATAACCTTATAAAGTTGTTTTTAACTACTACTCAATAATGATAACAAAGGTCATCAAGGCCATTTATCGATATGAAGTTTTGTTCAAAAAGTTCCTAAATAAAAACTTTTAAAAATAGTTTAAGTTTTGTAATTTCTATATTGTATTTTTTAACAAAAAGTATTAAAAAAAACAATTAAGTCTCAAACCTAAAAGCTAGTACAAGTTGGAGCTTCCGAGTTAGCCTCGGAGCTTTGAGCCCCCACCGAATCGAAACCGAAGTTTCCGATTATTGGTTTGCATTAACCAAACAGTTTTCAGTTAACCAACTTTGGTTAATTAGTTTTGGCCATGGGTGTTGTTCATTATGGGTTGGTTAACTGAAATTTTTGTATGTGTTGCTTCTGTTCTATGTAGGTTCAATTCTTGAGTAGTTTTACGCACGCAAAAAAAAACTCAAAATGCAGCTCATGCAATGCAAATCATGTTTGACATTAAGTTGCTCTTATGTTTGATTGTTTGATGCTTTGACGCATTAACCAAAGTACTTTGTCCTAAACATATGCAACACAAAGTCAAACATGAGTTAGCTAGTCGACTCATGTTTATAGACATGTCAGCTTGGTTTAGTTATACTAGACGGTAATGGTATGTCTATGCCTAATCAAAGTTAAAATCGAACCGTTGATTAATCCCGTCCCTCAAAACCGCATTGACCATATATCAGTTTTGTTAGTTTTAGTTATATTTGGGACACTTTTGTCGGTCATGGGCCGATTATCGGTTAATGGTTTTTGGTCATAGGTTAGCGTTTTGGTACCAAATCATTTTGGATTTGTAACATTAATAAGTGGGTTGTATCTTAGTTGGCAAGAACAAATTTATAATGCCACAACATATGTAAAAGTCAATCTGAATATCATAATTCATAAATAGTTTTCAACCATCCACCACCATCAAATTGTCAACCGTCATCATTATCCACCGCCGAAGGTTAATGTGAGAGAGAGGAGAAGTGACAATAGTAGCAGAATTGATATGATTTTGTTTACCTAATTTTACCTATGGATGCCGACGGAAAAACCCATCATTAAACTTACTTTACTTCAGCGGTGTTGAATGATAGATCAATGATAGCATGATGTTATGGCTACAGTTTGTGTTTATTGTCGAATCCATCTATGATTACTAACGGGTCACTCATGAGTTGATATTAAGCATTAATCAACCTTAAAATGTTACTTTAGATTACAACAATGTGTATTAAATCAGACATATTAATTGAGTCCTACTGAACCTTATATGTGAAAACTTAGTGTCTAGCTTTAATACGCTTGTCGTCTATTGTTGGTGGATTGTTTTAGCTACGCAAACCCACATCCGTTCATAATAACACAATTTAGTTTATACTTGTAAGTGAATACTCTATAGTGTTGGTTTTTGGGTTACGTCATCTGTTGGTTGGTTGTTTTGGTTACACAAAACCAAACATAAATGTAATAACTAAGTTTAGTTCTATTCATCTTTTATTTTTTTTATTTTTTGTTAGTTTATTGATCATTTTAATAACTCAATATAATTCTATTGATCTTTGTATGTTGATGTTTCCGTATTAAACATCAACACCAGCAACTCTAAAAAGTTTGATCGGGCTCATCTTTTAATAATCAAGGGCGTATCATTAGATTCTTCCATTGGTAATGATTCCCACCAAAAGACAAAGAAATCTAAACATTTGAGGCGTGTTTTTCATTGGTATATATTTGGTACTAGGTTACAATCTCGTGTCATACACGTACTAAATAAATTTACTGTTACATGGTTAATAATATAAAAAGTTATGTCTTAAATATTGTGTATTATACAGATTGAACAAACCCATGTATTAAACATTTGAAAATTTGAAGTTAACATGTTTAAAATTTTAATTATGGATAGTTATTAATTAATGAATAGTTATTATAGCATTCATAATTAAAAGGAAAGAGAAGCGGAAAAACCAATTATTAGATGACCTAGAATGATAACAAGTGTCCAGATTTATTTTTATTTATTAGTATAGAGATTTGAAAATTTGAAGTTAACATGTTTAAAATTTTAATTATGGATAGCTATTAATTAATGAATAGTTATTATAGTATTCATAATTAAAATAAAAGAGAAGCGGGAAAATCAATTATTAAATGGTCTAGAATGATGACAAATGTGCAGATTTATTTTTATTTATTAGTATAGAGATTTTTCAATAAAAACAATGAAACGTTGGTTCGTTAGTAAACTATCACTAATTACCTCATATTAAGGTTATCTATAAAAAAAATCACCAAATGACAACCAAATTTCATATGTGTTTCATTTAGTTCACTTAGTTTTAGAAAAGCAAATTAATGTTTATAAAAATCTTTACAATATTAAAAACTAAAGTGGTTTTTGTTGTTAAATAAGAAAAAAATATACTAGTGACATTAGGACAACAAACTTAGTTATGATAAAGTGGAACATTCCTTTTGTTAGGTTTGAATACTACTTCATATTAATTGATGTGTAATAAACAAAACAATTTTGCAGCGGGATAACATGAAACAAATTGTAATCAAAACAAGAAAGTCAAGACTTGAAGAACATTGGAAATGCAAGAAGTCTGTCTCAGACTAAGCTCTCATAACATTTTCATGGTGATGCACAATTTCACACACTAGATCGGGAAAATCGTTACATACATATAATTACATGAGAATTCAATATAAAAATTATGCAATTTGGTTAGATTGAGTCGAGGTCACCAGTACTAAAGGACAAACCAATTTTTTAAATGATTTGAACTTGAGTGGAATCCAATTTTAATAGGCTTAGAGGAATCTTTAATGATCAATGGATACATATTTGACGGAATCTTCTTTTTCTTATAAGTTAGATCTTTGTTTTTATATCACTGGAATTGAATTAGAGGATCCTATCATCGGATGACTGAAATGATTAGTTGATATTCTTCATAGGATCTTGCTTTCCCTAATGTATTTTATCAATTGATCGGGGATAGTCTTCAGTGGATACGGGGACTTTGATTAGATTATGAGAGAATTATGATCATTCGTTCTTCAAGATTCAACACCTTTTTTAAAAGTGTTAGAATTTATATTAGTCAATTTTATAAGTTATTTTATCTTCTCTAGTTTCTTATATTTTCTTTGTGTGTTATTATGAGGTGCTTCTTGGGCTGGCGTTGTTGATCTGCTTGCTTATGGGCTTGCTGCTGGTTTTGGAGCTTGTGGGCTTGTCATGCTGTGGGCTTCTATTCGGTCTTCTTATATGTGCGTGTGTGTCGTTCCAAATAACCACACACTCACTTCTTCTTCATTATTCTTTGAGTTCTCATCAGTTTGTTTAGGGTTTCTTTTTGTTTTTGTTCATTCTCAATATTCTGGGTTATCACTTTGATAATTCATGATCTGAATCTGTCTTGTTTGTCATTGATTCACCTACGATAGTAAATCAGTCTATTAGAGTTTATGTACGAATGTTCTTTTGATTGTTAAGACTTCATATTCGTTGTTATTGATTATATCTGATACCATTTTTGACATGGTATCAGACCTCTGAGGTTTGATTTCTCGATTCTGGTTTTATTGGCTTGTGGTTCTTCGATTGGGATTAGGGTTTCGATCTCCTGAAACCCTAGGATCGGTATCGCTGTCGCGTCTGATATTTGTTTATCATATCACAACGAAGGCTGGTTCGTGTTAAAGATTTGGTTCATCCTGACTGATTCATCGCAACCCTACTTTGGATGCAAGGTTGATGCTGCTAAAGTCCCTTTTTCATCTCTTACAACCCTAGAAGGTTGTGCGATGCTTGCTGCGGTTATTGCTGTGTTCGTATTGCAACCCTTGTGGTTGTGCATCTTCTTGATATTCTCTCGGTGATTCTACAACCCTAGAAGGTTGTAAGTCACTTGACCTGCTTTGGGTTTCCTTTTGGGTTGCTCGCACTATGAGGATATCTCTTCCCTTTATCTTTACTCTTATTTCTCATATTTTGATCTGATATAGGCATATTTGGCTGGGTTAGGAGTACCCGCATCTATGATAATCAGGGTGAATCATTCCCCTGCTTTGTGTTCTGTTGCATTGCATTTTTTGTGTGAATTTGTGTGCATCACTTGCATGATTTGTCGTGCGTTGCATTACACTCTTGGTTATCTCTTGATCTGCCAATATAGTGGTGTGCAAACCTAGCTCTGACCTTGTTGTGTATTCTGTGTGTATATGATTTGTGCCTCATCTCTGTTATCTGTTTAAAATGTCTGAAAAATCATCTGTGGTTGTCACTAACACTCTGGTGAGCAAGTTGGACCCTAGTAATCTGTTATACCTTCACCCTAGTGAATCTAGTTGTCTAACCATAATAAGTATAAAATTAAAAGGAACTGAGAACTACACTATCTGGGCTAACTCTATGAAACTTGGACTTCAAGCTAAAAACAAACTAGGATTTATAGATGGAACAAGTAAAAGGCCTAAAGATGATGAAGTTCTCAGTTCCCAATGGGACCGTTGCAAGTCTGTTATGTTAACTTGGATTCTTAACTCTATATGTGAAGAACTGTATGCCGGTCAAGTTTATTCCAAACTTGCTTCAGATGTTTGGACTGACTTAAAAGAAACATATGACAAGGTTGATGGGTCAATTGTATTCAATCTCTTTTGAAAAATCAATTCTATCACTCAAAATGGAGCTTCTGTTGCTGAATATTATCACAAACTCAACACAATGTGGAAGCAATTTGATACAATGGTTCAATTACCCACCTGTCTTTGTAATGCCTCAAAAGAATTTAATGATTTTAATCAAATGATAAAACTAATGCAATTTCTGATGGGTTTGGATGACATTTATCAACCTGTTAGGACTAACTTGTTGACTAGAGAACCTCTTCCCACTATTAAAACTACTTTCTCAATAATCTCTAGGGAAAAGTCTCATAGGACTTCAAGTAGTACCTCAAAAACTCAAAATGTTGGATTTGTGTCTAAACCAAATCAACCTAGTGATAATAAAAAAAGAAGTGGTAGAGGTCCAAACCGTAATCTGAAATGCAGCCATTACAACAAAATTGGTCACACTGTTGAAAGATGTTTTGAAATTGTCGGTTATCCACAAGGATACAAACCGAGAACTAATTCCGGGTCAAAAAACCCCATATCTCACAACTCAAAAATGGATAAAACTGACCCCAACTCAAGTTGTATGTCTTCTTCAAACCCTTTATCCCTAACTCCTGAGCAGGTCTCTCAGCTCTTAGGGCTGCTGAACGACAAGTCTAATGATAAATCTCAGAATTCTAACTTTGGAGGTACTCAAACGAATCTAAGTAATACAAGTGTTCATAATCTTAATTGTTTTTCTTCAAATCTATGGAATGGATGGGTTATTGACTTTGGGGCTAACCAACACATGGTCTTCTCCGAAAACAACCTAACTAACCTTGTTGAAGTTTCTGACTTTAATATTACTGTAAAACAAATGGCACAAATGCTTTGGTCACAAAAATAGGGAATCCAAAACTATATGAAGGAGTTGTTCTTACCGATGTGTTTGTTGTCCCAGAGTACAATGTAAACCATATGTCTGTCCATAAGTTAGCTAAGGCTAATAATTTGAGAGTTGTCTTTGATGAGTCAAAATGCTATATTCAGGATTTGCTCACCAAGAAAACCCCGGTGACTGGTAGTCAAATCGATGGCCTGTAGTTTTTGCGAAAATTCATCTAAAGTAAATAAGGTGTGTCTTAACAGTTCCCTTCCTTCCACCCTTTGGCACTCTAGATTGGGTCATCCACTGACCATGTCCTTAAATTCTTTAACCTGCCCAACTGCCATAGTAATAACAACGATAATTCGTGTGAAGTTTGTCACAAAGCCAAACAACACAGGGAACCTTTTCCTCTCAGTGACCACAAAACCAAACATGCAGGTGAACTAATTCACTTAGATGTGTGGGGACCATACAAAACTCAAAGTAGAGATGGGTATAAAATTTTCCTAAATGTTGTTGATGATTTTTCAAGAGTGGTATGGGTTTATTTACTGAAACATAAAGATGAGACATTTCAAAATTTTGAAAATTATTATAACATGATAAAAACCCAATTTGGTCAATCTTTAAAGGCAATAAGAACTGACAACGGTACTAAATTCACAAATCAATCAATGATTAAATTCATTCAACAAAATGGTATAATTCGTCGAACAACATGCACTTATACCCCTCAAAACAAAAAGGGATCGTTGAGAGGAAACATCGACATCTATTGAATGTTGCTAGGACCCTTCTGTTTGAGGCAGGAATCCCTCTTAGGTTTTGGTCTGACTTTTTCTTAACTGCTGCCTATTTAATCAACAGGACTCCGTCATCTGTCTTAAATGGTTAGTCCCCATATGAGATCATGCTTGGCTTTCCCCTTCCATTAATCACCTTAGAGTGTTTGGTTGTCTTTGCTTTTGCATAATTTTAAATAATCATAATAAATTTAGTAGTCATGTTGAAAAATATGTTTTTTAGGATATTCTTTATTTAAAAAAGGATATAAAGTATGGAGTCTTGACTCAAAAACATGTTTCTTTTCTAGGGATGTGAAATTTTATGAATGTATATTTCCATTCAAAATCAACTTTCCTACTAAATCTATTGATGTTGAGGTCACCACAACACAATCAACAAAATACTCACCCTCATAATGGGGAGATTCCTAATGATGAGGAGGGCGATCTGAGAGATTCACAAAATCTTAAACTCAGCAAACTGAATCCCGTGATTCTGATGGTATGGCAGAAACACAACAGCCTTCTAATCCTGTCACAGGATCAAGCGGAAGTGAGGCGGTGCATATGCAACCCTATCCCAATGAATACAGTACGACTGAAGCTGATTTGGAAAATTGTGACAGTGATTATAAAATATCTCCTGAGGGAATCAATGAACCTTCTCCTGGTCTTAGAAGATCAATCAGATATAGAACTATCTCAAAAAACTTAAATGATTTTATAATTGAGGGTAAAGTTAAATTTGAAATGGAGAGAGTTGTTAACTACTCAAATCTGTCTTCTGATAATAAAGTTTTGCCACCTCATTAAACAAATCTCATGAACCTAAGCAATACCATGAGGCCAAACATGATGTTAATTGGGTAAATGCCATGAATGAGGAAATGAATGCATTAAACCGCAATCACACCTGGGATCTTGTTGATTTACCGGCTAATAGAAAACCCATAGGCTGCCGTTGGTTATATAAAATTAAATATAAGGCATCTGGTGAGATAGAAAGATATAAAGCCCGTCTTGTTGCCAAGGGGTATAGTCAAAAGGAGGGAATTGACTTTGACGAAACGTTTGCCCCCGTTTTCAAAATGGTTATTGTTCGATATGTCATTGTCTTGTCTGTTAAAAATAACTGGCCCTTTTTTTAGCTGAATATTAATAATGTACTTCTGTATGGAAACTTAAATGAAGATGTTTATATGAAATTACCTGATGGATATTTCTCTGAAAAGGAGACTAGAGTGTGTAAGCTAAATAAAGCTTTGTATGGCCTAAAGCAAGCTCCCAGAATATGAAATAAAAAGCTTGTTGAGGTCCTCTTAGGTATTGGTTTTGTGCAAAGCAAATGTGATTACTCGTTATTTGTCAACTCTAAAAAATCACATTTTATTGCTCTTCTTGTGTATGTGGATGACATTATTGTCACTGGCTACGATATTGCTGAAATCAATAACATTAAAAGTCTGCTTAAATTAAAATTCTTGATTAAAGATCATGGTGTGCTAAAATATTTTTTAGGCATTGAGGTCCCTAAAAACAATAATGGAGTGTGTCTTTCTCAACACAAGTGTTGTATGGAATTATTAGCTGAGTATGGGTTGAGTGGCTGTAAGCCTATTAGTACTCCCCTTGAACCCCATTATGTGCTTATGAATTTGTTCTCCAAGGATGATGCTAAGCTTGAAAATATTACTGCATATCAGAAACTCGTTGGTAAATTAATTTACTTGTCTCATACCAGACCTGGCATATGCTATGCCGTTCATTTTCTAAGCCAATACATGCATTGTCCCACTAATAGTCACTTTCAAATTGCATTGCATGTCCTCCATTATCTTAAATTTGCCCCTGGTAAAGGCATTCTAATCAGTAAGAGTGACAGCCTTGATTTGTCTGTGTATGTTGATTCTGATTGGGGTAAATGTCTTATGTCACGTAAATCATCATTGGGTTTTGTATCCTCATGGGTAATAACATTGTTTCATGGAAAAGTAAGAAGCATAGTACTGTCTCTCGCTCATCAACTGAAGCTGAATATAGAGCGATGTGTGCTGCTACATGTGAAGCCATTTGGCTGGCTAACTTGATGTCTAAGTTAAAAGTCCACATATCACTTCTTGTTCCTCTATTTGTGATAACAACGCTGCCATATCAATTGCAGCTAACCATGTGTTTCATGATCGAACAAAGCACTTTGAGCTTGATTTATTTTTTCTGAGAGAAAAAATAGCTACTGGGTTTATCAAAACAGTTTCCACCAAATCATCTAATCAGTTAGCTGATGTTTTTACAAAAGGGCTGCTTGTGAAGCAGCATAGTTTCTTGTTTGATCAGCTCAATATGTTTGATCCATTTGGCTTACAAAATTGAAGGGGTGTTGAATTTATATTAGTCAATTTTATAAGATCACTTTATCTTCTCTAGTTTCTTATATTTTCTTTGTGTGTTGTTGTGAGGTGCTTCTTGGGCTGGTGCTGCTAATCTGCTTGCTTATGGTCTTGCTGCTGGTTTTGGAACTTGTGGGCTTGTCATGTTGTGGGCTTCTATTCGGTCTTCTTATATGTGCGTGTGTGTCTGTTCGAATAACACACACACTCACTTCTTCTTCATCATTCTTAGAGTTCTCGTCAGTCTGTTTAGGGTTTCTCTTTGTTTTTGTTCATTCTCAATATTCTGGGTTATCACTTTGATAATTCATGATCTGAATCTGTCTTGCTTGTCATTGATTCTCCTACGATAGTGAATCAGTCTATTACAGTTTATGTACGTATGTTCTTTTGATTGTTAAGACTTCATATTCGTTGTTATTGATTATATCTGATACCATTTTTGACAAAAAAGAAACGTTATATATTCATATTTTTTTTACTATTTTCAAAACTTAGACATTTTTTTTCACTTTTCTTTATAAAAAACGTTTTAATTTTCTTTTTTCAAGAAAACTTATAAAACTCCAATTCTAGAAAGTCTTAATTTTTAATTAATGTTTTTACGTTTTTCTACAAATGATTTTGGAAGACCAAAGATTTGATATTTTGTTTAATCTTTTTTCGCCCTTTCAGTAGGAAAAACGTTTTAATACCTTTTACTCAATTAAAAGGTTTTTCAGAGTTGTGTTTTCTTCGGCTAGTGAGAGAGCAAATATTAAAAATCTATGCCCACAATTTTTGAATAACAAGTTGTTCTCACTTTAAATACCCCACTCTTTCTCTCCAACAATGCATCAATCATCATCTCCTTCAAATTTTAATGGCGCAAAAGTGTGAAATAAAGCTTCTTGGGAAAACTGGAAGTGCATTTGCAAACCGGGTTAGGTTCGTTCTAAAACTCAAGTCCATCGAGTATGAGTACTTTGAGGAAGATCTTGATGACAAAAGTGAGCTCCTACTGAAATCAAATCCAATTTTCCAAAACGTCCCTGTTCTTTTTCATGCAAATGGACCGCCCATGATTGAGTCTCGTGTCATAATGGAGTACCTTGATGAGATCAAACCCGATGTCCATCCTATCCTCCCTTCAAACCCTTCGGATCGGGTTCAATCCCGGATCCTGGCCTACACCCTTGATACCGAGGTACTTTATGATCCAAGTCATTTGATTTTAATTTGTTACAAATCATACGGTTTCAAAAGCATGGTATTTTTCTTATCATTAATATACTATAGTTTAATTTAAAAAAATTTCCTAGCATGTGGTTAGCAAAAGTAGATTTAACATTTTATTAAAACCACTTAATGAGTCAACTTTTGAACTTATCTTAATGGAAAACTAAACTGGTTATAATTTAAATATCCTACAATATATTATTATTATTATTATTATAAAATATGTTACTTACGCGGTCTATTTTACTGTTATATATTTGAATTGTCAATAGTATTACCCAATAATGAGAAAGTTTATACATACAAAAGAGGACGAGAAAAGAGAAGAAATGAAAGGGCCAATTCTCCAAGGAATTGGTTTGTTGGAACAAGCATTTGTGTATTTGAGCAAGGGGAAGCCTTTTTTCGGTGGAGATGATATTGGTTATATGGATATTGTCCTTGGATCTTTTCTTGGGTGGTTCAAACTTTTTAGAATAGTTTTTGATTTTGTTGTGATTGATAAGGCCAGATACCCAAGACTCGCACAATGGGAAAAGAACATGTGGTCACATGAAGTTGCTAGTGTTATGATTCCAAGTCACGAAGTTCACATGAAATTCCTCAAGTTTCTCCATAACAGGATGCCACCTATGTCTCGACCAGTTGTCGATTGGAATTATTAAACCTTCTTGTTTACATGTCGGCAGCTATAAACGTTCACGTTTACGTGTTCCGACTATATATGGTTAATAAACGTTCACGTTTACGTGTTCATGTCATTTAGAGTAACGATATATGGTAAGATTTTAAGTATGTATTTGGTTTTGGTGTTAATAAAGATCACAACCGTGATTTACTGGTTATAAATTCTATGTTTTCAGTAAAATTCAAGCTACTTCCAAAAACTTATTATTTTTACAACATTTTATAGCATACATAACCTTAAAATTGTCTAATTGCTAAACAATAATGATATTAAAGGTCATCGAGGAGATTTAACTGATATTGAGTTTTATTTAAAAAGTTCTTGAATAAAAAACTTTTAAGAAATAACTAGTTTAAGATTACAGTATTGAGCTATATAATATCGAACTTTTTTGGTTCATCTGCATCTTTATCTTATTCTTGAAAAATGTATATAATAATATTTACAATTTATTTATTTTCTTTCCGATCACATGGCAAAATATATTGGATCACTTATTCTAGTATTTAAAACATAAAATTGTTGCCGTACAATGATAATCCATCAAAGTCTATCTTCAAAAGACACTAAAAGCACCCCTAAATTGAGCATATACAAAATAATCTAATGATTCATGATATGACGTATTCACAATTGATTTTAAGGCGAGGGAGAAGAATACACGGGAATTGTTGTGGGATAGAGATGCAGATTGTACACTAAATCAACATATATGAGCAATTATCATAGCTTGCCAGAACCTCGTCTGTATTTTAGCATCTCTAACTCTTATTCCTACCAAACATTCAAGTTTAAAATATCACCATCATCTTTAGATTGGATGACCTGGCTAAGATAAACATCATAAACACCATCTCAAGTTCATAGCCCCTGAAATATATAATCTCCAATTCATTTAGATGCTCCAACCAAACATCTAAATATTTTTTGAATATTCTTGAATATTCTTTCAAATGGACAAAGCTTAATTCACTATAACCATCATTTGTTTCAATCTACAACAAGAGTATCGTGTCAGTAAACTACGGCAACCAAATAAAAAAATAGAATTTAAGATAGATTTATGTCCTTTACCTCTAGCTTAATTATCTCCAAGTTCGGAGAGCATTTGGTCAAAACAACAACAATTGTCAATCCATCGTAGTTGGCAAAACTCAGTTCTTCAACACAAAAGTATTTGAGGGGGTTTATTAAGGTGTGAAGCTCTTCAAGACCCCTTGTTATAAAGATATATAAAAGTTTTCAGTTCTACGGTTGCAAGAAAAGTTCAATTATATTCACTTTATTTTATTATGTAGTTACTTTAATGGTACAACAAATTCTAGACCCCCCTTGAACACCCTCTATATTCTTTCTTTTATGGCTATTACATCTCCTCATCCGCACCAGTCAATATTGTTTGCAATGATATTAACCAAGTCATGACTTTGTATGTAGTTTTGATGAATGGAAACTTCCCACAAGTTGACTAGTTACTTGTGGTTTTTACTATAAAGATGATGGTAGAAAAAATATTTATAAAATGTGAGATTTGAAATATATATACTAAAATAATGGTTTTTTATTATTTTTTATTTTAAATTTATTATTTTACCTTTAAATTCTTTTAACTTTTTTACAAAATATTGGAAAATTTTGTTGAAAAATAATAGATTTATAATACAAAATAAAGAAAGAAAACACTTATTTTGGTAAGATATTTTTTTAATCATTCATGTTAGTAAATATTTGATCCACCTAACACTTTATATATAAAATAAAAACTCATAGTTGCTCCCACCATTGATGTTTAACTATATAGTTTTTTTCATCCATTACTATAAAACTTGTTGATGATGTTTGAGATGATTTATTTATTATGACCTCATATCTCTTATGTGCATACGTGAAATTTGTATGTATTTACTCTAACTGTGATTGTGAACCAAATCAGATTTGACTAAATGTGAAAGACTTTGGTTGTATGTGTTGAGATTTTTACACCCATTTAATAGAAAAAAGTTAATGTGCATCCACTTTAAAACCACCCGTGTTACGGTTGAGTGAACAATTTAAACAAAGTGCAATAAGACCACCCGTGTTACGGTTGAGTGAACAATTTAAACAAAGTGTAAACTTTTAAAGTTAATGACCAAATTTGCAATAAGACAAGTTACCATAATGACCATCCTTGTAATTTATAATATACTAGTTTTCAACTTTAATTTCTATCCATAAGGTGTTGTACTCTATCCATATGGTGTTACACCTTATGTTTTGAGTGTTTTATAAAAACTAATGAATTTTTTGCTTTTAACTAAAACTTTTTATCTTTTCTAATTTGACCTCACAACTTTTACTTTCAACTTTAACCCCTTATACGTTTTATTTTTCGTAAATTTTCGTTTTACATTTAAGTTTTGCAAGTTAACACGGTGCAACATGCATGTGTGGTTTAATATTTTTACCTTTCGCTTTACGTTTTGTTCTAAATTTTATGAGTTAACATAGCAACGTGCATGTGCGGTTCAATGTTCGTACGTCTATTTTTACCCATTTGACAAGTTCGTCGCAACACGCGGGTCCTGGATTAACTTAGTTAAACTTTTATATGTTTTACGTTATTTTGGTCTAATTTATCCGTATTAACACACCGCAACTTCAGTGTTGGTGGTTGGTGGTGGTGTGACATTTTGGTGTGACATTTTGGTGATATTTGACACGGTTTTACATCTCCGCCGCAACGCGTGAGGCTTAATTCTCGCAAACTCTTTTTATAATCGACAACTATCATTATATAGCAACCTTCTTATCTATTTTAGTAAATCTGTTTTGACAAATGTACATTATATTTTATCCGATTGGTAATAAAACTTTTAACGGATTATAGGTTCTAGTAACAGTTTACCATTTTGAGTTTTTAAATATGACTTTTGATTACATTTTTTAAATGAAAATGAGTTTTGGTTTGCTTAACATATGATTTTTAAGAATATTCATACTAGCTTTTCCATTCTCATCCTCATATTTACACTAAAAACACTACTTTTTTACTTTCTTTTTTAATTAAATAATATTTTTTTATATATTTATTATTACATTTTCTCTCTTCTCTACTCACAATCACTTTTAAAAATATTAAAAAATTTATGATGGTTGTACCGTATTCCTCCAAATATGAAGAATCACAGTACAATCCCCATAAATTTTCTCTTTCCTTTACTCACAACCATCACTCATAATATAAAACAAACACTCACCACAAGATGAAAAACCTACTGTGAAGGCTTTAAGTCTACTGCTTTTGTGTAACTACTTTTACTAAAGTTGAAACCAATGGGCATAAGTTGAAGTCTAGCAGGGTATGTAATACTCACACTCGCTAAAAAAATGTAATGATTAATGACTTAATGAGTATGAGTAAAGCTTTTTATTATCTTCAACGGGTAATCAATGGCCCTCTCATGAAGGGCCGGCGTGGTGTTCCTCGAGGCCCACGACCTCGTGACTGGGCCCACCACTTTCCACAAACCCATTACAGATGTGCTAGAAGAGAATTAAACATCACGTACAGTACGTTCGAGAGTGATCATTGATTATGTGCCCAGTCACCAGTGACAAGACACTTATTACAAAATAGTGCCCACGAATTTTGAATAATAAGAATATTAAAAAGTGATGTTAAAAAACGTTCCTTTTAAATATAGTTTTTCTCCATGCATGCATGCATCAATCAGCATCTTTACAACTTTGAATGTCAGGTGGAGATTGATGCTTATTAAATTGGTGAGGAGGACAAATAGTACAAAAACTTTACCTCCAATTTTTGAATTTCCTTTCCTTAGGGTAAAATGGTAAATTGCCCTTTAGCAAGTTTTATCTCTTTAAATACCCCGGCTATCTTTCTCCAAGAATGCATCGATCATAAACTCCTTCAATTCAAATTTCAATTTTTCAATGACGAAAAAGTGTGAAATGAAGCTTCTTGGCACAGCAGGAAGTGCATTTGTCACTCGGGTTAAGTTCGTCCTTAAACTCAAGTCCATTGAGTATGAGTACGCTGAGGAATTTTTTCCTAACAAAAGCGAGCTCCTACTTAAATCAAACCCTGTTTTTCAAAGGGTCCCTGTTCTTATTCATGGAGATGCACCACCCATGATCGAGTCTCTTGCCATAATAGAGTATCTTGATGAGATTCAACCCAATGTCCACCCTATCCTCCCTAAGGACCCTTTAGTCCGGGTTCAATATCGGATCTTGGCGTACACCTTTGACACCATGGTATTTTATTATTCAAGTCATTTTATTTTGATATAATTAATATGTTTTTTTAACACTTTGTTCTTTCAAATTAAAAAATTAGAGTTACTTACACACATAATAGTGTAGTTTTAGTAGAGTAACAGGTTTGAAAACTAAGAAAAACTATAACACTGGTTTGGGTATTATCAATTAGTTTTGTAATAGATTTAAGTATTAAGGCTAACTTATCATTCTAATTAATTGACATAAAAATTAACAATGTAACAGTTCAGTTACTAATATATCATGCTAATTTAACTAGAAAATTAAGCAAAAGTTAACATTAATACTTAATCTCGTTACACATTTGAAAAATACTATCCAAACCGTTTTTTTTAGTACCCCAACTTATTATTCTATTCAAATCATAAAAATCATCGGTAATTAACTCCAAAAATTATAGCACATACCATTTAAGTTTTGTAAGTATTCTCTTTCCAATTTTGATGAATGGTAACCTTTATTAGGAGCATTCTTGTTAGACATTATGACTTTTGGGAAGCTTTTGGAAGTATTCTCTTTCCGATTTTGTTCTTTCACATATTTGTCTCGTCATTATTATATTGAAGTTTCTTTGACAACCAAAAAATACATAAAAAGACACCGAACGGTCAGGAAATACACTATACAAGGCATGATGAGTTAATATTTAACTTTTATATGAATGGGTAACTAAATTGATTATAAGTTAGATAAAATACAATCTTTGTTATTAAATACATTACTTAAACTATCTAATTTACTTATATGTATTGAAAAATTTTTGTAGTGCTATCCATGGATGAAAGAGTTTATGACAACACGAGACGATGAGAGAAGAGAAGAATTGAAAAATCTACTCATCGGAGGCTCTGTGATGTTAGAAGAAGCATTTGTAAAGTTTAGCAACGGGAAGGCCTTTTACGGTGGAGATAATATTGATTATCTGGATATTGTTGTAGGAGGCTTTCTCGGGTGGATCAAATTTTATGATAGAGTTTTTGGTTTCAAGGTGATTGAAGAAGCTAGAACTCCAAAACTTGCACAATGGGAAAAGAATATGTGGTCACACGAAGTGAGTAGCTTGATTCCAAGTCACGAAATTCACATGAAATTCCTTAAGATGCTTTTAGACAGGTTGCCTCCTTTGCCAGCTTCCGCTTGAAGTTAATAACCATTGCCTCCTATGTATCGTCATTATATTTGGTTAAGTTTAGAGTATGTATTTTGTTTGATGTTAATAAAGATACAAGATTGATCTCTTGTTTTGTTTAGTTTTGGAATGTTTTTAGTAGAATGCATAATCTTTAGGAAAAAAAATGTTGTCATAAGGCCTTAATTTGGAGATCCATCGTTTGTAATCCATTCTATCTATAGTGTGGAGCTCTTTTGTTTACTAATATCTCAATCTTGAATATACACACATAGGATTTATATTTTGCACTAAATATTTCTTACAGTGCAAACTTGTGTGCATCCATTAAGATTAATGAAAATTAACTTTTTTTATTGTTGAAATTATTTTATTACACATACAAAACATTTATGATCTTTTATGTATATATGCAAATTCGTATGTGTTAAAAACCAACCACATTGTAATTTGTAACTACACAATGTAAATTTACACATGCTTACACTCTGTAATTTGCAATATATACATATTTTAAGTTTTTAACACATAAGAATTTGCACACATACAAAAATGACTATGATGTTGTATGTAAGTCATAATGTTACTACAACAATAACAGTGTAGATTTTCATTTATCTTGACAAGTTCGCATGAGTTTGCACACTAAAGTATGGTTTTCACATGGATGATACACGTATATATACATATGTACATATATATATATACACAGGGTTAGGTTATTTACAAAACTCTATTTTAATTAAGAACTTAAAGAACTAATATTAACCATTGACTGTTTTGATCAATGGTTGTGATTAAACAAAATAAAAATATAGATTAATATGTCATTTAATGAGTTAATTTAGATAAAAGGGTATATGAGTAATCAATTAAATTATTTCTCACTCCAGTTATATTATATATTAATGGTTGTTGCAAAAAGGTTATCAATTTTGTTTTCATCTCCACCGTCCAAACCCACGTATATTCAATCTCAACCGTGATAATTGAGAAGTTAAGCTTTGCTTCGACAGTTACCTGTGAAGCTTAGTTTGAGATCACGATGAAGTTTCCAAGTAAAATTGAGTAGTATAAACACTTTTGATATGATTACTACAAATTTAAGTTGATGTTTATGAATTCACTCACCAATTCCAACCACCCCTTTCATCGCGAACCCCTCTCGACTGAACTCAAGTTCCTCTTCTCACCAATTTTAGTTGGGTTTTCATTTTGCTTGACTGATCTATAAAATTTCTTTAATTTCATCATGTTTGTTTTGATTTCATCAGGTTGTTTGTTTTATAGGGTTATTGATTTAGAATAATCAGGTTAGGACAATCAACTTAAACCTAAAAGACGAAACACTCCTGGACACATTAATTATTCAAGGAATAGATTAGTCATCGTGGGCATTATTCACCTGGTTCTGGTAGTTGTGAAGCACTTCACCCCAAGGTATGAACTTTTTAAAAACCTTCTGTTTTAGATTTTTGTCAGCAAATTTTAAATATTAACCCATTCTTTTGGTTTATAATCAAAGAGTCAAACCCTAATGCAATTTTCCTATAAATGATTTTAAAGAACTCAAACCTGTGTGTCAATCTTTCTGTGTTCATGTTCTGCCCTTAACCCTAGTTTAGTGCAGCTTCAAACCTTAGAATCAATTTTTCTTCAGTATTATTTCGTATACAGTGTCGATATTATGATGCTTTTAGGTGTAGGTTGCCAAAATTCTGGACACCTATTTACAAGTGTGCTTCAACTGCCATTGCCTCCTTTTCTATGACTTTGTTTTGCATTAGAAAAAGAAGGTGAGAGGGAGATTGGAATCAACTACCTGCTTATTTTACTTTCTCTCTCTAGAAGCTATGACAAACCCTCTGTTTTCTTCTCATAAGGTTTAATATTTCTTTATACATCTTTTTATCTTTTCATTTATGTTTTTGATCTCCGATGTTTGTGTTTGTGGAAGCAATGGTTTCCAAATGTAAGGTAATTATATTATGAGACTCACTAATTTTGCTATTTAATTGAAACAAGTACTAATTTTGAAACAACTTCAAATTGTTACTAGATTGTTTTTGATTTATAGCTCTTTTTGGTTGGAAAGCACGTCTGGGAAGCACAACCACTTGGAAATCCTTATATAACCTACTTCTTGAGGTTCAAAGTATACAAATCAAATGTAAGTATGAGCAAGTATATCTTTAATTTTACTTGGATGTTTGATAGTCTACTTTGGTTTGTTCTTATTTCACAATTATATGAATGTGATAGGTATTCATATGATTAGTGAACGGAAAAGTATACATTTTTTTAGGCAGCAACACAATGGTTTGCTCATATGGAAGGATTCAGAGATGTTATTGTGGATGCCATTTACCAAGTTACATGGATCCCATGTTAGGTATATTAATATGTTTTAAGTGATTGATTGAAGTTAATTGATAATCGTAATTTCTTCACCGTTTCTGCTTGATTAATTGATTTCGATTTGGTGATTTATAAGTACAGTTTACCGATGCTAAAACAGAAAAGGCATTGACCCCGTACAAATTAACCGGAGTTTGTAACCAAAGTTCAGAAGGTACAGTTTATATTATGAGTTTAACCCTCTATTTTGATTTAACAAAGTTCTTATGATATTCATACGCTTTATGTTTCAAATTGCATTTTACTATATATAACAGACAATTAAAGATAGAAGTGTTAAAGATACGTAATGGTTAACTTTCTCAATTGATTCGAGCATTTTGTAATAAGTCTAATTTCCTTTTAGAAAATTAAAATGAATCTTTATTTAAATTCTCTGTTATACATTTGATTTTATAGAAGTACCTGTTTTTACTTTTTTATTTTGGTTTATAGCTGCGCATGAAATTTAGTGTATAATGATAAATTTTAGAATATATTTAATGTTTTATTTTGATTTATTGCATAGAGTGATAGATATCGTGTTTTCCATTGCTCTGTTTATTGTTTGGTTATTTTATAGTTGTTTTTGTCTTTGTTTAGGTATGGAAGTGGTATATAAAGCATTTTGTTCATTTATAATTTGAAGTTTGAGGTTTTTCGAATCATGTGGTGGCTATCATTTAAATTATTTAAATTATTACAACCACTTTTATTGATCTTTAACAGTAAACTATTTAGAGATTATGTACATTTTTCAGGAAATTCAAATACTTATGTACAAAGATCAATGGATTCTTAGTGTAGATTAATCTTTGTTTTCATATTATCTTGATATAATTCTTAATATTGGTTGATCTTTGTTTATGCTTTCTGCCTAGATCAGTTGCATTTCTTTTACAATAGAGCATATATGTTGATGTGCTAAGAAAATTATTTTCTATTATTTGTCATTTGATTTGATGGTGTTATACTATCATGTAGGCATTTGTAGAAAGTAGTGTGGTTTAAATGTTAGGGATGTTTTCATTGTTAGTTTTAGCATTTTGGAAAATCGACTTTTGTTATTGAACAACAATTGAATCTTCTTCAAGTGTTAAGGATGCTTGAATCTTTAATGCTTATCTTTTATGTAACATGTCCTAAAGTACTATACTGTATATTAGATCTGTGCACCATATATGTCGGTTCATATTGTGAGCCTTTATTTTATTTGAAATCAACTTGAACAAATGGGTAATTTGCATTAGTGGGTAATTATGTAGAATTAACCCAATCTGACCCGAATCTGCCTTGACCTAACACATCATGATCAGTTGTTTTAATTTGACCTGTACTAACCCGGTTTGATTCCTTGTGCTCCTGACAACGAGTCCAAACTGACCCACCCATTTGCCAGATACAACTTATTTTTTGTCTTGAAGGTGTCAAGTTTAGGTATATGGTTTTGTAGTGTTTGAATTTGGATGACATAAATTAGGTTATGGTATGGAAAGCATTGGTCAATCTAATTCATTTAAATTCTGTTTTGCGTATTACAAACTACCATCGTAACTCGATGCATTATAAGCCTACCATTCGCATAAATTTGATTTTTGAAAATCTTTATTTTTAAAAGTCATCATTTGATAATCATTTTGTAGTATTTTCCTAATCAACTTCTTTTAAAATAAGATTAATTAGAGCCATATTAGAAGAAGTTGCTTAGGCTTAGATTAATTAATACCTAAACACCGATTGTTATGCATCTTAGCTCAGAAAATGTTTCGTAAAATTATCGTCTTCTTATAACAAATTTATCACCTAAGTATGCAAATATTTTGTTGAAGTATTTAGTATGAAAAGATCAACATGGGCAATAAGTTATGTATTGTTTGGTCAGAATGGTTGTATGGTTATGCAATATATTTTTGTGAATTTAATAAAAATATAATTCTTGGCCCGTATTAAAGCATTGGGTATTTGCCAATTGCCATAACAACATAATTCATACAAGATGTAATCTCTACTTAATTGTTAATAATATGTTTTGTTCCCTATTTCTATTCACTCTCATGTTGTTTGTTTAAATTTATGTGTTTTTTTAATTCATACTAACAATTATATAAATAAGATTTTTGGATGTATAGGTTTTCATCTATCTTTTATAAGTCAGCATGACATGCTCTCGTATTTCATTTGTGTAATAGTTAAAGATTTTTATTATTTTATTGTTTTTTTAATGTATTTTGTTTTCTTTATACTAACAAGTTATATTAATTTCAAACAGATGGTGTTTTTGTTTAGAATAAAAAAAGAGATAGTTATGACATTATGACATGAAACCTCTCGGCCACCGGACGGATATAAAACTAGTTAAATGATTATTAATTAAGCAATATTTTCTCTTTTCTCTCTCCTCTATCATCTACAAATTTCATGTATCTACATATATTGCAACTCAAACTTTTTAATAATTCTACATATATGTAATTGTGTATAAAATTGTAGTAACCAACACCACCTCAAAAGTAATATACATGTAATCATGTATATAAAATATAACCAATTTAAACAGTACATAAATAAACTCTATTTACATATGCGATGTATCAACAAAAAAACACGATTAAATATACATTTACATATGTGTTAGAAACAAAAATAAATAAATAAATTGTTACACATGCACACATGTATGATAATTAAATAGTTTTTTAACCTACACATATACAACTTTACCCGCTTCCTTCTTTTCCATTGAATTTCTTAGCATTTCCAAAGTAATCCGGATGCCTAAAACAGATTAATAAAAACATGAAACTATATTTAACAAAAGTTGAATAAAATACAAACATAAATACTAGGTAATAAACAAATGATTTAAAAGATAACAAACATGTCTATAAATTACATATCTATAAATCAACTATCTACATATGTATAAATTAAATGTTACATATATTTTACCTTGTTTTACATATATGTAAATTAACCGTATACATATAAGTAAATTAATATCTAAGTCGAACCTTATTTTACATATATGTAAATTAACTATTTACGTTTTGTTAAATTATGCACATCATCCCAACATGTAAAACAAACATCTCCAATGAGTTAAGTAAATAGTTTAATCCACAATAAACAATCCTTTTATCTTCATTTTAATTCAAAATTTCCAAAAATTGTTAACAAAATCAAAATATAATAGATTGACATTAGTATATCACTAGCTAGTCTGACTATCACTCCATTGTTAATTTTGTTTAAACATATAACTTAAACACCCACCTGCAGATCAAATCATCAAAGAAAAAACAAACAACCAAAAATTAAAGAAAAATGCATCAAACTAAAAAATTAATTTAAAATTTATCATAAAGCTACTTATACTTTTGAATAATATTAAATTCAACAATGCAAATTATTAAAATGAAAATGCTTGACTAATTTAAAATATACATATAAACCTTGCAATATTCAGATCATATGAGTACATGAATGGATTAAAAAGAAGCATAATTATGTATCAATGTGTGTATAAATGGGCCAATGTGTAAATAAATCATTGTCGTCTTCACTATGAATCAATGTTTGTGGGAACGGATTAAAAACGTCCTCCAAAAACTACGAATTAGACGGTACCATTATCTAAACAATAACCCCTCCAAAAACTACGAATTAGACGGTACCATATCTAAACAATAACAAAACAAAAAATGTAGCATGGATTACGATTCTTCCAATTAGAAAAAGAAAACATGTAACCCGGATGTTGAAAATGTACGAGTGTCGTCTTTTCCAATCGATTAAAAATAACACCGCACTACAAGTTCAAGCTTCTCATAAAATCGTGATTTTCAAGTAGGTTGGAAACCACTTGTTCTTCCCTGGACTTCTTGTTAAAATCATGATATTCAAATTGATTTTTCTCCATCAGTCGTGAATAAATGGATGTATCTTGCTTTCATTTTTTATATAGCAAATATTAGTAACTTGGGAATTGAAATATGTTTTTGAATTTGAGATGCCAAATAATATTGTTTGAATTAATAGAATATCATGATGGTGTTTTTGATCCGGCAATTTGTTACTTGTATTAATTCATATAATAATTGAAATTACCAAAAAAAAGGAAAAAAAAAAAATAGGGAGTTACAACTCATTCAA
Source organism: Flaveria sonorensis (assembly GCA_025506505.1). Lineage (NCBI taxonomy): Eukaryota > Viridiplantae > Streptophyta > Magnoliopsida > Asterales > Asteraceae > Flaveria > Flaveria sonorensis. The sequence continues at coordinate 74,071,133 of CM046437.1, forward strand.
ATTGTAAATGACATTGTTGCCCCTTACTAAAAAACAAATAAAAAATGTAACTTATATAGATCTAGATCAACGGTCAATTTTCCCGGTCTCTCTTGGCAATAGTTTACCTTTCTAATGTTCTGCCTTGATGAGAAGCCTTAAGCAGGTGGGGTATAGTTATGTTCTAGGTGCAGGATTTGGTAGTTCTTCATGGACTTCTCTCTTTAGCCTTTTGTATATGTTCACAAATGGGTGTGTTTTGAATATTTTTATTGGTTCTGAAAAGATCTTGACCCTATACATATATATATATATATATATATATATATATATATATATATGTCCATATATGTCCATATATACATATATATGTATATATATATATATATATATATATATATATATATATATATATATATATATTTATATTGGATAAGGTTCAAATGCTACTTATTAAAACCAAAATTATTATTTTTTTACTGTAATAACATATCACATCCCGGCTAAAGCGGAAACACAGAGACGTGATGAAATTGAATCATAACACAAGGATAAAGAGTGCTAAAGAAAATTACGTATTAAAACCAAATAGTTGATTACATCTAATTCTAAACCAAATGAACCAACAAGTAAATAAGTCTTCATTTTATTCAAAGTCTAACTAGGTCCAACTAAAGCTTTTACTTGAAACCTAACGTGAGCAAAACAACGAACTTAGTTTCCATTATCTAAAAACATACTATAATATGTCAACTAAAAAATTGGTGAGAACATAGGTTTATAAGTATACATATATTAGATAACAATGTACAAACCAACAAACAATTTTCAAATACAAGTAAACTATTATACATGAGTTCACAACCAACCCTAGTGATCGAATGCCCTCCCGTCTAACCCCCTAACACGAGATGTCAGACTAATAGTATGTTTGTCTAGTATGCAGTTTCCGAACACCCAGCTCCTTTTAAGTCAAAAAGAATATGTTGACTCAAAGGACGCTCGGGACTGATTGGCATGCATCAACCTGAATACTGAATGGGCTTGTCAGGCCGATAGATCTATCTACGTACTCTCGTGGCTTCCTCGAAGTTAATGGTTGTGTAGATTTTAGAAAATAAAGAGACTTAATATTAAAAAATGTCATAAAATATAACAACATATATAATCAGTTTAGTTTTACTAGTATAAGAAAGTTATCATTGAGTTTGTAAAAAACTAGTTTGACTTTAGAATTTGAATTTCCAGTTTGATATAGAGAGCATGTTTTCACCCTATTCTACAAAAGAAAAGGGAACTATGAACTCACCTTGTAAAGTAGGTGGGTTGATCTTGCAACTTGTAGTAACTTAGAGTGATGATTGCCCTAAGTAAGTTTATTTAGTTAGTTTATTGTATTATGGATAGTTGAGGGGTTGTTATTGTAAATGTTCAAGAATGGTTGTTGTATACTAGATAGTATCATCCCAGAGTAGCACATCCAACAAAAGGATTTCCGGGAAAGAGTTGGTGGATTTCATCACTTAAGTACCCGGTCTTTGCTTAGCCAAAACCTTTTGCTTGCCATATAACTACATACCGGGTGAAACGATTCTATATGTATACTAACCAAGTCAAAGGTGTGTTTAGTATATATGTTTATAAAGTATAGGGAATAAGGGAAAATATAAGTAAGGATGGAAATAAACAAGTTGTATAGGATAGTGTTACAATTGAAAATATGAAGAATTTTACTACAAACATGATTCAAGTTGATAGATAATCATAAGAATCATTAAAGTTTGGATTTTTATTATTTAAAACATGTTTATATTACTTATTTTATAATAAAATCATTTCTTTACATTATGTTCATGAAAATATTAGAATGTTGTAAACTTTAGAGTTTTGATAGCTTTGGACAGATTCACGCACTAAAGTTGCGCGAGCTGTTTGAGGGGTCAAATCAATGAGTTAGAAGACGTTCTTTATATGATTAGAAAGATAAGACTTTAAATTTAATATTGAAAAAATCATCAAAAAGGATTTGTTATGATAGAGATATGGCTATCCGAAGTTGGCCTTTTGAATCTGTCAAAATCCGAAAATTCTAGCTTGATATGTTTAAGCTAAGTTTTTAATGATTTCGTGTTTATTTAATGGTTTGATCCATATTAGATCTATGATTATCACACAAGAATGTTATTTAATCATAGATCCAAGCTAGTTATAATTGAATTTTGATAAAACATAAATGGAAAGGTATGAACACAAAGAACGTGAAGAAAACGAAGAACATAAAAACTTACTCGATAGGAAAAACTTCTTGGATCTTCAAGTGAGGTGATATGAGTTGATATTTGATTCTATAAGAGCTCTAGATTTAGATTTTGGTGTGAAAATAATGAGAATAAGATCCCCCCATTTATAGTAGAAAAATTAAGGTTTTAGGTTTCAATTAGGATTGATTTTCTTAATGTTTTTATTAATAAAATCATATGTTTTAGTAGGGATAAGGATGAATGATTTTTTGTGATATTTTAGAGTTAGAATAAGTTGGTTTATTATTTTTAGATTTAGGATAATTACAAGTTAATTATTTATTAGTTTATTAGATATATATATCACTTAAATGATTAAAATAGTAAAATAATATAAAATATATAATTTTGTAATAATCCATGCATATATATATATATATATATATATATATATATATATATATATATATATATATATATATATATATATCTATTTTATTATTATAAGACTTAATTTAATTAATTAAATCTTTATCCTTTTAACAAAAGTTACATATGTAACCCTAAGTTACACATATGTAAATTTTTGCCCTTATAGTTATATATGTTATAGTTATATATGTTTCACTTATGTTGTAATTTTACATTGTTATAATATTTGGTTAATGTTAGGACACTTTCAAGTTACTATTTATAGCAAGACCTAGTATTTACACACGTATTATAATATAATCACACTAGCATGCAATAGTATTACAATTAGGGCTGCAAACGAACTGAACGTTCAGCGAACAGTTCGTGAACTGTTCGGCGGGAAGTTCGTTTATGTTCGTTCGTTTAGTAAATGAACGAACACGAACAAGAAAATTTCGTTCATTTAGTTAAACGAACGAACACAAACACAAGCCGTGTTCGTTCGTTTATGTTCGTGAACGTTCGATAATGTGTTCGTTTATGTTCGTTAATGTCCGTTCGTGAACGTTTGATAATGTGTTTGTTTATGTTCGTTAATATGTTCGATTATGTTCTTAATTTTTGTGTTAGTTATTTTTATGACAAGTATGTCAAGTGTTTTTGGATATTTATGTTACATGTTTATTTATTTTTTTGTAAATTTTGTGATGAATATGCTGATTTTATTTCTAAAATAAATATGTGATCATTTGTATTCGTTTGTGTTCATGGACTTCTTTGTGTTCGTCATGTTCATGAACATTTGTTTGTTTTCATTTGATTTTGTTTGTGTTCGATTACGTTCGGTAAGTGTTCGTGAACAGTTCATGAACATGTTCATTTCCTTAATGAACGAACACGAACAAGAAAACTCGTTCGATAAGTGTTCGTGAACATTTCATGAACAAATTTATTTCTTAATGAACGAACACGAACAAGACCTTGTTCGTGTTCGTTCGATTTTGCAGCCCTAATTACAATGAATCACAATGTATAGAATATAAGATAGCTTTTACAAATAGGTTCTTGAATTTAGTCAATGGTTATATAAAAATTCTATAATCATTAAAACAGTTCATCAAGTAGGTTAAGCATGAAAAATCAAGGATGTTACATAACATTATTACAAATATATAAAAATATGTTATTTTATGTATAGCTGTAAATTCGTAAGAGTAAGAAAGATTACAATAGTGTAAATTGCACTTACATTTGTAAATATATATGAGAGTTAATACGATTATCGGAATAAAAAATTAATAATTTTATTCATATTGAAGATTTAATACGGTTATCGTAATAAAAGAGTGTTAACATTTGAACCCTCCCATATATATATTACAAAAACTATAGGGTGCGTGTATGTAACTATAAGATACATACATAAAATTATGTGTTACATATAAGTAACTCATACAAATCTTTTACAAGTTCGATATATGTAACTTGTTGTGTCATAATCTTGTGTTGTTATAAGTATATACTAAATGATTTAAACAATTATAATAATAGGTTGGAAGTTTACTTAAATACATTCTAGCAACTAAAACAATAAAACCAATGATCTTTAATCCAAGTGGTTAAGGTGAGGTACTCGTGACATGTAAATAAGGGGAGGTCATAGGTTCAAGTCTCACAATGAGCAAAATACTCATAGTTGAGCCAGTGGGCTTTCTCAATAATAAGTTTCCACCCGAGGGGGTTGGGGGTGCGGTCCCAATTGGGAAACAGATAAGTGAGCCCAATTACGATAACACATATCCTCCGAAGTAGGATCGCACATTTGTCGTTCAAAAAAAAAACTAAAACAATAAATAGTACATAAATTATTTAATTAGCTAGAGGTGGTCTTCATGGCTTTTTTTCTCATGAGTTGGTGTTTTTCTCCAAGTCCCTCACGGTTACATATATGTGATTGTTAATAGTGTATAACGAATATGCTTGTGTAAGAGTTTGTACGTTGTTAGACAAACTCTTAATAGGGAACCGAGTATGATCAATGAACATTTAAAAAAGACAATAGATAAAATGGTTGATAGACATGAAGGTCGAGATGCAACTATTGGTAAGAGTATGAGATTTTATATCAAACTCAAACGATACGGTAACGTCAGAAAATAAATTAAACATTGGCATCCAAGTAAAACTTTTTGATTAGATGAATTTCAACATTTCGGGGTGATGGTGTTCGATCATTTGATAAGAAGATGAAATTGAAAAGATATCTCATGGATGGTTTTAAGGAAATAACTATAAATTTGATATTTTTGTAATTATGGAAGGTAAATTTAGCTAACTATCTAACTCTATCAAAGATGACCAAATGTGATAAATATAATTTTATATGCTTATTTAATGATTTATTAGATACTAACTATTTTGTTTTTTAAGATATCGTATTTCGATTTCAACTATAGCTTTAGAGTTAGCTTTCAGTCAGGTAGACTGGTATTAGACACCTATCAAAGTTCATCCCCTCATAAAGTTGAGGCGTCAATCTGCTCACATGATCATGTTCGGAAGAAAAAAAAAAGATACTGATAACTGAGGATTTAGAAAAATTGAATGAGATTGAAAAAGGTAATTATTCTTTAGAGTAAATTACTATTTGTATCTTTAACTTTTTTTTTATTTTAACTATTTGTATCTCTGTAGTTTTAAAGTCTCGATTTGTCCCCTAACATATCATTTTTGTCCCCATTTAAATCCAAATGATTAACTCCGTTAAATTGTTCGGTTAACTATTTATAGAAAAAACTAAATTGCGCTTAAGAATAAAAGATAAAAAAAACTTTCTGTAACCACCCAAATCATCATCTTCTTCTTTTTTGATCAGCATAAGCTCTTTCTCCATCAAACATAAACACACACACACACTCTCTCTCTCTCTCTCACTCACTCTCTCTCTCTCTCTCTCACTCACACACTCTCTCTCTCTCTCTCTTTATATCAACTCTTAATTAGCACCACCATCCATCACCATAACAACCACCCATCACCACAATAACCGTCCCTCACCACCACCGTAGCAAACCATGAGATCAACCCACACCACCACCACTGTAGCAACCCACCACCGTAACCCTCTCGCCACCATCGTAACAACCCATCAGGTCAATCCACACCACCACCACCGCCCCTCACCACCATCGTAGAAACCCACCAGTGTAGCCCCCTCACCACCATCATAGCAACCCATCAGGTCAACCCACACCACCCATCACAACCTCCCCTAACCACCACCGTAGCTTACATCAGTTGAATTATGTTGACTTCTGCAACACACCACCACCGCCACCGCCACCACCGTCATCTTTCGCCGCTGCCACCCTATTCAACAGCACAATCGGCGCCGAAGTGAACTATCTCTCCACACCCAACAAACTCCCTAGTTCTCATCGACATCTTCCTTGAATCTTAATCAATTATATAGGTGAATTTAAGGGTTTTTAGGGTGAATTTGAAGAGGGAGAAATGGGTTTGAACATGAGTAGGATGGGGAAAACAATGGTGGTGAACAGTGATGGTGTTGGGCTGTTGCATGGTGAGCGACGGTGGTGGTGATGGTGGCGGTGGAGGTTGTGGTCGTGGAGGTGGAGGTGGCGGTGGTGGTCGCTGTGTGACAAAGAGAGAGGGTAAGGGGTAGGGTGCGGGGGGTGGGGGTTTATGTGATTATGTTTGAGAGAGAGATAGAGATAATGTTTAAGAAGATGATGTGTATGGGTCCTATAATTTTTTTATTTTTTTATTGTTAGGGGTAGTTTAGTCTTTTGCACAAAAGACTTAACAGAAAAACTAGCAGTTTTAATTATTTGGATTCAAATGGAGACAAAAATAAAACGTCAGAGGGGGGAATCGAGACTTTGAAACTGCAGTGATACAAGTTGTTAAAATGAAAAAAATCGTTAGAAACGCAAATGATAATTTACTCTATTCGTTATATGTAAATCAATTTTGGTCCGTCATTTTCAATTACTAATAGTTAGCTCTTTTACATATTTTTTGAGAAAATTGGGTCGTTGACAGTCATATTAATATTAAAGAAATAACTAATCTATAAATCAGGAAAGATCGAAGATATACCTATTTTGAAAGAGTGTTAATAGTTTTAATATAACTTTTAGGAGCCTCTAAAGGGTTTTTCGATTGCTGTTTAAATGATTTTCATTATTCTTGAATAGTTTTTAGATTACCATCCTTGTTTTGCAATTCTTTTCCATTTCCATTGGTTTGTCTCTATTTTGCATTTTTAGGACTGCACTTTTGCATTGCTGTTGAGTACTTGAATGATATTAACGTGAGTGGGTTTACAAAATTGATATGTGTCGTTTGATACTAGCAGCCAACAAGTTTAAATGTTTTGCATTTCGCAGCCCATTTAAATTTACGGAGGAATTACATCTCTCTCTCCATCCTTAAAATTATTTATTTTCACAAAACATGAGTTTTCAATGCATAAATACAATACATTTTAAACAAGATTCGGAGAAATATGTAACTTTAAAAGTTTAAATGGAGATATCTGATTGCCCATTTAATTGCAGCTCAAACAAGTTGAATGTGTTTTGCTGCCCATTATTGTAAACGGCCCACCATATACTCGTTTGGAACTGACCCATTGATATAGGCGGAATCAAAAGATAACCAACTGAACCTGTTAGACTCACAAAAAATATCAGGAATAATTCTTCTAATTATCGTTGATTCACGAATAATACCGACAATCAGGATAATCGCATACTAACACAATCTTGTGATAAGGAGAAAATGATTTTTCATAAACTTCAAAAATGATCATTTCCCAATGATTATATAAGCTTAAAAAAGAAGCTAAAAGTCGAATGGATCTCAAAACATCAACGGGCCAAAATTGCACGACAAACAAAATCCAACAAAAACTAAAAATAAGACAAAAAGTAAAATAACTCATAAAATAAGTCGTTCCTGGTCCGGTCCAGTTTTGTCCGGGCTGGTCGGTTCCAGACTGATACTTGCCACTAGCTGTGGGTGCATGATAAAAAGAAGTCAATTACTCGAAAGGTCCATGTGATTTGCATACATCCACATAGGTCTTTAGTTTTGACATATTATAGATTGCGTTCTACTTGTTTGTACGATTGTAATGTGTATCATCACCGGAATGAACGTCCGTTAAATAATTATGTCAAGTGTGTAAATTAACCATTATACCATCTCATTTCAAATGAAAGATAACATATTAGTTTTCTCTTGCCCAACCATTTTTTCTTAAAAAATAAAACATATGATCAATTTAATAATAAAAACTGCCTATGGACTATTGGGCTCCACCCTTATTAATTTTCAATCCCCGTTATCCATAAACCATAACCTACAACAAGTGACCCTCACCATCCCACACCGTCCTGGTTGGTGAGACCACCACCACCTAAAAATCATACCACTCCCTTGCCTGAACAACCTGACCCGTAGGCTCCGGCCTAACCTTTCAGCAGCAGTCCGCAACAATCATGCTTCATCCCGGATGAGCCGCTGCATTCAAGCCACGGCCCAAAACCACCCGTGAACCAATTTAAGAGCACAAAGGTGGCTCTCGACGATGCAAGTGTGCGAAGTGCTAATGTGCCACCTTGCGCCGCGTTGGCCTCTTCTTTGTGTGTGCGTGAGTTAGGGTTGTCCCACTTGTGTTTCTTTCTAAAGAACACAATTGGTAGTGGAAGTTATCACTTATATATACCACGTTAAGTATTATCTCTTATTTAACGTGAGACAAGTTTTCACCAATTAATTAAATTCATTTCTAATAAATTTCGGCAAGTTTAACATTTTTTCAAACCTAAACTTTAACCATCGATTTCTTAATTATCATAACTTAATTTGATAGTTTAATTTCAAGTCGGTTCGTTTTGTTGTGAAATATAGATACCATGTATATATTAACCTTTAGTTATATTTATTTACGTTATTTAAAGTGAATAAGAACTTAGTTTCCTGTATTACGAGCTGTTGGCAATTTTTTCAATGATTATTACAAGTACAAGCGCCTAGAATTTTTAAATATAAAAAATTGTGTATTATCATTTAGTAAGTTGTCTATATAAAGAACCCGGCTCGCTCTCTTTCTCCAAAAACACATCAATCATCATCTCCTTCAAATTTCATCGTCCCAATGACGAAAAAATGTGAAATGAAGCTTCTTGGGGCTAGTGGAAGTGTATTTGTGACTCGGGTTAAGTTCGTCTTTAAACTTAAGTCTATCGAGTATGAGTACATTGAGGAAGAACTAACTAACAAGAGTGAGCTCTTACTTACATCAAACCCGATTTTTCAAAGAGTCCCTGTCCTTTTTCATGCTAATGAACCTCCTATGATCGAGTCTCTTGCAATAATGGAATTCCTTGATGAGATTCGGCCAGATGTTCACCCTCTCCTCCCTTCAAACCCTTCAGATCGAGTTCAATACAGGATCTTGGCATACACCTTTGACACCTTGGTATTTTATTATCTTGTCATTTTATTTTCGATATAATTTACATGTTTTTTTTTCAAACAATTGGATCTTGAAAAAAAAAATAATAACATACAACATTCACTTTAGGAAATATTCTTTTTCTAGTGTGGGTCACTGGTTCTGAGTTCGTTACAAGTATGGATAGCATCTAGTGCTGTAAATAAGTTTTCCTTTATCTGAATTCTATTATTTCAGGCCCTCAAACTATATTTGAGCAACTATTAATGCAATACTGATTTATTATTCTTACACGATTATATGAACTAGATGACATATGTTTACTTGTTAATACACTTAGGGTTGTAAAGCCACTCTTGCTTATATCGATTACAATTTTTTCTACAAGATGTGGCATGAAAGTTACGAGATCCTTTTTGTAAACTTTTGAAACTAAAGTTTACACCTTTTTTAGATAATCATCATTCATGTTAAACTTACAATAGTTTTTTAATTGTAAGAGGAGTAGATTAAGTACATTATTATTACTTTAACCAATTTTACACAATAGTAATCAAGTTTCTCAAGTGTTACATATTGTTTAAAATTTTAAAACTGTGCGAGTCAAACGAAATATATATAAATCTTGGTTGTTTTTCAATTTAACTTAAATTCAACGATTATGAAACTTGGTTATTATTTATCATTTTTTTCACTATACCTCCACCTCAAGTTTCTTGGAACAACTTCGAGTGATTTTAGTAAAACAATTTGAGAAACCTAGTTACTATTGAAAGAAGATTTCCCTATTACTTTTGGGAAAGGGTTTATGACAACACGATGCAATATATTTTACTTACATATATTAGAAAATTGTCGATAGTGCTATCCGTGGATAAAAGAGTTTATGACAACACGAAATGAAGAGAGAAAAGAAGAATTAAAAAAACTGCTCATCAAAGGAATTATGATGTTGGAAGAAGCATTCGTAAAGTTTAGCAAGGGGAAGGCTTTCTTTGGTGGAGATGATATTGATTATTTGGATATTGTTGTTGGATCTTTCCTCGGGTGGATCAAATTTTATGGAATAGCTTTTGGTTACAATCTAATTGATGAAGCAAGAAACCCAAGACTTGCACAATGGGAAAAGAGTATGTGGTCACATGAAGTAGCTAGGATGATTCCAAGTCATGAAATTCACGTGAAATTCCTAAAAATGCTTCAAGACAAGTTGCCACCTACGCCTGCGTCTGCTTCCGCTTAAAATTAATTAAATTTCTATGAATTTTATGTATCATCATTTTATTGGACATTTTTCATATAATTCGAGCTAATAAAAATCATAACAATGATCTTTTGGTCAGTTATAAACTCAACGTTTTTCATATAATTCTGGTTACCTCCGTGAAGTTGTTTTCCACTTCATAATGAAAAGAAAATTGTATTACAATCTTTCTAACTTGTCGTGTGTGCTCCAACCACATAACATTTCAACGGTGGCAATCCGTAGTAATATAGTTTGTTATCATGTTTAATTCTTCAAAAAACCATCATCTATAAAATTAAACAGTAACCAAATGATACACCATCCTCAACTTGTGTGTCAATAGTCCAAGAAACACATCCAAATTCTCAGAGGGTTTTTTAGGAATGTTTGATACAACTTATACATACAAATCTTTCAAGATCATATAAGCAGGTAAATATAGATGATAAGAAAGAAAAACCATAATAAATACGAACTTTACAAACTAGCCAGGTTGGAATTGTCCGTCCATAACTCAAGGTGTCTTCACGAAGTTTGGATGACCCAATTCAAAATATATAAGCCTCAACATCACTTTGATGTATCATCTCATCCCGTTATGTCCCATGATCATAATGCCAAGTCATCTATTTGGACATCTTTTATGACATATAGTCTTTAAAGTTAAAGAGCAATAGGCATGTAATCCTGAGACAAAATTAAAGAACTTTTTTCTTGTCTTCAAACAATGTTCATGAAACCCTCTGACAGTTGGTCAACTCAGATTCACCCGTATAAAATAACATGGAATCGTTTTTTTAGAATCGGTGTTCCTTTGTTTTGGAATGGTAATCTTTTTCAAACTTCTTTTTTGGTCTTGTAGAAGTTCAGGTGGTTTTTCATCTTGACAAGGCATAATTTAAAAGATGGAAATAAATTGATAATGGTCTATCTACGTGCCCAAACTCACAACTTAACAATGTTACCACTGATATATAATATTACTAGATTTAATAAACCCGTGTATTACACGGGTTAAATAAATAAAATATGAATATAATAAAAATTAATAATTATAAAATGATATTCAAATATATGATATGACTGAAATTACATATGAGAAATAACTATAAACAATAAACCAGTGATATCAACTTTTTAAAATTTTGTTTTTAAATTTTTTTTCCAAAAAAATAAAAATTTTGTTCTAAAACAAACCGTATAAAAATGTCATTTGTAAAAAATTTCTTATTATAACTCCTAAATTTGATTATTTTTGGTTTTTAAAAAATTGACTTTTTAAAAATACTAATTTTAAAATATTTTTTATTTTTAAAAAGATTTATGCTTTAGAAAAAATTATTATGTTATAAAAAAATTATTTATTTAGAATTAACATTAATGAATAGATTTCTTTCTTAATTTATTAAATCTAAGTATTAAATAATATTATTAATAATTAAGGTAATTATTTAATATGAGAGAGATGCGGAAAAATTTTGATGAGAATGATTGTGATGCTGCCACGTAAAATATAAAGATAAATATAAAGATACTCATAAACAAAATTGTCAAAACATATTCCGATATAATTCCAACCCAAGTATATATACAAATATTATTATTTAGTTGAAATAGCATGCTTGAAATGTATTGTCCCAAAAATAGCTACTAGACCTACTATTTTTGAGAAATAATTAATTATACTCACAAGGATATGTACAATTACTGAGGTAAATGATAAAGATACACCATCATATATTACTAGATAATTCGGATAAACAATATTGTTTATATAAACTACTAGCAAGTACTATTAGTAACTGATTATTGTTCTATGTAAAAAGTTTGTTTAAAACAGACGTCAAACACAATTTTTCTTACACCATAAATTGCATTAATAAATGCTCTAAACAAAAGTTAACCACTATACTTGATTTAAAATGATCTTTAGTGAAACGTTGTTTTTCACATAGCACCTAGATGATATTTTAAATAAACCATTACACATAGTCTAATAGCTTATATACGATCCAATATACCGACCCTCGTGTAATTTCAACAATCACTCCCATGACTTAAAACCAAACCTCATGAAATTGTAACATCAACCCTCAAGAAAATAATTTTAAATTTTAAACTTTTACTACATAAACCTATTATAAACAAATTAACATATATAAAACAATTAATTTAGATAAGTCAAGCCTATTTTAAATAAACTAATTTGAATAATTTAAGCCTAAACTAAAAAAATTAACTCTTATACTCCTTTATGAAACTGAAACATGTAAAAACAGTAAATAAATTTATGGAAATAGATTATTAGATTTGTTCATGCTAGGGTTGGTGTCTTTGTGATGATTCAAATCACCACGACGCTTAATTACCATCGGATGCCTTCCTTCCCTACATGGGTTGTTCTCAATATCAAATACACTAAAAACCCTAAGGAATTCAGTCAATTAGTTCTTCGAAGGCTACAGCCCCACATTAACAACAGAAAACAAAATAAACCAAATTACAGAAGCTAGAGTTTGAAAATATGATGGATGCATGTCAAAAGGCGATTACAAGCGGTACTTTAAAGAGATTATTTAAGTTACTAGAGCATTTATAACTTTCTAATTACACTAAAAATAACAACTTTTTTTTTTATCTTTTCAATTAAATAATATTTTTTACACATTTTGTCATTAATTTTTCATTATCTTCTCTACTCACAACCATTTTAAAATATATTAAAAAATTTATAAGAGTTGAACAATGAATACTTAAATTTATAAATAAACAGTAACATTTTTCTGTTATGTGGTCACAACTACTCAAAACCAATCAAAATCATTACATAACACATAAGGTTTACGCTCACAAACTTTAAAAAAAATGGATTGTGAATGATCTTATGTATGTTCAGGTTTTGATTCGAAAATGACTACCCTAATTAAATAGGGAATAAACAAATACTGGATAAACTGATAATGATTGTTCATCTTTTTGACATGGAAATGAACTAATATTTACTAATTTTTAATTGAATGGGAATTTTTTAACTTATCACGTGTAGATGAGTGTTCTAAGAAAACCTACCCTATATACACAAATATACATATAGGGTGATAGTTCATGCAGAGGCGGAGCTTGAGTAAACGTATAGGGGGTCCGAAAATCAAATCAGGGGAGCCCGATTCAAACATATAAGATTTTCGAACGAAATACATATAAATTTTCACTATTGAACGAAAAGACATGGGGGGGGGGGGCACTCCCGGGGCCTAACAAAGCTCCGCCTGGCCTTGAGTTCATGAGAAACATCCATTTATTAAAAAAAAATTCATAACTTATGGGTAACATATATGTAACTACAAGTTACATATGTAAAACTAGAAGTTACGTATATATAACTCTTACAAACTTTTTACAAGTTACATATATACGACTCTATGTTATCATCTTCGTTCTGTCATAGATATATATATTAAGCAATTTATACAATTAAAATAATGGAATGAAAGTTTAGTAAAATAAATATAAATAATTATAAAAATAAATAATTTATAAATTTTATGATCGGCTACCGGTGGTTTTTATGTTTTTTCATATATATTAGTGGTTCTCTTGTACATATATATAAACACATATATATATATATATATATATATATATATATATATATATATATATATATATATATATATATATATATATATATATATATATATATATATATATATATATATATATATATATATATATATATATATATATATATATCCAACGTCTCTCTAGATAGAACATGCCTTTTATTTTAAACACCACACTTGGGAAAAGAAACCATCACTTTTGACTTTTGATTTCAAATATAATTCGTACAACCTCATGAAGCCAAGAAGGGACTTAGAGCATTCACAGTAGATGCCCGTATTGATATGAGTGTGTGTCTTACTGTCTTAGATTACGAGGGATGTTGTAAGTGAAAAAGAAAGAAAATTTGTGGGAATTGCACCATGATTTCTTATGTTTGGGGAAACACGGTACAATCCTCATAAATTTTTTAATATTTTTAAAAGTGATTGTAAGAAGATGTGAGAGAAAATATAATAATAAAAATATAAAAAAATATTATTTAATTAAAAGAAAGAATAAAAAATGGTGTTTTTAGTGTAAATACGAGGATGGGGATAAAGAAGCCAGTGTGAATGCTCTGAATAGGTAACCGTAAAAGTAATCAACTAAACCAACTCAACGTTTAATTTGTTAAAAGGCATTTTCCTTGCCTTATACCGACAAAGAGGATATAGCCAAATGAAATTGGGATATAAACGGTAAGGTCTCTATGTTATGTAGGATTGCATGTGGGCTGGTCTGGGATTAATGAGCTAGATTACACATTTACACCTAGTCCTCGAGCCCAAGAATGAGGTTCGATCTACACGACTACACATACGTCATGACCTTTGTATATTAGGATTAATTTTGAGTTTTTTATTTGACGGTCGGCTTTAAAGCAACTAGTGATGATGATGTTGTGTAACCTTATACATGATTTGTTCAAACCGTAAAAAAACAGCCGACTACATAAAATGTAGGGATTAGGGAAGGACATGCTACGAAATGAAAGCATTTACTACGGTAGTTGTCATTTTCATGTGTAGGGATAAGGTTATATATGCTGGCATAAGTAATCCTATGGTTCTTTAACCTTTTAATTAAATCAAAAACAGCATATCACTTTCGAAGTTTCGGTTGTGAACATATAAAATAGACATCACATGTAAACTGATTGGTGTACTTACACCAGTTCACATGCGTACTCGTTCACTTATGAACTAATCTTAATCGAATATATAATTAATATGTGAATGAACATTTGTCTGGAAACATAAGAAGGCAAATAACAAATTACAAATGACTTTACATTGAGTTTCAACCAAACTAAATGAGAGAATTTTTGTGTTGAACTTGTTTTTAACACAAACCAGTCCAACCGCTAATCTTTGGTTAATCAACACTTGAAAACAATAAGCCAACCCAACGAGTAGTGGTTAGGATTGTTTAAAAATCTCTCGGCTCGTGACTCCTCAAAAAAAGCTTGCTCAAAATCATGAGCTGAGCTTGAGCCAAAGTCAGCTCGCATCGTGACACCTTGCTCTTCGACTCACTTGTTTACCTCATTTCAAATTAAAGCGTAGGCTATATAAGTTATATAAATTATAAACTAAATCTATAATATTTATATATACCATTTTCGAATAATCATTTTGAGATTTTTTAATGACAAAACTAAATATAAAGAATACATAAATGATTATAATCTAAAAAATATCGTTCTTGTATCATTATTTTAAAGAGTTAAGATAAATAAATATAAATGATATTACCTTTTGTTAATTATATATGTATGATGGGTGTCAAATCCAATAAATATAGACTTACTATTATGAGTGGAAGTAGAATATATGTCCTTAAGGATACACACTAACTTGTTATACAAAAACGTTCTGAGTACATGATTATTAAATTAAACTAAACGGGGGAACTTTTATTTTGATCGGATATGAAGAAAAATGAATTTCACTAAATAAAGAAGACAATTGAAACTTTTTGTTAAATTTACATAAATTTTAAACAATTATAAAATTGCTATATAAAATCTTATTTTAAAAGAATGGAAACTTTGAGGAATAGTAATTAAAGTTTAAAAACATTCCAATTAAGTTATTCAGTTTTTAGGTTTTATTAATGTTCTAGGTTTTAACATATTTTTAGCACGCTTTTTTTTTCTTTCAGTTAAGAAATGTTTTTTTATGCTGACATGAAGTGGTGATGTAAATTTTAGGTATTTTTAATTTCTAAATAAAACAAACATATTTGTACTTTTATTTATATAATAACATATATTAGAAATCCTGACCCTCACATCTTCTTCTTCATTTTTTTTGACACAAAAAATTCGATGACGATTCGACTTGATTGTTTAGTGATCCAATTGAGGCAAAAACGCATAAATGGTTTAATTAGAATATTTTTAAAACTTGATTACTATTCTATAAAATTCTCTTTAAAAGACAATTTCAACAAAAAGTAAATTTTCGGCTTGACTCGACTTTTGATCGTTAAGTTTTAGAGAAAGGTTCAAATAAAAAGGCTTATAAAACTAAAAAGTGTAAGAAGTTACCTCAATTATCCAGCCTCTTAATTATTGGTTGAGATCAAATTATAATGAAAAGTTTGTTAGATGTGTATTTTAAAAATAGTCACTTTTATTGATTTTTTGCAAGTTCCTCTATTTTTTAAATGTTCATAACTTTTTATATACGATGTTATTTTTTTTTATAAAATTTACACCATTAAAAAGAGCATTTTTTATCTTTAAAACGAGTACAGTATTATTATATAAAAAGATGAAAAAAATTGACGTTTTTATGCTCAAATCTCGTCATTGTGTCTTTAGTACAATTTATTGTATTTTCGTTGGTTATTGTGTTAATTTTGAATATTATTGTGTTTTTTTCTAAAATGATGAATTTAAAAAATTTAATGAGGGAATGACATTGTTGTGTATCTCTAATATGTAAAATACAATAATAAATTAACAACTAATTAATCTAATACATTAAAAACAATGACAAAATAATACAATTTCACAGTCTGTTATCTTAAATACTATAAGTTTTAAAAAATGCATTGTTGAAATAACGTCATTTTTACTTCTCATTTTGTTATCTTGAACACAATGAATAATAGCAAGTTTATATAATCTATTAAAAAATAATAACCAAAATAACACATTGTGTTATCTTTAACACTATAAATTTTGAAAATTAGATCGGTGAAAGTATATCATTGTGTTTTCTAATTGTAAACCACAATGATAGATAACAAGTCTATAATCTATAAAAACAATGACAAAGATAACACAAAATGATTTAAAACGTAAAACACAATGATTAATACACATAACAAATGTTGTAAAATATTTGACACAATAAGCTGATATTTAACACAATAAACGTATAAGACACAATGAGCTGATGTATTTGACACAATGACCAAAATGCTCTTCTCTTTAAAACAATACAAGGACACGTGTCAAGTTTACAGTCATTTTTAAACTTTTTAAATTAAACATTATTTTTAATATAACCATACCTTAAGTTTTATGGTACAGTGATCTTTTATTTAGATGTTTTGAATCAGCCCATCAAATTCTTTAACTCCCCTCCTTCCTTTCTTTTCTTTGATGGGCCTCCAAATGGCCATTTAATCTGATCAGCCCACTTCCTTCAACATAATAGTCTAGAGTGCTAGACTTACTGACCTGCTTCAATACTCTTGGCCCAATTTGTTTTCATTAATTCCTTTATGTGGGATTATGAGGTTCGAGAATGCTTATTTATATCTTTCTATCTCACATCAACTTAATTGTATCATCCTTTGAACTCGTTTTCTCAATAACCGATCTGCTGCGAATCTAACCCATCCGTCTGATAAACTTGTGAGGTGGATTGAAATGATAAAAATTAGAAACCACGTGTTACAAATAGAAAGACAGAACGAAAGGGACAATTACAGCCAAACCATATGATGAAAACCGTAATTTGCACATAGTTATAATTATATATTTTATTGACCTCAGTTGTCTCAACCACTCCCCCCCTCAATTTTTTTATTATCCTTCCTCGTTACACGTGTTATGCTACTGCCACATTCCTCTAAGTTAGTGAGCAACTTTAGTAGCAGTGGGTAGTTATCATTCCAGTAACAAAAAGTAAGTTTATTATCTCCATAATCCTACATGTTTAGTAGCAGTGGGTAGTTATCATTCCAGTAACAAAAAGTAAGTTTATTATCTCCATAATCCTACATGGTACATTGCTCTAAGTTTGTGGATGACTTGCGTTTTTGCTACAATCGCTTACTTTTAGGTTTCAAGCACTTTAGTTTCCCCTCTTGCCATCATTTAACAACATTTTTAAATCTAAAACGGTATGCAATTATCTCAATCTCAATCTCAACACACAATATTTTTCAATCTTAAAATTTTAAAAATTAATTGAAAAGGGTATAGTAGTAAAATATCAAACATTTCTCTCTACAATTAGATAATTAATTAAATTTTCTCTCCAATTAGACAATTAATTAATTTATCTCTCATCCCACCAAGAATTTGATCGTCGAGTCGTGCTAATTCCATACGAATCAGTACTGACTTATCTTTTCATATGTTTTTACATATATGTTAAACATCAAAATGATTATGTTTTTATAAATATGTTAAACATAAAAATTGATCTAAATAAGAATGTTGCTTTTTTATATGTAAATATTTATAACTATTTATATATATGTAAATATTAATATCAGTCATATCTTTTTCAAGTTAATAACTATTTAAATATGTGTAAATTTTGTATTAGTTATTTATTTTTCAAATCCTATGCTATTTACATATATGTAAATTCTCAAACACACTGTCAATTTACATATACGTAAACTGTTTGCATATATGATAATTAATTGTTTACGCATATATATGTATACAAAAATACATGTCTTGAGTTTCTCTTTTTCACATATACGTAAAAATACATGTTTAGATAAGCTTCTTTTTATAGTGTACCCGTAATGAATTTCAAGTGAGTTTAATTACTTTCATCGCACCATAAAAACCAAATTTAGGATGAATTCTAAATTAAGTCTAAAAGCAAAAATCGGGCAATTGAAGAAGAAACGTTGAACCTATATATGGTTTGATTTGATAAAATAAACAGAATAAAACAAGGCGTAAATTTGACTGTTTAATCTATTTAAATAATTACTAAATTTAGATAGGATAAGTCAAAAATGCCCTTTTCTTTTAATTAATATGTTAGTCAAACATTATTTATTTACTAAAATATCATTATTGATTTGAGCCATTGATCAGTTTATTTAAGGGTTTAGATGAGTTCTATAGTTCTGAAATTATTTATAAGTTCTGAAATGATTTAGAAATAACAATTTTTTTAAATACAATTTAAATGTTACTTTCTTGAATGGCTAGATCTTGGCATCCCTCATGGGTTTGTTAACCTCGAATTCTAACCCAGGCCTCGAGGCCGAAGAACCTACTGCGGTGCTCAAGATCTACAAGCCCAAACTCGAAGCCGAGCCGCTTAACACCCCAACCACACTGAAGACTTATCTTTAACATAAAACGTATTGTTATAACAGAAATCATTACATAATTAGACTAGCTGGCCAGTAAAAAGCAATAACCACACAAAAAAGGGCCCATTAGATATGCACATCAATGGTGGCTCAAATATCTTAACCCGTGCTTTTAGGTCAAACTGAGTTGGTAGAATGCCTTGAATCTAGTGAACTAACGGTTACATATTTGTCACAAGCCAATAGTCAACAAAAATAGAGGAGCCGTTCCAAAAAAAAAAAAAAAAGTAGTGGATAAATATTCTTTTCAGCAGTTGTTAAAAGAGAAATCGTGGCTTTGCTTCTTAATTCTTTTTAATCATGCACATAATGTCTCCAATCTTACTTTTTTTTTCAAAGTCATGTTACCTTTTTGATACAAGGAAAATGATTCGTGATGTTTAAAATTTGTAACCATGTGTGACATTAAGAAGAGTAAATTACACATTTCGTCCTTTATGTATATAATAAACTAGAATATTCATTCTTAAATATTATTAATTACTCAAATTATTCTTTATGTTTCTAAACGATGTTATTACAACTGTTAAGTCTCTCATAAATGACAATATACCCATCTTAATTAAAATAAACAATATTAAATAATGTCCTCTTTGGTTAACACTTCTTGTAAAGATGGTCTTTAAATCAAGGGCTACAAACACCAATCATCCTTAACATAAGTAGTTAAGATGAGGTACGCAAGACATGTAAATATGGGAAGGTCTTAGTTTCAAGTCTCATTCCGAACAAAAATGCTTAGGGTTGATATATGAGATTTTTTCGATTATGGGTTTCCTCCTGAGGGGTACCCTTCAATAGCGAACTCAAACAAAACAAAGGGGAATTTAGTTCTTCTAACACTAATACCACCAAGAGGATTTGGTTTGAATTAGCATGGTGTTACCGCATGAATCGATTATAAAAGGGGATTACCAAATTTTCAAGTTGAATTATAACCACCAAGACATTACCATTTGGGTGAGAAACTAGAAAACTTCTATCGGCCTAAACATGTTCTTCCATTAATTTCTTACAACCTAGGCCCCACTCTGCATGCAAGGGAACAAATTTTGAGTCAAACAATTTTTGGGGACCAAAAATAAAGTCTATGAAGAACACCTCTAAAAATGGGACCAATGACACAGCAAAGTTATGGTCCCTTTCCTAGAAAAAATGAAGGGATGTATGATGAAAAAATGGGTGAAGAAAACCCCTAAAAAATGCTCGATCCACACTTCTTCTCCGCATTTAACACGTATATTATGTTCATATAGATTATAACAATTTAACATGTATATTACTTTTATCTATGTTTTCATATCAATTTTTAAAGTTGTTACAGAGATGGTCCCTATGTTTTGAACAATTAATAGATTTTAACAAGATAAGCATAACTTATCATATTCTAACGAGTTTAGGTATTCACTAACACTCGTTTTCACAACAACAATTTTTTTAGTGAGCAAGTTTATGTTTGTTTTTGCACAAGTATATATTTTTTATATTCTTAAACTCAATTTGTTGATCATTAATGCTCATTCTAACTACAACATAAACTTTTTTGGGTCGTAATATTAAAACATCCACTATATAAATCGACGCTCGTATATACATCTAATATATTATTAAATGCGGCGTATAGGGTCGATAATACTGAAAACGAAAAAAATTCAGGGGAGGGGGCTTGTTAGAGGGTTATACGCCTCATATAGCCTGATACGACGCGTATAGTAAAAATTCGACACTGAATTCGAGAGAAATTTTAGTGGCTGTCAGATAAGTTATACGTCTCATATAGAGCTATACGACGTCACTATACAACGCGTATAGAGCTATACGACCCATATAAAATTCTAGGATATTGATTTATAATTAGGAGTGCCTAAACGTTGGGTTTTTTTTTAAGGATGAATTTCATTAAAGCAATAACAATACATATAAACAATAGCCTAGACTATTAAGGTACTAGAACCAACAAAGTACAACATAACTTTTTAACATGCAACTTTTAGGGCATGTTAGGAATTGTTTATTTTGAATTGACTTTTAACTTATTAATTTTTAATAAGTTAATAAGTTAAAAAAAGTGTTTGGCAAACCTAAAATTATTTTTTAAATTGACTTTTCATATAACGTAAAAAGAAGTTACTGTAAAGTAAGGAGAATGTTATTTATTAACTTTTAAAAATTAGTTTTTGTTCAATTTTTTATTATACTCTTCTGTTACCTCATATTAACTCCCAAATTATAAAATATGTCCTTTATGTCATTTTGTAACTTTTTAGTTTATAAGTTAATCCAAACATTTTTTTTTTAACTTCTTTTGAAAAGTCATAAGTTAATAAGTTATTTTCGTCAAAAATCATCTTCAACTAAAATAAACAATTCCAAAGATGACTTTAATTAGTTCTTTACTTTTTTATATTTTTAAATTCAAATCTCCATGCATTGCCGGAGGAATGTGCACTAGTTAATTAACATTATCTATATAACTTTGTAATCCTAGAAGCATAACAACGTTGTATTTTTATAACTTTTTTGTATTTCTTTATCAGATGTCTTTGTTTTAATTTGATGACATATTTGGTATACTTGGTTTTAATAATATATGCTTCATCTTGTTTAAAAAAGAATTAATTAACATTATCTATATAATACCTCTTGTTATAATTATAAAATAAAGGAGAATTATATATTTCCCCATACAAACTTAATCAATTACATATATACCCAACTTAAAATTCTAATCATATATATCCCCTTTCAAAACTTAATCATTTGCATATATACCAATACTAAAATTTTAATTACATATATCCCCTTCATTATATATGCTGCTTTAAGTTCGTTTCAAGTTATCAAATAGATTCACAAGACGGTTTGAGTTTGAAAGTTTTTGAACCAAACGTGTGCAAAAGCTGGATTTGAGATAGAAGAATTACTCGTGATGCAAAATGCGTAAAACTATGTGTCCGGATCATGTTGCATGACGAGAGTGGAAGTGTCTCGGACACAACCCAGAAAAAATTTGTATCATAAGGTAAAAAAATATAAAACAAGTTAGTATACAAATATTAATAAATAATCAAAACCCGAAAGCTAATAAAAAAGAAAAAAACATAATTTTATCTTTTAGTAAAAATAAGAGTAAAATACTAATTATATAAGTTATTTTTAATAAAAAATAATCAGATCGGTAAATATATAATATTTATGTTTAATATAGCGTATATATGTCATTAAACTTTTAGTTTGGTTTATGTGTAATTAACTAAGTTTTAGAACTAAGTTTTACAAAGGGATATATGTAATTAAAATTTTAAATTAAGTATATATGTAATTGATGAAGTTTATAGGAGGAAATATGTAATTTTTTCTTAAAATAAAGTAACCAGATACATAAGATTAAGGAGACTAAACATAACTTGGTTTTCTTAGGAGCATAACAAAAGTTAAAGAGTGGCTAAACATATCCATCTTTACTATTTATTGAGTGAGGGTTTTAAAAGATGAGTATATTTAGCAGCAACCTAAAAGCTGCTTTAATTATATACGTGTTGGGTTAATAGACCTCTAAACCTCCTTTATACTACAAAAAAAAACTAGCTTTTTACAACCGTATTTTCAATCTGTCATAAATTGATATCTAGGAGAGAATTAGCGACTGCTTATGAAGTGGTGTATCTTGTGAAGCGTTCGTGGCTACTTCTTTTGAGATCGATTTAGTGATTTACGACCGACACCTTTTGCCTTTGATTTGCAACCACCTTTTTACAACCAATACTTCGCGACAGGTCCATGACTGCTTTTATAATTGGTTTGCGACCACCTTTGCTGAGTGATTTGCGACGGTTTTAAGATTGCTATATTTTCTATATTTTTTCTTTTCTCTTTCCACTGTTTAAATTTATTAATCAAACTTCAATAGTTTTAAATATCTTGACTAATAATTCAAAACTAGATTTTTTTCCCACGCATTGTAGAGGGGCTTTCACCATGATCTCAAATCTCAAACGCAGATGTCAAACATGTTATACCAAAACGTTCTGAGTACATGATTATTAGAATAAACTAAACGGGGGAATTTTTAGTTTGATTGGATATGAAGAGAATAAATTTCACTAAATAAAGAAGACAATGGAAACCTTTTTTTAAAATTACATAAATTTTAAACAATTATAAAATTGCTATGTAAAATTTAATTTTAAAAGGAGGGTAAGTTTGTGGAATAGTAATTAAAGTTTAAAAACGTTCCAATTAAGTTATTCAGTTTTTATGTTTTATTGATGTTATAGGTTTTAACATATTTTTAGCATGCTTCTCTTTTTCTTTCAATTAAGAAATACTTTTTTATACTGATGTGGAGCAGTGATGTGGATTTTAAATACTTTTAACTTTTAAATAAAACAAACATATTTGTAATTTGTTTATATAATTACATATATTAGAAATCTTGACCCCAACATCTTCTCCAACATAATAGGCTAGAGTGGTAGATTTGGTGACGTGCTCAATACTCTTGGCCCAATTTCTTTTCATTGATTCCTTTACGTGGGTTATGAGATTCGAGAATGATTATTTATATCTTTTTATCTCACATTAACTTAATTGTATGAAAGGGGACAATTATAGCCACACCATATTAACTTTCCTCATTACCCGTGCTATACTACTGCCACATTCCTCTAAGTTGGTAACTTTAGTAGTAGTGGATAGTTGTCATTCCATTAACAAAAAGTAAGTTTGTTATCTCCATTATCGTACATGGTACATTGCTCTAAGTTTGTGATGACTCACGTTTTTGCTACAATTGCTTACTTTTTGGTTTCAAGCACTTAAGTGTTTAAATACATAATTATACAATTCAATAACAAACATGTTATTTTGCAGAATCTTGTTCTAATATTTTTGTTATTTGTTTTGTATCTTATATGTGTTTGAGCTGGACTCTTTGGGTTGGATCCATAGAAAGGAAGTGAAATGGGTTTATTATTTTGCCGTTGCAAGGCTGTGTAGAAAAAGGAGATGAAAGAATAGATTAAAACAACACACAGAGGAAAGAATCAGATCCATTGTATACTTTACCGTTAACATTTAGATCTTCTTCATCAGATTATTGTATTGATGATCTGATTCTTGGTCTTTGTCTATTTTCTTCTGTTTCATAGAATAAACAAGTTTGTTCTCTTTTGTATTCGTTTCCGGTTACACAATTTTTGGTTTGGGTTTAGTACAAATTGATTGGAGTTTCTTGACATTTAGTTTCCCCTTTTTCCATCATTTATTAATACTTTTAAATCTAAAACAATATGTAATTATCTCCATCTCAACTCACACGGTTTTTGTATTGTGTTCTTATCCGATATTCGTATATATAATTTAGAATTAACAATCTTTTTAAATAAAATTTAGAGTAAACTTCTTTGCTTTCTGTGGTTTGATCCAAATAACGGTTTTCCTTTAAACTTTGCTTCCTGTGGTTTGGTCCAAATTATGTTATATTTAAGGGTATTTTGGTCTTTTTATATATAAGGACTACATATGTAAAATTTTCAAACCACAAGGAGTAAAATCATAATTTTGAAAAGTTTGAAGGAAAACCGTTATTTGAACCAAACCACAGGGAGCAAAAGTGAAGTTTACTCTAAAATTTAAATGTTAACAGTAATATTACCTTTCTTGAACGGCTAAATCTCGGCATCCCTGACGGGTTTGTTAACCCGATTTCTAACCCAGGCCTCGAAGCCGAAGAACCTATGGCGGTGCTCACGATTTACCCGCCCTAACTCGAGGCCGAGCCGCTTAACACCTGGACCACCCTGAGGACTTATCTTTTAACATAAAACATTTTATAATAACATAAAGCATTACATAATTAGACTAGCTGGCCAGTAAAAAGCTCTGTGATGCAGTAACCACACAAAAAAAGGCCCATATTAGATATACATCAATGGTGGCTCAAATATCTTAACATGTGCTTTTAAGTCAAACTGATTTGGTAGAATGCCTTGAATCTAGTGAACTAACGGTTACATATTTGTCACAAGCCAATAGTCAACAAAAAATATTGGATAATTATTCTTTTCAGCAGTTGTTAAAAGAGAAATCGTGACTTTGCTTGTTAATTCTTATTGATCATGCACAGTATGTCTCCTATCTGTCTGCTTTTTTTTTTCTATTTCAAAGCTTGTTACTTTTTTGATACAAGGAAATTGATTCGTGATGTTTAAAATTTGTCACCTTGTGTGATATTGTAAACTATAATATTCTATCATTAAACTTCATTAATGTCCTCTTTGGTTTACACTTCCAAAAAAGATGGTCTTTAAATCAAGTTCTACAAACGCGAATCATCCTTAGCCTTACCGGTTAAGATGAAATACCCAAGACATACAAATAAGAAAAGGTCATAGGTTCAAGTCTCAATTCAAGTAAAAATGCTTGGGGTTGAGGCATAGGGTTTTTCTAATTGTGGGTTTCCTTCTGAGGTGATACCCCTCAATAGCGAACTCAAAACAGAACAAATGGGGATTGAGTTCTTCTAACACTAATACCAACAAGAGGAATTGGTTTGAATTAGCATGGTGTTACCGCATGAATCGATTATAAAAGGGGATTACCAAATTTTCAAGTTGAATCATAACCACCAAGGCATTACCATTTGGGTGAGAAACTAGGAAACTTCTATCAGCCTAAACATGTTCTTCCATTAAATTCTTACAACCTAGGCCCCACTTTGCATGCAAAGGAATAAATTTTGAGTCAAACAATGAAGAAAACCTCTCAAAATGGAACCAATGACACATATTGAAACTATTTGGGTTCACACCAAATGTTCAATCGGATAAAACTCAAGTTCAAAAATCGAAGTATGAATTCGTGTGTGTTTCAAGATCGTGAACCAGAAGAGAAAAAGAAGAAGAGTGACCAATCTTGTACAAATTCGAAATATTTCAAGGTTAGGGTAACTACCTTCGGCAGTTTTGCACATGTAAATTGTTTTATCCCCCGAGTTTCACATGTGAAATTTCAGGAAAATCAAAATATCATGTTTTTTTAGTAAAGCAATATTTACCAAAATAAAAAATTTCCAGCGGGGGGCTCTGCCCCTTAGACCCCGCCAGGGGCCGCCACCCTTGGACCTCGCTACCAGGGTCGCTGCCCCCGGACCCCCGCCAAGGAGGCATTGCCCCCTTGGAACTCTCATACTTATGAAGTATTTTATATTCGAAGATCATAATAAACTCAAACAAGCGTGCGTGCCGCACCTCCTGACTTGTTTGATGGATATTATGATCATATTGGTTATTAGTCAATTCAATTACACTAAAATATATAACACTCCTCCCCCCATTTTAGCGTAGAACTTGATTAACTAAAACAAACTCACACAAACTACAAACTTATGCATAAATGAAATATCGTGACGATTGAATTTCATCTTAGTATATATTCCAAATATTTGAATATCAGGGTGTCACTATAGATTGAACCCTTGCTAATCAAAGTGAATACATGAAGATAATATACACAAAAGTTTAAATATTTATATATTCTTACTTGATACTATATTTTACTAGCCTTGTGTCCTTATCTTTCATAAGCATATCAAAGCTAAGTCCAAGCTTCTTGAATCAGCTAAACTTCATACTCATATAGGTAGCTCTTTTCCTCTTGCACCTGCATATGTAATTTTTCAAAAGAACTATTAAGAAGTTAGACTTCAACCTCCTCAACTTGTAGGTCTGAACACTTAACTTGGGATGTACTACTAATGTGTTCTAATATCTAGATGTTAAGCTTTCAACCCATAATCTCTATTTAATCCTTCGGTTAGATGATCGGCTAAATTATGTTGAGTTCTCACAAACTCCACAGATATCACACCATGCATAATGAGCTCACGAATCATGCTATGTTTAACACCTAAGTGTCTAGACTTGCCATTGTACACTTGACTATAAGCCTTATCCAAAGTTGCTTCACTATCACATCTAATAGATTGGTGATATCGGTTTAGGCCACAATAGAATTTCATAAATTAAATTTCTTATCCATTCAGCTTCTTTACCAGCTGCTGCTAATGCCACAAACTCAAATTCCATTGTTGAGTTAGTGATGCAAGTCTGTTTCTTTGATGCCCAATAAGTGGCACCTCCCCCAAGTAGAAATGTCCATCCACTTATGGAAGAATGGTCTTCTATATTGGTAATCCAACTTGCATTTGAATAACCTTCAATATGGAAATCCAAAATAAGTTAAACCATAATTCATGGTTCCTTTCAAGTCCTTAAATACTCGATTGATAGCTTATCAGTGGTGTGAACTAGGATTACTTAGGTGTGTTCAAAAATATCCAAATTCGAGAATCTGAAAATCCTAATCCGAAATATCCGAATTTCGGATATCCGAAAATTCAGATTCAGATTCGAATTCGGATAGTGATTTTCAAAAGTTTCAGATATTCGGATATCCGATTATTTAAAAACTAAAAAATATTTTTTTATTTTTTAAATTTTAATATATTTTTACTTTAGATTGAGGTTTTTAAGTGTATATTGGAACTTTTATGATATGAGTTGGTTTTTTATATTATTTTTATAATACCATATGTCTAGTTATTGTAAAAAACTAAATAATAAAAAAATAAAAGTAATAAAAAATAAATTTCGGATATTCGAATCACTATCTGTATCCGTATCTGAAATTTCGGATATCCGAAATTTCGGATACGGATACGGATAGTGATTTCTACTATCCGAAAATTTTGGATATCCGACTTTGAACACCCTACGATTACTAGTAAATCTACTAAGCTTTCCAACAGCATAGGCTATACCAGGCCTAGTGCTAATCATGGCATACATGAGACTTCCAATAGCTTTTGAGTATTCAAGTTGAGATACTGCAATACCTTTATTAGATAGAAGCTTAAGATTAGGATTTATAGGAGTGCTTAGAGGAGAACAATCTTTGAATTTAAATTTCTTCAAAATCTTCTCAATATAATGAGATTGAGAAATTGAAATACCATTGTTCCCACGCTTGATCTTTATACCAAGGATCACTTCAACCTCCCCCATGTCTTTCATAGCAAACTTAGATGACAAAAATTTCTTAGTTTTATCAACTTGACTTTAGTCAGTACCAAAGATTAACATATCATCTACATATAAGCAAATTATAACACCTTTACTATAAGTATCAAACTTGCTATATACACACTTGTCTGCTTGGTTTAGCATAAAACCATTAGACAACACAACATAATTAAATTTTTGATGTCATTGTTTCGGTTCTTGCTTCAGACTATATAAAGATTTTATCAACTTTCAAATTTTGTTCTCATTACCAGGCATAACAAAACTTACAGGTTTTTTCATGTAAATCTCCTCATCCAATTCATCATTTAAAAATACAGTTTTCATATCCATTTGGTGAATCATAAGATTGTGTATAGCTGCGAGTGTAAATAACAATCTGATTGTAGAAATCCTGGCAACAGGAGCATAAGTATCAAAGAAATCAATACCTTCTTTCTGTCTAAAATCTTGGATAACCAATCTAGCTTTAAACTTATCTATGCTACCATCCACCTTTATTTTCTTTTTAAAGATCCATTTACACCCCAGTGGTTTACATCCAGGAGGTAAATCAACCAACTTCCAAGTATTATTTTGCATAATAGAATCCGTCTCATCTTGGATTGCTTCTTTCCAAAATGCAACATCTCTAAAAGTCATAGCTTTACTATAAGTCTTTGGATCCTCCTCAATATTAAAACAATATTGATATTGACATCCAATCTCATTCCTTGATCCTTCAACTAAATAAAGTTGAAAATCATCACCAAAAGACTTGGCTTTTCTTGGTCTTGTACTTTTTATAGGTTCAGTTATAATGGAAGATACATCTTTGGTATTAACCAAATTACTACCAAATGTGTTATCAGTTTGAGAAACCTTCTAACTAGAAGTCACGTCCTTTGGTCTAGGTATAGAATTAAATCTTTCTTCATCAAATATTGCATCTCTTGACTCTATAACCGAGTTTACTGATACATAATCATTAGGTTCTAAGACATAGAACCTATAAGCCTTGAATGCTGAGCATATCCAATAAGGATGTAATCTATACCTCTTTCACCTAAAGTTTTCCTTTTGGGTTCAGTAAGCCTCACAATCGCTCTACATCCCAAAATGTTAAGATAACTTAAGTTTGGTGGCTTTTTGTACCAAAGTTCATATGGGGTGGTCTTATTCTTTTTATTAGGAATTCTATTCAATAGATAATTGGCTGTTAACATTGCCTCACCCCAAAATCCTTCACTCAAACCCAAATAGGACAACATAGAATTAACCATTTCTTTCAAAGTCCTGTTATTTCTTTCTGCTACACCATTTTATTGTGGTGTATAAGGAGCTGTAGTTTGATTTATTATATCAGTGGATTGGAAATACACTGGATCATAATACTCACCTCCTCTATTAGTACGAAGAGTTTTAATCAACCTATTTTGATGAAGCTCTACCTCTTGTTTATAAATTTTAAATTTATCAAGAGCTTCATCCTTAGCATGCAATAAATAAACATAACAATATCTAGAGGCATCATCAATAAATGCAATAAAATACTTTTTATTACCTAACGATGGTGTAGCATGCAAGTCATATAAATCATTATGTATGAGATTTAAAACTTTACTTTCCTTATTAACATCTTTAAAAGGTTGTCTAGTTATCTTAGTCAACATACATGTCTTGCATTTTTTATTGTTCATATCAAAAGCAGGGATTAAACTCATTTTAGACATATCTTTTAGTCTTTTATAATGAATATGTCCTAGTCTAGCGTGCCATAATTCTGATTTGTTCATATTATTACTACAACTAGTTGAAGCCATACAAACAGATTCATTACCGATAAAAATATCCAAATTCAACATAAACATACCATTACATAGATAACCAAATCCAACAATAGTACTATATCTTGACAAGATATACTTGTCACTTTCCAACACTTGTTTGTAACCATAACTATTTAAGGCAATACCAGACAACAGATTCTTTTGAATCCTAGGTACATACAACACTTTATTTAATACTAAACATTTTCCAGAAGTAAACATAAGCTTCATATTTCCAAGTCCCTTGATTGGTTTGGTTGCAACATTGCCTATTTTTAATAATGATTCATCTTTAATTGGTTGAAAGTTCTTGAACCAATAAAGATCTTTACACACATGACTAGTTGCTCCTAAATCAACCCACCAAGCAACATCATCATCCTGCACATAAAATGTTTCAAAAATTAGTGATACATAATTCTCACCTGAATTATAATTTGGGACTAAAATTTGGCCTTGTTCCTTTTCTGGATCCTTAGACCACTTGGACCAGCATCATTCTTTCCTTTACCAACTCGACAATCCTTCTTGAAATGACCAGGTTTGCCACACTTCCAACACGTTAACTTTGGCTTCTTGTTGGGGCCTTTGTTGTTGTTACCTTTAACTTTTGTTTGCCTTTAAACTTGTTGGCATTCTTGGATGATTCACCTTCTTCCACCATGTTCCCTTATGAAGGTCCAGCCATATTTTTGTTCTTAACTTTGTCACCCTCTTGATCCCTCAAGGACTCTTCAATTCTAAAGTGACTACCAAGTTGGACTAGACTCGGTTCGTCCTTATGTTTCAAAGTATGTTTGAAATCTTTCCAAGAAGGAGGTAGTTTGTCAATGATATTAGAAACTGAAATGGATTCATCCATCTTTATATCATGTTGAGCAAACAGTCCTAGAATCCTTAACAGTTCATTGTATTGTTCTATGACTGGCCTTGAATCCACCATCTTGTAATTATTAAAATTGCTAACCAGAAATTTCTTACTAGAAGAATCTTCTGCCATGTATTTGGGTTCAAGGGAATCCTACAGTTCTTTTGCAGATTTAACATTTTGATAGATATCAAACAAAAATCAGACATACCGTTTAAGATGTGACCACGACAGATGTAGTCATCGTTCTCCCACTTGCATCACCTTCTAGTCTGTTCCAGAGTCTCGTTTTCCATCAATTATAGCATGGGAGTACTTAGAACATACACAACCTTCAGAGTGGTCAACAGAAAATGCATCTTCTTCTGCCATCTTCGAAAGCCTTGTCCTTCAAACTTATCCAATTTTGCGAATTTGCTTGTCATGTCTTTCACAGATTCACCATTTCAATCTTTGTAGAGAAATTTCAATAAGATGATCAATAACTTAGAAAACTTGAGAGTCGCAAGTTCGCTTTCAGATTGAAACTATTTGGGTTCACGCCAAATGTTCAATCGAATAAAACTCAAGTTCAGAAATCGAAGTATGAATTCGTGTGTGTTTCAAGATCATGAACCAGAAGAGAGAAAGAAGAGTGACCAATCTTGTACAAATTCTAAATATTTTAGGGTTGGGGTAATTGCCTTCGGTAGTTTTCCACATGTAAATTTTACTGTTTCAACCCCCCGAGTATCACATGTGAAATTTTGAGAAAATCAAATTTTCATGTATTTTTAGTAAAGCAATATTTACCAAAATAAAAATTTTCCAGCTAAGGGCTCTACCCATTGGACCCCTGCCAGGGGCTGCCGCCCCTTGGACCTCGCCAGGGGCTGCCGCCCCTTAGATCCCGTTACCAGGGGCGATGCCCCCGAATCCCTGCCAAGGGGGCGTTACCCCCTTGAAACCCCCATACTTATGAGCTATTCAATATCAAAGATCATAATAAACTCAATCCACACTTCTTCTCCGCATTTAACACGTATATTATGTTCATGTACATTATAATAATTTAACATGTATATTACTTTTATCGGCGCTTTCATATCAGTTTCAAAGTTGTTATATAAATTGTCCCTATGTTTTGAACAATTAATAGATTTGAGTAACATGTAAAAGAAGTAACAAGATGAGCGTAAATTATCAATTTCTAACGAGTTTAGGTATTCTCTAACACTCGTTTTCATAACAACATTTTTTTAGTGAGCTAGTTTATGTTTGTTCTTGCACAAGTATAAATTTGTTTATTAATTCTTAAACTCAATTTGTTGATCATTAATGCTCATCCTGACTACAACATAAACTTTTGTGGTTCGTTATTAAGAAACCCACTATATAAATCAATGCTCACATATATGTCTAATATATCATTATATGCGGCGTATAGGGTCGACGATACTGAAACGAGGAAATTCAGGGGATGGAGGCTTGTCAGATGACTATACGTCTCATATAGCCCTATACGGCACGAATAACAAAATTTGACACTGGATTCGAGGGAAAATTCAGGGGGTTGTCAAATGAGTTATACGTCTCATATAGGGCTATACGATCTCACTATACAATGCGTATAGGGTTATACGGCCTATATAGAATTTTGGGGTATTAATTTATAATTAGGGGATGGCTAGATGTCGGTTTTTTTTAAGGATAAATTTCATTAAAGCAATAACAAGCAACATATAAACAATAGCCTGGACTAGTAAGATACTAGAACCAACAAAGTACAGCATAACTTTTTAACACGTAACTTTTAGTTCTTCACCTTTTTGTATTTTTTAAATTCAAATTTCCATGCATTCCCGAAGGAATGTGCACTAGTTAATAACATTATCTATATAACTTTGTAATCCTAGAGGAAGCATAACAAACGTTTTATTTTTATAATTTTTTTGTAATTTTTTATCATTTGTCTTTGTCTTAGTTTGATGATTGGTGTGTACATTTGCTATAACTTGGTTTTAATAATATATGCTTCATCTTGTTCAAAAAAAAAGTTTATTAACATTATCTCTCTACTCTAATAAAAAGATAACTAGGGTAGACACTTGCAATACCACATTCTTTCTCTTCAAATTTTTTCCGTTTATCTTTCTTATTAAATAATCACATTAATTAGTAATAATATTATTTAATTATTCTTTAATTTAAATAGTTTTTTTATTAATTACAAAAGAAATCTTTTTATTAATACTATTTCTAAAAATAATTTTTTATTAAAATACAGAATATTTTAAAATTGATATTTTTTAAACTAAATTTTTTATAAATAAAAAATAATTAAAATTAGGAGTTATAATAAGAAAGTTTTTAAAATAACATTTTTTAAAACGTTTATTTTGAAACAAAATTTTCATTCTATTTATAATAAAGAAGATTTTAATCATATCTTATCTTAAAATATCATTTTATAATTAATAAACTTTTATTTTATGTAATTTTTTTATTCAACCCATGTAATAGACGGGTATACTAAAACTAGTCTATATAATACCTCTTGTTATAATTATAAAATAAAAAGCAGATACATAAGATTAAGGAGACTAAACATAACTTCGTAATCTTAGAGTTAAATGCATTTTACATCCCTGAAATTTTATATAAATTGTCATTTAAATCCAAAAGTTTAAATTTTGCCATTTGCATCCAAAAGTTTTACAAAAATTGCCATTTGAATCCACTTAATTACTCCTAATTAACGCCGTTAAAATTTTCTGTTAAGTTTCCTAAATTAGAGGTATTTTAGTCAAAATAATTACAGAATAAAAAATCAGTGTTATATGATAAGTTTTAGCCGTTCAGTTTCTTTTGGTATTCACCATTGCGATTTTAATTTACTAGGAATGATAGGTCAGCATTTTTTTTATTTTATCAAGAAAGCCATCTATGGACGTCATATTATATAAAATAAAATATAAGTATAACTAACTAAAATTGATTCATTTCTAATTTTATAAAAACATACAAAACAAAGTTATATATAAATAACAAACAAGTCATATAATATAAATTATTTGAATCATAACCATAAAAAGACAGATTATAATAAAAGTATAAGAACAATTAAAAATATGACATTAACTGACCATAAATAATAACCATAAAAATCAATCATCGTAACCATAATTAAACTTTAAACCAAAGAAATCTATATTTAATAAAACAGGCAAAAGTAACACGATTACTAAACCAAAATACATTAATAAGACAAAATAATAAAATGCTATTATAGAGTCAAATCATAACTGCAATTATCAAAAGAAGCTAAACATATAAAAACCTTCACCGAAGTTGGTTCTTTATTTTGTAATTTTTTTGATTAAAATAACTCTCATATTGGAAAATTAAGGGAAAAATTTAACCGTGTTAGTTAGGTGTAGTCAAATGGATTCAAATGACAATTTTAGTGAAACATTTGAATGCAAATGACAACATTTTAAACTTTTGGATTCAAATGATAATTTCTATGAAATATCAGGGACCTAAAATGCATTTAACTCAATTATTATTTTTACTTTCGTTTTTGCGACCAAATTGAAATGGTTGTGAATTTTAACTTTACATTATTTCTTTCCAATTTTTCAATTTAGTTGAAACGGTCACAAATTTTAAGTTTTAACTGGTGCCACGCACAAATGTTGTGACCCTTGTGACTATGGTTGCAAATTGGTTGCTAAATTGTGAATGTTTTTGGTTCGCAAATATTGCAAATTGTATCCAATAAAATCACTTGAACAAATGATTATTTGTGATCCAATCATAAGATCACAAAAGTTTATCAATATTGAAAAACCACACGTACATATACCAAATAATTCTTTATTTATTTAAAACCTATAATATTCAAACTTAAATACTATAAAATTACTAAATAAACAAACTCAATATTAGTATATTAGAAATTTAACCAAACAACTAGTAAATTAATATTAATAATTATCTCGTTTATTTATTTAATTAAGAATAAAATCTTCTCTTTAAAGAAGTTCGTTGGCAACCATGTCAGCTATGACTCATATGGGCTTTTACAGTGTTAATGGGATTTTCCAGGTTAACCTAAATCCTATATTTATCCACCTAAACCCAAACCAAAATAGACATCTCTAACTAACCCAATACTCGTTCAACCTGAACCGATCTACTCAAATTAGTCGGATAAAAAGGAGTTACAGTTATATTCGACAACCCTACTTGACCCTAGCTTTGATTGTGATCCAACCAGATTTGACTAGAGAGAGTCTTTGTTCTACCAGATTAATTTGTTGGAGACTGAATTCCTCGTACGAAAAACCAAAACAGAAATTGGCTTTGTTGACTGAGGGTGAAAATAGTTGACTGGTGAGTGGGGTGTTGCTGAGCTCTCCTTAATAAAATAATTACTAAATTTTGTTCCCGCTTCCCTACGAGTTTTTCTTGATGTCTCTATAGTGAACGTTTGATGCTTGTGCCCAAACCTCCAACATATAAATGGTATAATGGTTATAGAATGGGTGATGATGTATGTGTGTTGATGCATTTCATGATGGATTTGATGCTTATTTTTAATGCAAAGAATGCAAACATTTAAATACCATCTTCTTATAATATCATCACTTGGCTGGAGTTGTACATAACACTTATAACTAATCATACATTTAGTCCTTATTTCCATAAACTTATACAAACATGGTCTCTGAGACTTGAAAACCACTCATTTAGTATGAAAACATTTAACAAATGTAAGCTCCATTTCATCAACCTTCGGCAAACCTCTTTTTTGTATCTTTGTATTATAAAAAAAAGGTTTAGATGATAGAGACCCATGTGCCTCATAAAATATGAACAATTATAAAACAAACATACTTGACGTAACACTTGGTTTTAATATTCAAATATAATCCAATTCAAAAGCAGACTTTAATTACATGAATGTAGGCAAAGAGAAGCATTTAGAATAGTAAAAAGAGTAAAAAGTTATTATGCAGCAACTACTTGTACAACCACCTTCCGCAGTTGTAACTCATGCATAGAAAATCACGCAGAAAGCCAGAAAGCCACAGTTGAAGACTAACGTCTAAGAAACATCATGCATTAAATGCCTTGTACCTTACGCAAGAGAAGAAGTAAAAAGTTGTATATGCAGCAACTACTTGTACAACCTCCTTCGGCAGTTTTCACTCATTGTACATCTAGTTGATAGATGTACATATTTAAATATCACTATTAATAAAAATAAAAATTATTGTTATTATATTAAAATTTTGGCTTTTAATAATTCAAACTATTGACTCTTGGTCAATATTAGTATTAACTAACAATTTGATCAGTATTAATCTTAACTTTTAATTTTGTTACTAATAATTGTCACAGTCTAAGTGTTTGTTTACTCTGTTAGTTTTTTATGACGTATCACGTGACGTAACAATCTGACCGGTATAAGAATTGAACAAATAAAACATAATCGAAGTTTGTTTTGTATATTAAGTTTTAAAAGAATTGTATAATTCACTCGTAAATCAGGAAATACTTTTTTTACAAAAATAAAAGTCGCTTTTTAAGACTTGTATAGGCGTACATGAGTCATTTTCGTGTGGTCGGCATGACTCGTTTTACGCTATACAAGTCGTATTCTTCCATGACTTGACGGCTCTATCAAGTGCGACTTTTGTCTGTTTGATCGATTCTTAAATGAATCGTATACTTATGAATTATGTGTTTTTAAGATTCGCTTATATCTAGATCTTATGGTTAAAAAATACAAGGTATTTGAAAGTGAAAAATAAATCACGAGTTAGGATGGGTTATTGGGTTCTCTTGTTTTCATTTTTATTGTTCACTAATGCACGCATCTCGTATGTGTGTGGGTGTGCGTGGGTGTATATATAGTGAAGAGTTCATAAGAAAATCAAATTGTTATATGAAAACAAAAGAAAACCAATGAAATCAGTCATATTTTATAGTTTTTTTATCACTACTTTGTATATATGTTTGTGTATGTATAGATATATATATATATAGAGATCAAATGAAAACATAGGACAGTTTTACATATATGTCACACCTAAGTTACGTATATGTAATAGTGTTTCATTCGACATATTATTAAGTATACATAACAATTTTTTCTTGTATATATTTTCAATATAAATGTAATAGATACCGGAAAAAAAATTATGTTGAGAAATATTACAAATTTGAAACAAGTTTCTGTCCTTTTCATTTTTAGTGTTCACAAGTGCACTCATCGTGTATATATAAATGGTGAGAAAATATGGAGATTATTTACGTTAAGATTACAAATTTAAAAATCTACCTCAAAATTTGAACTTTCAAAATTTTTATCCACAATTAACAAGAGGGGACAGGCTCCATTATTTTTATTACGGAAAGAGTCGAAGACCAATAATTTAAAAGTCAAGAAAGCGAGATTCTGATCCTTCTAATTAAATAAAATATATATATATATATATATATATATAATTGTATATCCGGCTCATATGTTACACTTTTTAACAACTCTTCTTTTGTCGTTGTTTACACAACCATCTAGAAAAAAACAAAAGTGAAATTTACTCAAAACTTAAACATAAATGATCTAACTCAATTAATTATTTACTAAATTAACTAACTACACCTTTATAGTTTTAGACGTTTAGTATAATAAATAGTTAATTAAATTTTAATAATATAAGAACTAAATAGTTTATTATAAAAGACTTAAAAAAATGAAAGTATAAGAATGTGGTAATACGAAACATATAAATTTTTTTTTGAAATTAGTGAATTGTTAAAAGAAGTTTACAAGTTTGTAGTATTTGATTATATCTCAATTAACAACAAATGTATTTTACTGCTTTTAGAGGAGCGGGAGTCGTCCCAGGTTCTCCGGTTTTCGCGGGTTATAGTATCCCTGTCATCTAATTATTACAATAATAGTCTTCTATTATTATTATATATGTAAATAAGTTACATATTATTATTATTTCTGTTAAAAATAAAAAATTTATGTCTTTTTATATAGAAGGACTAACCATGTGATTCATCTAAAGTTAATGTATTTGGAGGAATTAAAAAATCAAATTAATGATTATCATATCATCCACGTCATCTAATTATTACAATAATAGTCTTCTATTATTATTATATATGTAAATAAGTTACATATTTAATCCATAAGAGTAAAATGACATTAATACCTTTATTTTTAACAGAAATATTTAACGGTATTAGTGGTTTAGCGTTAATTGAGAACAACTGAAAACCAAAAGGAGTAAAATTAAAATTTTAAAATCTTTGGATGCAAAACGTTATTTGCACTAAATCACAGGGAGCAAAAGTGAAGTTTACTCTAACATTTTATGTAAATTCAACTAACTTCATTTAAAAATAAATATTATTTAAATTAAATATAAATAAAATCAAAATGAATATAAATTGATTCATTACACCATGAACCTACCCATTTTCATGTTCCTATGTTACACACCTGTCTTCTCCTTTTTTCACTCCCCAGCTACATGAAAACTAAAAAATTTAAATGGCCCAACCCCACTTCATGTGTCGCCAAAACGTCCATGGACGTGACTGTGCAAAAAGGTGTTTTCTGTGAATTTTATTGAGTAGAGTATGCTTGTGAATACCATTACGTTCGTTACCAAGACACCAAAGAAAACATACATGTGACTTCAGTTCGTTCATGCCCAAACTTGTTGCCAAATCGTCGTTGCAAATCCGCCCTTAATAAGAAGATGATCTTTTGATCGACTCGTAGGCTAACTCGTAGGCTAATTATTTTGTGTATTAAGGTGCTCTTAACAGAATATTGATCATTTAAAAATATATTCATAACAGTTTTACAAAAATATTGAGAATATTGAGAGTGTCCTCCATGAGATATTTAAAACAGTTCAGAGTAGCTGGACGGTTTGTGAACTTGACTACCACTCACCAGAATAAAGAGTTATGTAGCAACGTGTGGCTAACTAATTTTTTATTATTTAATTGTATATTATTTAGTTATGAATTTACTGTTCAAAAAACAATTTCTCATGAATTTAGTTTTGCTGAATACTATGAAATTTGTTCCACGACGTTGCTACGAGATCATTTGTATTTAATATTTTATTTAATAAATTTTATAATTAACAAATTTTAATTAATAAATTTTAATTTTATTTAATATTTTATTTATTCAAACAGTGTAATACACGGTTACTAAATCTAGTCAATTGTATTTTTCTATAGGTTTCGTATCTTATTTTAGACAAGTTGCATGGAAGTCCAAGGAGTCCAAACTGTGAAACTAAACCACCAGTGATGGTTCGATGTGGTTTGGTTTGAAAGTTTACCGGTTCGTTTCGGTCATTATGATAATAAAAAACAATTACTAACAATTTAACTCATGGTATGACCAACAACTGTCAAAGGAGAACGTGAACATCCCTAGTTTATGCAAGCTTTGAGATCGAATGAAAATGAGCAAATTAAAAGTAGTAAAACTTTCTGCTCGTTTGTATTTTGGTGTGTTGATTGGGGATTGAAGTAACAATAAGTTGCTTCCCTCTATCGTTGAGATGGAAGATTCAAAACTTATAAAGTATAAATGTTAGTGGTTGACAGAAGTAAATTAAAAGCTACTCTAGAAAATAAGATATTATTAATTGCAAGTATTCTAAGGGTGGAAGGGGTAGGTTTGGTAAGTCGCTATTAGCGCTGTCTGTTTTTTGCTACTCTTTGTAGATTAACTTCAGGAGTTATATGAACGGTGAATGGCTCTATTGCCATTAGGTGTTACGTTGGCCTATTAAAAAATAATTAAACACTATAAGACCACTTCTCAAACCAAAATCATATATTTTAAGTCATTTTTACATCATTTTCATTTCAACTACTCAGTTATTGTCTCAACAAATAAGACCCAGTATTCTTCTATGATCACCACCGATGAGTTTCTATTCATTTGAATGTAGCGAGGTTCAATTGCTTGCA
Organism: Flaveria sonorensis; assembly: GCA_025506505.1. Classification (NCBI taxonomy): domain Eukaryota; kingdom Viridiplantae; phylum Streptophyta; class Magnoliopsida; order Asterales; family Asteraceae; genus Flaveria; species Flaveria sonorensis. The sequence continues at coordinate 74,111,456 of CM046437.1, forward strand.
TATGTTGTCGTTGCCGCATCCAAACTTGAAGCTACGACACGTTCGAAGGAACGATTTGTGCATTGTGATTGTGCAAAGGCTTATAAGGTTTTCAAGAAAGATCTTTTTGTCAGAAAGCCTAAATACAATAAAGATATGTTTAGAACAAGATTTCGGATGCCGGTTTTATCTTATGAAACGAGTTTCCTTTTTATTTTATTTTTCTTATGCTTAATTTTAATTTAGTTAGTAATTTGTATACAATTTTTAGAAGTATTTAAATTTAGTTTAGTTATTTGTAATTTTCAGTTGAATATATTTTATTTTAGTTAATTAAATTGTCTTTTTGATTTTTTTTATAAAAAAGTGTTGAGTACTTATGGGTAAAAATCCTTCCTCTTAGAGTATTCATAGTAGGTTCATTATATTATCATGAGTGTGTTTCTATATTATATGAAATGATTACAAGTAACTGTGAGTAGAGAATAAAGAAAATATTATTGTTTATTTGTATATTTGGGGAAAACAATTTTCATCCCTATAATTTTTTTTATTTATCCGAAAATAGTTTTGAGTGGAGGAGAGAATAAATGTATAAAAAATATTATTTAATTGAAAATTAGAGATAAAAATTAGTAACTTTAAATATAATTATAAGAATAAAAAGGACCTAATTTGATTATTCTTAGATTACTTTTGCATAGTTTACAATTAAAATAACATGACTTTTAGATTGTCCGCCGTTAACAGACGTCTTTGTCACAAACAATCCTAGTCAGCATGTCACATCAATTTTACACTAACTTTCATCCATAATTCTAACAAACACGTTAACCCACAACACGATTCTTTTCGCATACAACTATTTATTTCTACATTACCCTTTTTTTCCATTTATTTAGCAATCATATTCATTTTATTAATAAACAAACTAAATAAAATTAACAATTAACTAAATAAAACCTTCATAAATTACATAAAACTAAATAATTAAACTAAAAGAACAACAAAGTAGCCGTTGCATTTAAAAAGAATAAACTATATAAAATAAAACCAAATTAGCGTTGCACATTATAAAATAATATAAAAAAAGTTGGTCCCATATTTTTTTTTCCGTTGAATGCCTACGGGGGCAGGCTACCGGCGGATAGCCAGCATGCCCCAGTTCAGCTCGTGCCACGGACGCCCAAGGGCAGTGGTGGCGGGCGCTACGTTGGAGAGAGTCTTAAGATACTTCGGTTCTATTGAGTTTTTTCTTTTTTTTAAATGGTGTACTTCTAAAACTTATTTATAAAAAATGTCGGTTTAAAAATGTTTATTAAAGTGATGTTTTAGTAAAAATTTATGAAAAATTCACTTGTTTGTTTCTAACTTATTATTTTATTAATAATACTTCAGTTTATTAAATAATATTTACTTTTTGAATTATTTAACACTTGATTAATTAATAGATAAAGAAGTAAATAGCCCCTCGTTTCTTTAACGTGATTAAGTTCACTTATTTTCATATTTAAATATTATATATATTATTACGGCGCCCACTCAAATTTAACCCCTTCCAAAAAATTATAAATAGATATGTTTGTATAATTTTCAAAGTAGTGTGAAGGGGATTTTCTCATCAACGGGTTTTCTCCTGAGGGGGTTAGTGGTGCGGTACGTTCCGATTAGAAAATGGATAATTGGACCCGATTAAAATAACACATGTCATTCGAAGCAGGTTCACACATTTGCCGTTAAAGGGAAAAAAAGATATGTTTGTATAAGTTCAAAAAGATTATAATCACAGTGTTTAAAGTTGAGCTTTTTCTTTGATGTTATATTTTATCAATACATATAAAAAATACGGAAAGTGCTATCATAAAAACTCTTATATTTCGTGAGAACTCTGAAAACTTCTTTTTATACATGTGTAAACATACGTAAGTAGTCCTCTATTTTTATACATATTTTGGGGACTCAAAGGTATGTAAATTTGGTCTACTGACGTTAAAGAAACAATGGGATAGTTATTTCTTTATATAATCTTTAAACTTTCCGTTAATAATCAATTAACTAATATTTTTAAAAGTTCAAATCTATAGTATTTAATAAGTAACACAACATAACGACTTCTGGTTAGCTTTAAATTTGTGTTTTTCACACTTCTCTCCTATTAAATGATAATGATTTTATATATGTAAAATAAACATTCAAATATATTAAAATTATAATTTTTTTATTCTAATAATTTATTAAAAACATATTAGACAATATGATTTATATTATATCTTATCTTAAAAAATAATTTTATAATTTTTAATTTTTATTATTTTAGTTTATTACTCCTTAGATATTCATTATTTTTTATTTCACATATGGCTAATGATATGTAACATACTAAACATTCATAAGAATTATGATTTTAACATGTTGAATTTCTTCCATCCATGTAATGCATTGGTTACTAATCTAGTATTAAATATTTCAAGATTTATTTTTTAGTTGTTTAATTAATTGAAGTTATATGATAAAATGAGAAGTGAGAAACAAGCAAGTGAGATTTTTATAGATTTAATAAAAAAACCATTATAATAAATATTTATAAACAAAAAACTTTTTAATAAATAAAATTTTACACCATTTTTTATTAAAAAAATCTCAGATTATACATTTACATTAATTATTAATAAGATAACTAGCTATAACGGATTTGATATCATGTGGATAACAATACCATCAATGATTATGCATAGAAATTAATTCATTGTTACATTTATAGCTATTCGCGGATAATTGGTGAAGCGCAACGGGATACGATGTTTACTCATATATGCATATACTAGCTTTAGTTACCCGTGTATTACACGGAAATGTGAAGATTTAATTATTAAATAACATAAAAATAAAAAATAAAAATAAAATCAAGTATGTTATATATTAAATAACACATAACAACTTTTGATTATAAGGTCACAAATAAGCAAAAACATCCTTATAAACTACATTTATAGTAACATTAGTAGGCTTACACTCATTATCTAAAGCTAAGAGCTTTAATCATTTTTTACTCTTAACTTGTGGCAAGACGACATAAAACTGATCATGCGTAAAAATAGGCTCTTTTAAGTATAAAACAACACTTGATAGAGATTGACCTTAACTTTTGTTTATTGTCATAACGAAATATACAGTCAAAGAAAACTGTCTTCTTTTAAACTTAAAAGAAATACGTTGTACAAGTCAAATCGTGAGCTAGATATTGAGTGGGTATGAGGATAGTAGTATTAAGAAATTAAGATTTGAATAATATACACTGAAAAATTATGTGCAATAATTAGATTAATTTCGAATTATTTTGTCCCTGTAATTAAATATAGAGATATAGTATTGAATCGGGTTGGATCTGGCTATAAATGTTCATAATATCCCTGATTAGTTGGTTATTATTATTTATTTAAAATTAATTTTAGTAAACCCATGTATTATACGGATTGAAAAAATAAAATATTAAATATAATAAAAAAATTTGAAGTATAAAAATCTAAAATAAGATATGATTAAAATTACATATGAGTAATTACTATTAGTAATAAAATAACGATATCAATTTTTAAAATTTTATTTTAATTTTTTTCCAAAAAAGTTAAACATTTTTTAAAACAAACCGTAATAAAATTTTTATTTTATATTTTTTTTATTATAACTCCTAATTTTAATTATTTTTAGTTTATAAAAAAATTTACTTTTTAAAAATATAAATTTTAAAATATTTTATATTTTAAAAAAAGTTAGATGTTTTAGAAAAAAAATTAATTATATAAAAAAAATTTCTAAAAGTTACATTAATAAAAGACATCTTTCTTAATTTATTAAAAGATTTAATCTAAAAAAGATTTAAAATTATTTAATATTTCTTAATTTAGGTAACTATTTAAGAGGAGAGAGAGACGAGAAAAATAAACTTAGGAGGTCTAGAAATATGCCAAGTGTCCTTCTAAGTTACTCTTTTAGTATTATACTAGCTTTAGTAAACCCGTGTATTATACGAGTTGAATAAATAAAATATTAATATAATAAAAATTAATAATTATAAAATAATATTTTAAGATATGATATGACTGGAATTTCATATGAGATATGACAATAAATAATAAAACAATAATATCGACTTTTTAAAATTTTATTTTTAGATTTTGTTCACAAAAATAAATATTTTGTTCTAAAAAAAATCGTATAAAAATGTCATTTTTAAAAAGTTTCTTATTATAACTCCCAAATTTGATTATTTTTGTTTTTGAAAAATTGACTTTTTAAAAATACCAATTTTAAAATATTTCATATTTTTAAAAAAGTTTTATGCTTTAGAAAAAAATATTGTTTTATAAAAAAATTATTTATTTAGAAATAACATTAATGAATAGATTTCTTTCTTAATTTATTAAATCTAAAAAAGTATTAAATAATATTATTAATAATTAAGATAATTATTTAATATAAAAAAGAGGCGGGAAAATTTTGGTGAGGATAATTGTAGTGCTGTCACGTGTCATCTCAAGTTACTCTTATATTAGAGTATGAAGATATAGATATTAATTAAACACTTAAAATTAAAAAGAAAAGAAAGTGAACATGCATTTGAAAAAAATCCACAAGGTTGACGTTTTTCTTAAGCTCGAATTATTTGGGTTTTATTCTCATGTTTACAAGTTATGCATTCAAAAGAAGTAACTATTAATTGGGTTGTTTAAAAAATAATATATATATTTTTAACTTTTGGATATGACAATATTATTTTGATAAAAAATGATTTGTATAGTTTTACCTCTTAATCACAGATCTTAGAGTTATTAAATATTTTAACATTAAAATAAAAAACCATGAATTATTTTTTTCAAAAATAAGTTAACAATATTTTTCAAGTTGTAAATGAGTTAGTTACTTAAATAGTCCTTGTGGTTTATCTAAAATAACAGGTTTGAGTACTCACTTTTATTTTTGTAACAAGTTTTAAGTATTAACACTAACAGACGTTACATATTCTGTTAAGTTTAAGGCCATTTTAATCTTTTCATATTATAGAATTATTTTGAAAAGTAGAGGACTATTTGTGTAATTTAATTAAAATAGTATATTTATATATAACTCTATATATACACACATAGATATATACATATGTGTATGTATGTATATATATATATATATATATATATATATATATATATATATATTGAATTACATCACTAAACAATAATGCCTTCACCACCACCACTGCCGCCGGACATCACCATCGACCACCACCATCGGCATCACTAGCGGCCATCACCGCCCTCACACTACTGTCATCTATCTCTATTAACTTCCAACCAAGTGCCCACCACCAACCGCTAACTTCCAACCGAGTACTTCTAAACGAGTGCCCACCACCAATCACTAACACCACCATCGTCCCCCCTTTCCCCTGTTAGCTTCCAACCGACCTCCCACCACCAGCCGTCAACACCACCACTATCGCCCTTGTTCACTTCCTTTTCCTTTTCCCCTGTTAATTTCTGATTTGAATGTCCAAATGTTCTAAATCGAAGCTACAACCAAATTTAAGTTCACCCCTACCATCATTAACACTTCAAGGTGCCTATATGGTGGTAGTTTACCGTTTTGACGATTTTAGGGTTGTCTTTAGTGGTTTATTGTGAATAGAAGGACAATCAGTGGTGATGGTGGCTAGTGGTGGTAATGGTAGCTGACAAGGATAAACGATGTTGATGGCGGCTAGATGGTGGTGATGATGGGTCGATGGTGGTTATGATGGGTAGGTGATGGTGATGGTAGCTGATGGGGAAAAGGGGATTGGGTTTGTTCAGTGGTGGCTGGTGGGCAGGAGGCGTTGGTGGTGGTGACAGTGGGTAGATGGTGGTGGTGGTGGGTAGATGGTGGCCGACGGGGGGGGGGGGGGGGGGGAAATAATGGTTGGGTTTTTTAAAGTTATATGTAATTACAGTAGTGGTCCCTGGATAAAAAATATATAAAATTACAAAAGTAGTCCCTCAAAGGGTATTTTAGTCATTTTACTTAAACTTAACAGAAAAACTAACGTCTGTTAGTCCTGATATCTTAACTCGTTACAAAATTTAAAACACAGTACCCCAAACTGTTACAAAAAAGTCTTAGTATCCAACATGTTATTTTGGATAAACTACAGGGATCATTTATGTAATTAACTCTAAATAGTTATAGTTTTGAATTACTTTATAATTTTATAAATTGATTTTTATATATGTATAATTTTATTTTAAACTCTATTCTATGTAATATATATTAATAAACTCATATACCAATTATATATAAAAAATAATAAGTTAAAGTGGCTAACAACCTTTAATCTAACTTTTTCTTTGTTTACAAATTCATTCATTTCTTTAATCCACTTTATATTAAGCAACAGTCTTATTACTCATTAATGAAATCAATATGGAAGATTTATCTTTTTAAAATATCATCATTTATTAAAAGTTAAAGAAAATATACTAAAACAAAAACATCCGTCACACTAAAATATTTAGAAAAACTAAATTGATATAAGATAAAACCAATATAGAACACATAAACTTTATAAGTTTAAATTTAAAATAAAACATGCATTTTGTTGGTACTTTATTAATGTTTATATTTATTATTGAGATTTAAATAACATATTATTAACTAATAAAATTTTAGTCATAAATACCAAAATACTAAATACCCAAAATATCCTATTATGTGTCTTAAAATTAAGTAAAATATTTATTTTGTCCTAAAAAATGGTATATAAGCTAGTATAGATAGTGAGTTGGTCCGCGCAAAACGTCATGTGTCACTAAGGCTCTTCACTGGCCTGCCTTATACATTGATAATAATTCATAGTTGGTTGTTATTATTATTATTATTATTATTATTATTATTATTATTATTATTATTATTATTATTATTATTATTATTATTATTATTATTGTTATTGTTATTGTTATTGTTATTATTTAGTAATTATATAGTTGATTATTTAAATAAGATATTATTTCTTTATAAATTAAATGTTAATTTTAAGTATTATAAATAATATAATATTTAATGTAGTGAATTAAATCTCATGTTTTTTTTTATAAAATTGCATTTGTATCCCAACAAGATGCTTTATAGTAGGTAGGTTATAGTAAAAAATGCATTTAATCTACAAGTCTAAAAAGAATTGTGGGTTTGACACATATGTCTCTATTGTTTTAAAGAGGGAGGTATATTGGTCATTATGTCAAATACATAAGCTAATTGTATCATATACGTTCATTGTGTCATATTTTTTACATCATTTTTTATATGTATTTATAATTGTATTTTATGTTTTAGATCATTTTGTGCTATTATTATCATTGTTTCTATAGATAATATAAACTTGTTATCTATCATTATGTTTTATTTAACCCTCATTTAGACTTGATTTTATTTTGTAATTATTTTGGCAAAAACACATCTAATGTAGGAAATATAATAGAAAAAGTTAACAATGTTAAGTAGGAGTAGTTAAATGTATTCAAATGGTAATTTTTGTGAAACATTTGAATGCAAATGATTAAATTTAAACTTTTGAACTCAAATGACAATTTATGTGAAACCTCAGGGATGAAAACATATTTAACTCTAATAATATAGATAGAATTTCTAAAAAATATGATTCTTAAACTTTCTTTTTCGAAATTAAATTAGGAAAATTTAAGGTTCTAATTTTCGATAGGCCTTTCCTGTCTTCTTACAAAAACTTCAAGGAATGAAAAAGAAAATTTTCTTGCCTTATGCGTGCTAGGCAACTAGCTTTGGAATCGTGTGTATGAGCCATTATTTCAATAATAACATTTACGAATGGAGCGTCTACAGTAACAATCACGTGTGGTTTTTTCGTTTTTTTTTTATTTTTCACTGATGTATTAATATGATATAAAAGAATCTTTTCTAGAAAGAGACAAATATTGAGATGTGGTGCAGAGGTTGTGTGATTCTGATTTCTTACCCTCAACCCGGTTTCAGCTCCCGGCCATACATTTTTATTAATAATTGTTTTTTTATGTGTTTTTTTGACATTTTTTTTATTTTGTGATTTAACAATGTTTTATTATGTAAACAAAGATTATATATTTTATATTTTGGTTTCTTTTTTATTTCTTTTAATATTTAACTTTTAAATCAATTGCATGATTTAACCCACACCAACATTTGTTTTAAGATTTATAATATAACATTGTGACATATTATTAACTATATAACATTTACCTATCACGTATCTATTTTTCGAACCCGCCCGAGAAACGCAAATATACATGTGTAACGACCATCACGCGTAGCCTTACCCGTGGCAAAGCGGGGGGATAGCCTCCTAGTTATTAGTATATTTAAAGAGATATACTTTAGTGTAGTCATTTTCTATTTTTTTTTTAAATTTAAAAAAGCTCGGGATTTGCTCCCTTACAGTTTTTATTTCTAACACTCGAGCTTCACTCATGAGATGATTTTCAACCTTAAGATTGGCTCGGCTCAACTCGTTTATTATTTAATTTTATTATTTATATATGTTTATAATTAGTATTTGATATATTTGTAATTACACTTTGTTAGTGTTAACTTTTATACACTTTTGAATTTATACAAAAGACTATAATCTTCTACATGTGTATAAATATAGTTATCATCATTCACTAAATATAGTTAATAACTTTGATTGATCTTGGCGAGTTTTCGTTTGAACATTTTCCAACTTTTATATATGACATAATATATCTTATATAATTATTTTGGTCATAATAAATTCATATATATATATATATCTATATATATATATATATATATATATATATAAATTAAAAGGTCATTTAGGCTCATGAGCCGGTTTGAACTCAATGTGTGAAGCTCGGGCTCGAGCTTCTATATTAAGTGAGCTATAATTTGAGCTCAAGTCGAATTGAGCTCGTTAAAGGTTAGTTCGATTCAGGTTTATATCGAGCCGACTTAACTTGTAGACTACAAAACTAAGTACACGTGTAGACAAGATTGTAAAACTTCTATTTTCGAAATAGAATTCTGAGGATGGATGTCATTATCTCAACCCACATAATAATAAAAAAGACATAATATCTTGATGTAAAGACTAGGATTCATCACGCATGCCATGGTTGTGACAGCATGATGTTTCCTACTACAAAAAGACGCTAGTTAGTCATTATGTAAATATTTTGATGGTAAATAATGGATTTTTGTCATAAATTGGTACAGAATCAAAACCTAACTGTGCACGTTTGATGATATTTATTAACAAGTGTAGATTAGATTCCGGTTAAAAAAATATTGGTAGGCTTCAAATGAGAACATTTTTTGAGAATTTTAAAAACCAATATGAGCCAATGTCAAAATGGTAATTAAGGAAAACAAAATACAAAATCTATAAAACAAAATTAAAAAAATAATAAAATAACAAAAAATAAAAATGTTTATCTCCTTTCTCTCTTTCATAAAAAATATACAAAATTAAAAAAAAAAATTACGAACTTCGTTCTACACATATGTAATACCGGATTTACACATGTGTAAAACCGGATTAACACATGTGTATAATCATATTTATATATATGTAATGACTAGTTTACACATGTTTATATAACTGGTGGACGATTTAAAAAAAAAGTAAATCAATATGGTGCGAGTTGGGAAAATAAGAAAAATTCTAAATACTGGTGAAATTTAAAAAAAATAATAATGTTGTGAAAAAAAATATATGAAAGTTTTAAAAAAAGGTAAAAATGGCATGTCACTTTTACACCGGGTTACACCACTGATATAATGATTTCCCCACCATTTTCAAAACGAGTTTTTCTAAAAAACTTCACATTTTTTTAAAACCAACTTAACTCTTCTGCGTGATGTTATAATTTATACAAATTACACCATTAAATAGACCTTTTTATATATCTTTAATTCGAGTATAGTTTTGCTATATTTTTTTTAACATTCGTTATGAACCATCAGTTTTACCACAGTAACTCTAATTTAAAGTGGTGACATGACCTGTTGTGACCCACTAGTTAAGTTAATGAGTTATTGCTATAATCAGTAAGGCTTTCGGTTCAATGTTCGATCCGATTTTAAAAACATTTCTTTTTAGAAGTTCGTATGAATTAGTTATACCGGAAAAATGCCGATTAAGGACCTTGTAAGAGACCCAATGGAATATGATTAATTTGATAAATGAAATAGAAATAAAAATTACTTGCTCATTTCATTTAATAATAAAACTAAAATTATGAGATAATAACCAAATTAAATATTATTTAACAAAATACAAACTACTAAAATTTCAATATTGTTTGTCTTATTAAACACTTTTATAATTGACATAAATGAAAGATCTTGTACCTGTTGTGACTCACTAGTTAAGTTAATGAGTTATTGCTATAACCAGTAAGGCTTTCGGTTCAATGTTCGATCCGATTTTAAAAACATTTCTTTTTAGAAGTTCGTATGAATTAGTTATACCGGAAAAATGCCGATTAAGGACCTTGTAAGAGACCCAATGGAATATGATTAATTTGATAAATGAAATAGAAATAAAAATTACTTGCTCATTTCATTTAATAATAAAACTAAAATCATGAGATAATAACCAAATTAAATATTATTTAACAAAATACAAACTACTAAAATTTCAATATTGTTTGTCTTATTAAACACTTTTATAATTGACATAAATGAAAGATCTTGTACCTTGTTGCAAATTGTTTATTTTTTTGTAGATTTATGAAAGTTGGTTAATATTATTTTGTGAATACATTTTTTTTAAATTACCTCCTATTTATAGTTTAAAAAAGTGTTCACTAATAGTAACAAACTTTATAATCTTCCATTCAGGTCAATTAAATTTTAAATTCTTTTAACATTTATAAGAAAATTCTAATATGATTAGAACAACAATAACACTTGAGTGTATTTGTTTTTAGAATGTAAAAATTATGTAAGTAACTTTGATATAACAATTAACATCGAAAAACATGGTTAGTAATCCAAAATATTTTCCAATTTGATAGGCTCTAGAAATTAAAATATTAATCAAAAGCTAACTTCAACAAAGAATTAATATTGAGTATGTTGATAATGACGTTCTCTTTTAATTTAGAAGATTTAACAATAATGGGGCTATATCGCATTGGTTGGAACAAATTTAATAAAAATGTGTTTAGTTTCTTCAACATATGATTCTATGGCTGCTGCTTTTATGCAACTTCTTTTTACTAAAGTTAAAAACAGTTGAATTTAAGAAATCACAGTAGTGTCGCGAGTAATCGATAAGTAGTCAAGCATCAGCTACGGGACAAATTAACATTACAAAAACACTGCCTACAATATTTGAATATCAGAATCGTCATTTAGTAACGTGCACTTTATGTATAAATACCTTAGCTCTCTTGCTCCAAGAATGCATCATCAATCATCATATTCTTCTTCAAATTAAACTACTTCAATGACGAAAGATCAGTGTGAAATGAAGCTTATTGGGACCGGTGGAAGTGCATTTGTGACTCGGGTTAAGTTTGCTCTTAAACTCAAGGGCATCGAGTTTGAGTACCTTGAGGAGTCACTACCTAATAAAAGTGAGCTCCTACTTACATCCAACCCCGTGTTTCAAAGAGTCCCAGTCCTTTTTCATGCAAATGGACCGCCGATGATCGAGTCTCTTGCCATAATGGAGTACCTCGATGAGATCAAACCCGATGTCCACCCTCTCCTCCCTTCGAACCCTGCCGAACGTGTTCAATGCCGCATCTTGGCCTACACCTTTGACACCCTGGTATTGTTATTGACCTAAGTCATTTCATTTTTGTTACGATTAATTAAGGTGTTCCACCTTTTTTTAGAACAAATGATTCTTGCAAAATGAAAATAATATGTGAACATTTGAGTTTAGAAAGTATTTTCCCGTAGTTATCAATTCATGTCAAGTTTCCTTTATCTCAATTCTATTTTTTCTTTTAGTCAAAACATTGTTATTATTTTGTTGAATTATTTATTAGAGTTTCTAATCTCTACGTTTTTTAAACCGAGCTTTCTTATTATTCCTTTCATGATTACATAAACCATCGAGTATGGTATATTATTACTTTTGGGAAGTTTGCTGCAATCACCTATTTGTGTGGCCAATATTAGACTTGAAGATGTAATAACTTTGATTTGAATTTATATATTTTGTTGTTAGAATGAATAGAAGTTAGCATTTTGTTAAAATCACATACGTGTCAACTTTTGCACTTGTGGAAAAATCAATTATAACCTAAATAAAACACGGTACGTTACTTACGCAATCTATCTTACTAATTAATAAACATACAGTGCTATCCATGGATGAAAGAGTTTATGCTAGCACGAGAGAAAGATAGAAGAGAAGAACTGAAAAGGTTGCTCATCGGAGCATCTGTGATGTTGGAAGAAGCATTCCCGAAGTTTAGCAAGGGGAAGCCTTTTTTCGGTGGAGATGATATTGGTTATCTGGATATTGTTGTTGGAGCTTTTCTTGGATGGATCAAGTTTTATGCCAGAGTTTTCGATTTCAATATAATTGAAGAAACCAGAAACCCAAAACTTACACAATGGGGAATACAGATGTGGTCACATGAAGTGGCTAGGAGTGTGATTCCTACTCATGAAACTCATAGGGAATTTCTTGACATGCTTATAGATAGGTTGCCGCCTTTGGCCGTGTCTGATTGCGCTTGAAATACGCCTTGACGTTCGCATATCTGCTATATAAATATCATGTATCGTCACTATATATGGTTAGGTCTGCAGTGTGTATTTCGCTTTGATGTTAATAAAGATCACAGTCGTGATCCTTTGCTGTACCTACCTTCTCTTTTGTTCTAGCTACTTTTATGAACTTACTATTTTTAGAGCATTTCATAAAATACTTAATCTGCTTAAAAGCTAATCAACAATGACACCAAGGTAGTCTTACGACTATTGAGTTTTGTTCAGAAGCCCATAAACACAAACATTAGAAAAATGAAAAAGTTATAGATTACCTTAGTATGCACGTCAATCATCTGCAAGCAATTTGATATATTATATAACATTATTGGTTTATATACACATTTACTATAATACATTTAGCAATATCAATGACAATTTTTGTTTTTTAATAAATTTGCTCATATTATATGTGTTTATTTCTAAATGAATAGGAATGACAACCCACTCTAGCTGGATGTTTAATATTATGGGAGGTCGTTCGCTCGTTAGAATCTTGAGACCTCTTTTACCAATTCTCTTTTCTTCCACTTTATGCTTCATCTATATATAATACTAATCTATATATAATACTAAAAGAGTAACTTAGGGGGACATTTGATATATTTCTAGGCTTCCTAAATTTATTTTTCCGGTCTCTCTCTCCTCTTAAATTATTACATAAATTAAGAAATATTAAATAATTTTAATTCTTTTTTAGATTAAATTTTTTTAATAAATTAAGAAAGATGTCTTTTTATTAATGTTATTTTTAGAAAATAATTTTATATACAATTATAATTTTTTTCTAAAACATCTAAATTTTTTTAAGATAATTTTATATACAATTGGTATTTATAAAAAGTAAATATTTTATAAACTAAAAACAATTAAAATTAGGAGTTATAATAAAAAAATTTAAAAATAACATTTTTAATATGGTTTGTTTTGAAAAAAAATGTTTAAATTTTTGTTGGAAAGAAAGTTTAAAAATAAAAGTTTAAAAATTGATATCGTTATTTTATTACTTATAGTTATTACTCATATATAATTTTAATCATATCTTATTTTATATAATCATTTTATACTTCATAAAATTTTATACGTCATAATTTTAATCATATCTTACTAAAGTTAGTATTAAATAAATAATAATCAACAACTAATCAGAGATATTATAAACATTTATAGTCCGATCCAACCCGATTCAATACTATATCTTTATATTTGATTACAGGGTCAAAATAATTCAAAATTGATCTAATTATTGCACATAATTTTTCAGTGTATGTTATTCAAATCTTAATTTTTTCATACTAATATCCTCACACCCACTCAATATCTAGCTCGCGATTTGACCCGTCAAAAGTTTTCCTTTTAAGTCTAAAAGAAGACAGTTTTATTTAACTGTATATTTCACTATGACAATAAACAAAAGTTTAGGTCAATCTCTGTCAAGTGTCGATTTATACTTGAAAGAGCCTATTTTTACGCATGATCAGCTTTATGACATCTTGTCACAAGTTAAGAGTAAAGATGGATTAAAACTTTTAGATTTAGATAATGAGTGTAAATCTACTAATGCTACTAAAAATGTAGTTTATAAGGATGTTTTTTTCTCATTTGTGACCTTATAATCAAAAGTTGTTATGTCTTATTTAATATATAACACACTTGATTTTATTTTTATTTTTATTTTATTTAATAATTAACTCTTCATACTTTCGTGTAATACACGGGTAACTAAAGCTAATTATTACATATAATAATTTTCTAATATCTAAAAAGTTTCTTTTGTTATTTTTTAATTATTATACTCTGATTAATTATTTATTTATTAATTATTATTGTTGTTTTTATTGTTATTATTATTATTTCTAATGTTGTTTCGTTTCTCAGTATTCGAACGATCACAAGACGGGAAAAAAATCTTCCTTTTAAATAACAAAAAGAAACACAAACTTAAAGAAAAGGATAAATCTCAAAATAAAAACATTAATTGGTTTTTTATTTGTTGGTGAATGGTGACAAGCTTATACAAAAACAAATTCAAAAGAAACGTTGGTTTTTAACTTGGTGGCCTGATGGCATGTCAAGCTTTGAAGAAAATAACAAACAACAGTGGGTGATCCAGATGGGCGGTCCTGAGTGGCCAGGGTGGTTGACTGACCATGGCTTAGTTTTCTTAAGGGTTTGGAATTTTAAAAAAATTATATTATATATGTAGGGACCGATTACTATACAAAACGTAATTTTCGTGCGAAGTGTACGAAGTCACCAAGGCGTGACACGTGTTTTTTGACGTAGGTGTAGTTTCATTCGCGCCATAATTACGCATAAAAGATACATAATTACCCAAAATTCATAATTACGCAAGTTATTTCTATTATTACGCAAAATAAAATTACCCATGTTATAAAAAAATTACGCAAGTTATATTTATAATTACGCAAGTTATATGATAATTACTTAAGTTATGTTTATAATTACGTAGTTAATAATCAAACAAGTTATACACACAACACATAAACATTATATTTTTGTATGGTAAACTTTCTCTATATATGTATGTATATATATATATATTTTTAAAACCAACTATAGGCTATTAACAAACTAATTTACAAATAACCGAATACCAATTTAATTATTTTGGCCTATTGAAACTTAGGGCCCATTAACATTTTAATTAGTTTAATCTACTACCATTTATACAATCTAAACTCATTTAAAAAATGCTAGGAAAGTTTAACAATTCGCTTAAGTAAGTATATTAGATTATTTTGCTACAATACGTTTTTTATTGATAAATTAAATATTGTTGTATTATAGATTTTTTACGGTCTTTATATTGTGGGGCTTGATTTTTTTCCTACTCGCCCAAGGCTTAAAATTTTTTAAGAACTCTTGGGACGGGTCCTATCCTGTTTTACAATTCGAACCAAATATAGTGATATACCCATAAGCAAGATTCAAGAACCCTTACTATTAAACCAAGACACCATTTTTTTTAATTCCAAAACCAATTGCATATTGACTGAAAGACTAAAAAAACCCAACATATCAACATTTTTTTTACTTAGTAGATCACGATGACAATTCCATTAGTAGATAATGACGTTCACATATAGATTTATTCAAAGGAATCATTGTTGAACTATGCATTGATTTTTTAGGCCATGGCCGTAAACAAGATGAGTTGAGTCAAAGTTGGCTCGCGAAAACGGCTAATTTATTTTAATTTCTTTTTGTTGATTTACATATATTGATATATATAAATTTAGAATTAATTTATTTAATTATATATTTTGGCTTATTGAATAATTATATTCTAATACATGAGAAAGATAGTTTATATGCTATCATCATATTCTATATATTTATATTCATTTTCTTCATTAGAATGACACATGACTATGGTTTATTTAGATAATACATTATAATTAATATAAGTCATAATTTAGCTTTTAATTAGAACTAGATTTATAATTAACTGCACATTACGGCAGGTTACATTAAATCGTGAAAAAGTTAACGTCGAAACGTTATCTTGTATCCTTTTATTGAGAGAGCGTTGGTGATTACGTAAGTTTATATAAAAAAAACGTAATCTTATATGTAGTGGACATCATAAAAAAGACTTGTACCCTTTGTATATTAATGTGTAATCTATCACTGGAAAATGAAAATATCAGCAAAAAAAACACCAAACAAAGTGGGTAATGTGGGCAAAGAAAAAAATCTACACTTTAGGAATCAGCAACCATTGAATAGAAATCAACGGAACATATAAAACCTTCATAAGTTACAATAACACTATGCATTAATAATTAAGCTGCAAATCAGTATTATATAAATGTGTTGGCCAAACAAGCGAGCCGATCCGAGCCCTTTATATAATACTAATTTGCAGCTCCAAACTTGACTTGAGCTGGTTTGGCTGATGAGGGGTTCCAAACTCACAAAGCTCCAAGCCGAGCCCTTAACGGACTTCAAACACAACATTTTTCTATTCATCAATAGCACTCCAAACACTACTTAACCATTAAACTTGATTTAAAAAGAGTTTTAGTAAAATGGTTTTTATCTACCTATCATTTAAATTACAATTTAATTAAACAAACACCACGCATATTCTTATCTATATAATCTTGAGCGTAAAAGTTTCTTTATTTATATAGTTCAAATCTACTTATAGATTACCTTAGTATGCACATCAATCATCTGCAAGCAAATTGATATATTATATAACATTATTGGTTTATATACTCATTTACTATAATACATTTAGCAATATCAATGATAATTTTTGTTTTTCTTTAATAGATTTGCTCATATTATATGTGCTTATTTCTTAATGAATAGGCATGACAACCCACTCTAGCTGGATGTTTAATATTATGGAAGGTCGTTCGCTCATTCGAATCTTGAGACCTCTTTTACCGATTCTCTTTTCTTCCACTTTATGCTTCATTGTTACATATAATAATTTTCTAATATCTAAAATGGTTCTTTTGTTATTTTTTAATTAGTATACTCTGATTATTTATTTATTTATTTATTTATTATTATTATTTTTTTATTGTTATTATTATATTTCTACTGTTGTTTCGTTTCTCAATATTCGAACGATCACCAGACGGAAAAAAAAAATCTTCCTTTTAAATAACAAAAAGAAACACAAACTAAAAGAAAAGGATAAATCTCAAAATAAAAACATTAATTGGTTTTTTTATTGGTTGGTGAATGGTGCAAGCTTATACAAAAACAAATTCAAAAGAAACGTTGGTTTTTAACTTAGTGGGCCTGATGGCATGTCAAGCTTTTGAAGAAGAAAACAACCAACAGAGGGTGATCAAGATGGGCGATCATGAGAGGGGCGGCGTGGTTACCTGCTCAAAGCCTAATTTTCTTAAGGGTCTAGAAATTTTAAAAAATTATATTATATATGTAGGGGCCGGTTACTATACAAAATGTAATTTTCGTACGAAGCGTACAAAGTCACCAGCGCGTGACACGTGTTTTTTGACGCAGTGTAGTTTCATTCGCTTCATAATTACGCATAAAAGATACATAATTTGTTAGTTATATTTTAATACGTTAATTATTATAATTCTAGAGTATATTTTGGCATTTATTTTGTATTCATTGCATGCATTTTTCTTTTATTTCACATAATAGTAGTTTTTGTGAGATAAAATATACTTTGGTGTTTTTGATTGGTTTTATAGGTTAATGCAATTGAGAAAGAAAAAAAAGACTTAAAAAAATATTATTAAAAAAGAATCTTGAATTTTAAAGGGTGCAGGAAAATTCCTAAAGTTTAGGAATTTTTGTGGAAGATAATTATCCACAATTTTTTTTTAAAATAGGGAATAAGAAAGCCTAAAAATATGGATCTGGAAGTTAAAGGAGAAGAATAAATAGAAAAAGGCTTAAAAAAATGAAGGAGGCATCTCGGGGGATCTTGAAGACTTTATTTTGAAGAATCAAGTTCAACAAAGCATCTTCATTGTCAAGTACTTAATTATTCGTGTTTTGTTTCATAAGTTTTTATCTTTATTTTAATTGTGATTAATCTAGTCGTCATGTCCGGCTAGAACAATTTAGTTTCAACATTAATGTTTAATTTCTTTGATTTGGTTTGAACTTATATGAAACGTTTATGAGATGTTTTTGTTTTAATGGTTTGTTTGTTTGATTTTTTATCTTAAACCCGGATCTACTCAGGTATATATTAGATTGTTAATAAAATTGGTCACTTTATTAATTTTTCTAATAAGGTTCTTCAAGATTTAAAACCCTAATCAAGTTTTGATTTTTGATATAAAGAACAATTAACGGTTTGAGTTTGTTTATGAATTCACTCTCGTTAATCACACAATCTAGTTAAACATACCGAACGGCGTGTGTTTTTAATTATAATTGATACTTCTATCGTTGCAACCCGCACGCTAAGATCCGAACGCCGTCAGCTTAGAGCAGCGGGTTGGCTCTAATCACGAACTGCGCTTTATTAGACATCAGATAGAGTGGATATCCGAACGGCGTGATGTCTAGTATTGATACAAATTATTAAGTAAAAAGGATTATTGCACCGTAATCATTTATAATCGTAAGCCAAATCGAATCAAGAAATTACCTTAGTGTTGGAGTTTTCATATTTAAATTTACTTCACAATTTAATTAAAGTTTTTAGTAATTCCTTTTCACAATTAAAAAATACAAAAAAATGTCAATTTTCGTTTTTCTGACAGAAGCTTAACACGGCTGCATGGAATTTCCTTTAAAGTTTTGACACGGCCGTGTCAGCTTGCTGGAATTTTTTTCTACTTTTTGCAATTTACTTCTAGTTTTAGTTTTTAATTAAAATCCTCACATTCCTTAACCCATAATCAATCAAAGTAACTGTACTAAAACGTTTTTGGTATAAAATAATTGACACGTATCCCTAAGGACACGAACCCTACTTCCGCTTATACTATTTTTAGCGTGTGCACGGTAGGTTTACATTTTTATTATTTATTTGCTGGATTCGACACCCAACAAACTGGCGTCGTTGCCGGGGATACGACGATTCTAATCGTTTTATGCCAAGATCTTTTCGTACAGGTACACCACTTGAGATTGACTCGGAGATAGAGAAAACCATAAGGAGATTAAGGAAACGAGCGAAGCTTTGAAAAAAGTTAGAAAGTTCCTCAACACCTATTACTTCACCTCCAGTCACCGACATTTGGCAAGACATACCCTTTTCAAGTGAATCTGAATCTGAAACCAAATCATCACAACCCTCACAAACAACCATCATACCACCACAATCACCTACCCATCAAGAACCACCTTCACTCGAACCAACCATGGCAGCTCAGGCCGAACAAACCCTTAGGAAATGGGTAACCCATGATGTTACCCAACAACCCCTCTACATAAACTACCCCGCTATGGTAAACTTTGAGTTGAAATCCGACCTCATCCATTTGTTACCACTCTTTCGAGGCCTTGAGAATGAAGACCTTCACAAATTCCTCAAGGAATTTCATGTTGTGTGTTCCGGAATGAAGCCATACAATGTTACTGAAGACCAAATTAAGCTTAGGGCATTCCCCTTTACTATGCAAGATTCGGCTAAATAATGGTTATATTACCTACCACCGGGGTTGGTAAACACATGGAATAATCTTGCAAAACTGTTATTAGACAAGTACTTCCTGGAAGTCAAAGCCTTTATTCTACGCAATGAGATCATCGGGGATTAAACAAGCAAAAAGAGAAGCTTTGCATACCTATTGGGAAAGATTCAAGAAGCTATGTGCTCGATGGCCACAACATGGCATCTCGAAACATCAATTGCTTCAGTACTTCTATGAAGTGTTAGAAACACTAGAGAGACGTTTGATAAATGCCTTTAGTGGGGGAGCTTTACTAGACAAAACACCAACTCAAATTAGAGCATTGATAACCTCTATAGCTGAAGATACCAAACACTCCTCACAAGAAGATGGATGGTATGATGATGTACCATGAGCGGTTAAAGAAGTAAGTAACCCTCATATTGAAAGTCAACTTGCTGAATTGACTAAAGCTGTAATGCAACTTACAAAAGATAAGGAAGTTGAGGCAAAACCTCGAGCGTGTGGAATATGCTTACAATTTGGCCACCCCACTGATATGTGTCCCACGCTTCAAGAAGATATTGAAGAGGCACAAGCAATAGGAGGTTATCCAGGATAAAATTCAAGGCTTTATAAACAAACCAGAAATAATCAAAACTAGGGACAAACACCCAATGTTGGTTATCCACAAAGACCTCCACAATTTCATCAAAGACCTTCGTTTCAGATGCAAAGTAATCTGCAGAACTTCCAGTCTCAACAACAATAATTAGGGAGCTCAGGAATGTCTTTGGAAGACATTGTCAAGAATTTAGCAACTAGCACGCATGCATTCCAACAAGAAACAAGAGCTAGCATTAAGAACTTAGAGCAACAGATGGCTCAACTTGCCAATTCTGTAACTAAGATAGAATCTCAAGGTAAACTACCCGCTCAAACCGATACAAATCCTTAGCATAATGTTTGTGATATTAATTTGAGAAGTGAGGAGAGTTGTAAAGGCCCAGGAATACATGAAGTAGACAAAAAGAAAGAGACCGTTGATGCAAATAAGGAGGATAAAAAGAATAAAGCATCAAAACCAATTAAAAATGATATGAGATTTACTCCTCCGCCTCTGTTCCGTTCAAGACTAAGAGGTACACAAAAAGAAAGGGAAGAACAAGAAATCATGAAGACTGTCTGGAATGTAGAGTTAAACATTCCACTTCTTGATGCTATTAAACAGGTTTCACGGTATGCTAAATTTTTGAAGGAACTTTGCACGTCAAATAAGAAGCTAAAAGATAATGAAACGGTAAAGGTAAGTGAAAATGTTTCTGCTGTTTTACAAAAGAGATTACCCCCAAAGTGCAAGAATCCAGATGTCTTCATCGTTCCTTGTAAATTGGGGAATGTTAGTGTTCCTAGAGCAATGCTTGACCTTGGAGCCTCTATTAACGTCCTACCATACTTAATTTTTAAAACACTTAATGTATGACCGTTAAAGAGGACCTGGGTAGTCATTCAATTGGCCGATAAGTCTATAGTACACCCAAAAGGTGTATTTAAAAATAACGTCGTATAAAAAGTTATACATGTTTAAAAAAACTAAGTGAATTTAAAAAAGTCAACAACCGTAGCATATTTCCGAATTTACCTTTCCAGCCATCATTACATGCGTGATTATTTCAACTTTAATATGAACCGTTCATCTCCTAAATCAATTGTTGGAATTATTTCGCATACTTCGCACGAACTTTTAACTTTGTATAGTAAATTTTCTTTATATATGTATGTAATATATTTTTTTTAAAACCAACTATAGGCTATTTACAAAATAATTAACAAACCCAATAGCAATTTAATTATTTTGGTCTATTGAAACTTAGGGCCATTAACACATTTTAATTAGCTTAGTCCACCACCATTGTCAATTAGATTATTTTTTTACAATACTTTGGAAAAAAGTCTATGAACTTTTATTTCGCCTTAGACTCTAAAGTACTGGTTGAGCCATATTCTTGTTGTTTGGAATCATTTAAAAAAAAAATTGGTTTGTTTCAACATATGATTCCATGGCTGCTACTTTTGTTCAACAATCTTTCACTAAGTATTAAATCAATTAAATTCGAAAGCAATGTACATAAGTGGAGGATCTCACAATAAGAGATAGAAATATCACTGTAGATTGGAAAATTATAATCGTAAGTGGTTAGGATTCAATTACAGCCTTACAGGACAAATATTACAAAAACCACCGCCTACAATATTTGAATATCAACTTTTGCTTTACTCAGAGCTAGGCCTTTAAATTGTCATTTAGTAGCACTTATATGTATAAATACCTTAGCTCTCATTCTCCAAAAATGCATCAGTCATTATCTCCTTCAAGTTACACTTCAAATTACACTAGTACAATGACGAAAGATCAGTGTGAAATGAAGCTTGTTGGGACTGGTGGAAGTGCATTTGTGACTCGGGTTAAGTTTGCTCTTAAACTTAAGGGCATCGAGTATGAGTACCTTGAGGAATCATTGCCTAATAAAAGTGAGCTCTTGCTTACATCCAACCCCGTTTTTCAAAGAGTCCCGGTCCTTTTTCATGCAAATGGACCGCCCATGATCGAGTCTCTTGCCATAATGGAGTACCTCGATGAGATCAAACCCGATGTCCACCCTCTCCTCCCTTCGAACCCTGCCGAACGTGTTCAATGCCGCATCTTGGCCTATACCTTTGATACCCTGGTATTTTATGACACTAAGTCCTTTGATTTTCGATGCAAATAACATGTTTTTTTTGAAAACTAATTGGTTCTTGGAAAATGAAAAAAATAAAATACAACGCTTGAGTTTAGAAAGTACCGATTATAACTTAGAATAAAATGCAATATATTCAAAATGGAAAACCAAATACTTTCTAAACTCAAGTGCTGTTTTGTATGTTACTCACAAAATCTATTGTTTTATTAAACCTATAGTGTTATCCATGGATGAAAGAGTTTATGCTGACACGAGAGAAGGAGAGAAGAGAAGAACTGAAAAGGTTGCTCATTGGAGCATCTGTGATGTTGGAAGAAGCATTCCCGAAGTTTAGCAAGGGGAAGCCTTTTTTCGGTGGAGATGATGTAGGATATCTGGATATTGTTGTTGGAGCTTTTCTCGGGTGGATCAAATTCTACTCAAGAGTTTTCGACTTCAATGTGATTGAAGAAGCCAGAAACCCAAGGCTTACAGAATGGGGAAAGCGTATGTGGTCACATGAAGTGGCTAGGAGCGTTATTCCAACTCAACAAACTCACATGGAATTCCTTAACATGCTTCTAGACAGGTTGCCACCTTTGGCTGCGTCTGAATGCGCTTGAAATAAAGCTTTATGTTCACATATTTGCTATATTAATGTCATGTATCGTCATTACATATACGTGCTCTGGTTTGAAGTATGTTTATCGTGTTGATGTTAATAAAGATCGCAGTCGTCATCCTTTGTTCTAGCTAGCTACTTCTATAAACTTATATTTTTTATGCCTTTCATATAATGTTAAAAGCTACTGAGTTTGGTTCAAAAACCAGCATATATATACAAACTTCAGAAAAATGACACATTATCATGCACATCCATTATATATCTGCTACAAGCAGTTTGATATATTATATACCTTTTTTGGTTAATCTACACGTTTATATAATTATATTGATATTTATTTCTTGTCTTTCGTAATGCATGGCCTCCACACTAATTCTAAATTGTAAACACATAATTATAAACACACGTACACACACACACACACATATATATATATATATATATATATATATATATATATATATATATATATATATATATATATATATATATATATATATATATATATGTATGTATATAACTTTCAACAGTTGAATAAAAAGCCTCACAACCCTAATGGGTCGCGTACTCGCTACTCATGCACACGTGCTCTTTATTATTACTTTATATCAGCCGCCATTTTTATTCGTGAGTCAGCAAATCATTTTAATCTAATTTATCGAACCTTTTAAGATTTTTTTGATAACAATGCGTTGAATATAGTTCTAGATTAAAGTAATAAAGTATATGGACACACTTCTCCGTATTTTATGGGCTATATATTTTTAACTCAAAACAAAAAAATTCTAATACAAACAAATAAAAAATTTTAGTCAAAATAATACAAATCATTTTAGATTAAAACTAAGCTGTTCACCAGCATATAATTATCATACAATAACAATCAGAAGTTAGCCCAAACGGATTTTAAAGTTTTAGATTCACTGAATTAGTGGGAAGATAAAGTTGTATCTTAGAAAATAACAAATCAAACAACTGTTTCGTTGAATTGCTCTTATTAGGAAGTTTCATATAATGTACAAGATTTTAAAGTTTTTCTACGTACAAGTCCTTAAAACTCTTTTAAACACACTTAAAATATAGTTTTTCTTAAATTCTGAATATATTGTTGCGATACTTTTTTCTACATATAGATATGATTTTTATTTAAACCCGAGCTGGATCAAATATTGATATATTTACTTCTTTTATTTTTAAACTCGCTTACGGGTTTCTTGACGCTCATTTTAATAAAAACATAGTATTCCGTCGTGTCATGCTTATATTTATCTACGTTTTGATGTAAGTTTTATTAATAATGAGCTGCCTACTGCCACAACGTGCGAGCATAATCAACTAGCTGATATAAATAATAATATTCTTAAAATAATATTAATGATATCATAACTATAATGTTTGTTATATTTATTGTTGTTATATAATAATAGTAAAAAGTAAAAACGATAAAGATGAATGGTAGGTGATCTCTTTGGGGCCACTCTCTCCCCAGGACCCCAACTGACTTAGCCCAAAAAGGTTGCTGAGGAGTGGGCCACAATGTGTTATTGGTTCATAAATAGGGAACTAGAGAAGTATTAAAACGATTATATTAATGGACCGCAATATACCGAGGTGGGCCGTGGGCCTGAGATCTTTGGGAAACAAATTTGAAGGAAGAAAAAGTGGAATCACACGTTCTTAGAAACTAGTCTACGAAATGGACTTTAATCAAGTATAATTGGTAGTACACTAGTACTGGATTTTGCAAGTCATTAAAACTACAATTAATTGGGCTGAATTAGCGGATGTAACCAAACCCAGAAGCATTATTGGTGAAAATGGACTTGGGCCTAGTTACATTAGAATATGTTATCAATATGATGGGCTTGATGGAATTCACCCATTGGTCATTGCCGATTGGTGAAAAACCTCGGGCCATAAGAGCTTATAACTGCCAAAATCCAAATGATTATGATACTAAAAATGGTGTTTTTTTTTAAAATAAAAAATTATAAGGAGCAATACAACCTTAAGTTCTTACTCTTAATATACGTACTTTTTTTATTGAACTTTCAACTGCATAAGAAATGACATTTTTCCTACACGTCTTAGTCTCGTTAGGTCATAGTCTCTTCCATGAGTAGATGTAAATTATAAATAGGATAAAATAGAAGAGAATGGAGTAGACTATTTAAGGATATAAATACAAGATCTGAACATATTAAACAAATCGAGATGATAGAAAAACCATGGTCGATGGATAACATCTTAGTACCGTTAGGTCATAGCCTCTTCCATCACTAAAGCAAACTCTATAAAATAATAATAATAATAATAATTAAAAAAACAAAAAAAAAACTTAATAACAATTTAATAAAAAAGTTTTTGGGTAACCACTAACCATCTAATTCGGTTTAATAACTGTCTTAGGAAGTGGGGTAGCTAGCAAGTCAAGGGGATGTTTTCATGTCTTATTGCTTTTAGAAAATTATATTTGTAATTGTACTTATTTTAGCTGAACGTCTAGTTTAAAGGGTTATGATTTGAGTTAATCCTGATCCAATTATCAGGACTCATATAAAGAAGGGTCAGACTCATCGTTGTCCATAAAATATATAATGCATGATTGCAATTAAGTCAAATCACTAAATAAAGATATACTTTTACAAACACATCATGTTAATTTCATCAAGTTTACCCTTTAGTGGATGTTAAACTCAAATTCAATTCTTAAGGAATAATACCCATCTTTGCATTTTACCCAAGTTCTTTCAACTTTCTCAAAGCTAGTCACATATTCATTAAGGCTGCCTCTTTGAGCATAATCATAATCAATTCACCTGTTGGTCAAGTTAACTAGTTTAATCACTAACCAAACTCTAGTTAATCTTGTTAAATTATTTGAACTCATTTATTCATCTTTGGACACTTGGTAAAGAATTTGAACCCCCCTTGGAGCCTTGATCCTTATTTAACTCGTCTAAACTAAAACTTCTTACTCTTTTTAGTTAGTTCCAATTACAATCCACCACTTCAAACACGTCTAAATAGATACGTTTCTCTTCCAAAACCATTTATAGTCACCGTATTTGCATTTAAGCAAATTTTAACATAAAACACTAATTTCACTAAAAACCACAAAATTCATTCTTTAACCAAAATCTTTTAGATATAAACACATTTCAATAGTGATATTAGTCCATTCTTATTAACTATTGATGATTAAAACACCATTATATGCATAATCAATTTTTAGGTCATTTTCACCAAGACCACACATGGCAAATTCTTGCTTGCAACATTTATATCATCCAAAGAGATAAATAAAAAATAAAAAATAAAAAAGAACCCTATTAAAATAGAAATAACAAACTCAAGAGTAACAAACTGAGAAACATCATTCACATCAACAAATGTGTGATTCATCAAAACATTAATTTCATAGATTTGTTTAGTTCAATAAGTCAGCCATAAAGATTTTATTAAGGAACCAATAACATGTGATTCGAACCTCTTTCACTGGTGCGTTGGTGTGATTCGAACCTCTTAATTTCATCTCATTTGTTTACTCTCCTCTATTGGTGTGTTACATGCTTGACATAAAACTCATGTCAACAGAATAAATCTTTTGCATCCCACATTAAAAAAAACAAAAAAAAAAAAATAGACGACGATAGAATATGTAATTCAATAATAATAATAAGATTAACAACAACAATAATATATGATTTCACGATCGGTTCAGATCGGCCGGTCCGACCGGGATTCGGTTGGGCCACCGGTCTGATCCACACCAAATCGTTTCTTTCTTCAAGAACCGGCCTGTTCGAACCGGTTCAGACCAGAATCTCCATTTTATATTTTTTAATTTTTTTTATTTTATTGGGTTTAACGGGTAGGTCGGATGATAACTTTTAGTGTTGGATGTATAATTATTGTTGAGTTTTATATATAACTATAAAATACATATAAAATGCTTATATTGAATTATATATATAACTATAAAATACATAACATTTTATCATCCGTTTCTTAAATTCGGTCCGATAGGTCCGACCAGTCAACCAGTAAAATTACCGGTTCGCTGTCCGATCCGGTTACGAGAACATTTACAATAATAATAATTCATTTTCTCCATACTCCATTTTTATATAAAGCAAAAAAACTTGATTACTTCATCTTTCTCAGCGATCAACATGGAGTTCTTTGAGAGAGCCGTCGCCGTGAGGCTCAAAAGCCACCTGGACAAGTACCTGGTGGCCGGCGACGACGGCCACACCGTCCAGCAAAGCCGCAGCGGCGGAGCAACACCGGCGGCACGGTGGCTGATCGAGCACGTGGAGTCAAACGAGCACGTGATCCGCCTCAAGAGCTGTTACGGGCGTTACTTGACGGCGTGCAGTAGGCCGGTGCTGTTAGGCACCACCGGCAACAAAATCATCCAATCGGCGACGGAGAACCACCGCGATTTGGCGATCGAGTGGCAGCCGGTGAGGGACGGGTTCCAGTTCAAGCTGAAGTCGTCGGTGGGGACGTATTTGAGGGCCAATGGGGCGATGCCACCGTGGAGGAATACGGTGACGCATGATGGGAATTTCACGAGTTCCATGAATGATTGGGTGTTGTGGGATGTTGAAGCTGTAGATGTGGTGGAGGATGATGGCGTTAATCACTGTTTGTCCATTGTCCCGAGCTTTCCGCCCGTCACCGGAGAAGTTTCCGACGGGAAGCTCCGGTTGCCGGTGTCGGGGCACTGCTCTAGGTTCTCTCCTCCGAACACCGCACAATTGGTGAAGAAGGTAAGTAATCGTTTAGTTTACGTAATGTTTTACAAAGAAATTGAAATTTGAATAAAATTTTGTTAAAATTGATAAGATGTTTAGTTAAGAAATTTTTAAACGAAATTGAAATGTTAATATTGAATATTATAAAAAAAAAATTTAATTTCAATACCATCTGTTTACCAATCATAATAAAACTAGAATTAAAATTCCAATTATATTCTAATTTTAATTCTAGCAAAATAATGTGAATCAAACATAACCTTAAAATCAACGTAACCACAAACCACCTGCACGGTTACACTTAGAGATGAATATTTAGTTTTAAGGTAAATTGTTTTACCATGAGAATGTCCTGTTAAAAACATTAAGAGAAAATTTGACTTAAGGTATTTATAATCTTAAGAAAACTACGTAAGAGGATATAAATATGCCAGAGAGCAATTTTATATATTGCATATGTAATATGGCTTTATATATTAGTAAGAACGTATTAAGTTCATTGATTATCTTTGTTTCTACTAACTAACTATTAACAGATTTTTTTTTTCTAAACTTATATATTGGCATATATCATAAATATTAGATATTAGTGGTAATAATATTGAATTTTATCATCCCAGATATGTAAAACGGTTCATCTGTAAATTTATAATAATTGAATTTTATGACCTTGATTTGTTTCAAAATTACTATGCTATTAATTTTCACGGGATGACTCGAAAGAGAAAGTGTTTTGAATTTCAATAAAACATAAAGAGAAAATTAAGTTTTTTTCCAAAATAAATATCAATAATGATAATAAAGAAATATTGCTCATCATTACACAGTATCAATTTATAATAGTTACTGAAACGAGAAAAATGAAGTTCTATAATATACTTAAATATATCTTGTACTTTGATATATATTATTATACTTACAGTATTTAATTTGAACAATTTAACTTTTGACTTGAACTAATATGAAATATAAATTTGATTAGAAATCAAACCTAGAAATATGGGCATGCTTTAGTTGAAATTTTTAATCGTTAACCAAACAATTTAGGTGTAAAGTTACAGTTAACCTTTCTTGTAACTTCTTATATTGTAAAGTAATTTGTACTATATAACATATTCTATATTATTGCAAAGCTTTATCATTATATTGACTAATAAACATTATAGAAAACATTGTCACTTACAAATAAAGGACAAAAACGTGTGGTCGGTGTGGATGGGTGGACAATATGTGCATACTGAGTTATGGGCCACTAAGATGTCAAAATTCCAAACGGCAATGGTGGATGGTAAATATGGTTATTTATCTTATTAGTGGACCTCTAAAATGCGCACCTCTAAAAATGCTCCTATCTTTTTAGAGTCTAGTGTACCACTTTTTTAACACACTATTTGTGATTATGCTTTCTCCTAGAGAACAAGTGGAGGGTACGAGCAGGGGTAGTCTTGTCATTTACATTACTTTGGCATTATTCCTTATTAAATAAACACGTATATATATGTATCTACGAATCAATACCAATAGTCAAATTTTAATAACTTATTCAATGTTGTTTGATAAGCATTTCAATACAGAACCAATATAAGTATTGAACTATGAGTTTTGTACAAATAACATACACATTTTCTTAACCGTGATACATAATAATGTTAGGTTACAACATAACCGTTTCTTTTTGTTTTTCTATCTAATTAAATTTGTGTAGGGTGATCGAATTATTAGTTTGGTCACCGAAACTCAAAGTTTTAAAGACAATGAGAATCAGATTCACGATAGCTTAGAACTACCGAATAATGGACCAAATGTGACACCTTCCTACCTCATAGACAATGGCAAAGAAATGTTTGTTCAAGGATGTGAAATGAAAATTAGTGATAGTGAAGGGGTCAATTTATAATGTTAACAAGTGCACCTGCATATATTCCACATTGGTCCCGGTGACACTGTTTGTCTTGTGCTAGTTTTCGTTTTCCGCAACTAGTGACTTATCGTAAGTTGCGACAAACACAAATTACACTTTTCTAGTTCTGAATGTCTTAAAAAATGTATATTCACTTTATTATTATGCATAAAGTTATTATATCTTTTAAACAAAGTTAATATTAGAGAAATGATACGTACCTAATAGTGACTATTAACAATAAAATGTATTATTACGGCCAGAACACTACACTACATAATTTATATCAGTCTGTCACAGATGTGGCTTAAAACCTTGATCTAAATGGGAACTTTAACACTAACTCCAAATTATTTTTCCCAAAACTAATACATCTAAATGATGCAGGTGAAGATCTTTCGAGGTCGTATGACAGTGACGAGCACCCAATTTCAAACTAAACTCAACAAATTCACCTCCTATGCTTGTCATTCTTTTCAACAGAAGCTACACATGAAGTTGCCCACAAAGTTTATCAAAAAGAGCCATTTGATCCAACAAGGATCAGAACCACAGTCAATGGATGTTCTCCGCAACGCCAAGGTCATCCGGCTAAGGAGTCACCACGGGAAATACCTCCACGCCAGCAACGACCAAGAATCCGTGTCCCAAGGCCGCCATGGCACCGCCATCAATGATCATTGGACCATCGAGTTTGTTGATGATACACCCGACAACATCACAATCATTCGCCTCAAGTCATGCTACAATAAGTACTTAACAGCTTCTGATCACCCTTTCTTGTTGGGATTAACTGGAAAGAAGGTGGTCCAGTCGGTGCCAAGCCGGCTTGACTCCTCGGTGGAGTGGGAGCCGATTTGGGATGGGAAGCAAGTGAAGCTCAAGACGAGGTACGGACACTACTTGCGCGCTAATGGTGGGCTTCCACCGTGGAGGAATTCAGTTACACATGACATACCTCAGCGGACCGCCACCCAAGATTGGATCATCTGGCAAATCGACGTTGTGAATACCAACGACCAATCGCTACAGTTGGTTCCGTATTCGGAATCGTTTACTTCTGCATCCAACTCACCAGCAACTAGTTGGTCAATGTCCCCAACTTACTCCAATCAGGAGGTATAAACTTCTTAAGCTATAAACAGCCATACTATTTATGAAATATTAGCGATTAATTTGGGTGTTTTTTGCAGTTGATTGATTCACCACTTAAGAGAGAAGAAGGACGGGCTATACATTACCGTGTGATGTCAGACAATTTCGGGGAGATTGACGAGAATGCACAAGGGTTTTGCATTAGCTTCAAAGGAACCGAAGTAAACGAGTTGACTCGGATGTTAGAAGAAGAAACAAGACTACACAACATAACAGTGTGTTCTCAAAGTCCACTAGACGGAAAGCTTTACCCACTTCGATTACAGCTTCCACCTAATAACGTCACCATGAAAGTGGTGGTGGTTAAAAATTCTAGTGAAGGGGAGAAACAATATCGCTTCAAGGTTCGGAGCTCCTCAAAATCCTCTTTTGGTGGATACTTTTGAGCTCTGAGAAAATGCAGTAAACCCATCAAATTTATCGCGAATGGTTAACGATAATTTACTTGGTTTGTTAAAATTTTCTCTGGGAGGATGATAGAGTTATGTTGCATAGAGTTATCAGGAATAAACTGATTACGTTCATTTGAGCTAGAGTTTCTGAGTTAACGTCTGATATCTAGGAATAATCTTGTAACCGACAACTTCATGAATCTCGATGAACATATCGAGTTGAAATTCTTAATAACATACTTCTTTCTGGTCATGATGCATGAGGACTTCTTAACAGAGTGTTGGTTCAAAAAGGTGATATAAAGCATTATAACTTTAAACAACATTTCATTCAGAAATATGTTGCCATCTATTCATTTAAACAGCCTAAGATCTTCTGTGTGTGTGATGTTTGGGGGAAGAGGGGGGAGGGGGCATTAAAACTCAACTTCTAGCGGTAGTCTTGATCGTCCTGCATATACGTACTGCATTTCATCTGTCCATGTCTGCAAAACCTCAGAATTATCAATACAAACATGATGAGGGACTCTGTATATTGTTAAAATCAGAATAAAAAGTGATGGAAGTTTACTTGATGACGGAATGCAATCCTCATTCGTGGTACATTTGTCTTCTGTATATCATTTCCTTCAGGTCCTCGCTTGTAATACTTGCTTCCTAGCCAATGTGCCTGCAATGCCAGCAAAATGTCAGCCACACATATAACATATACAACTCTTACATTTCCCTACAGCCTAAACATGATTTTAGAATCAAAACATCTATTTTTTTCCAGATTACATATTTACACTAGATTAAATGAGGAACTTGCCAATAATTTTCCCCAGGGTAAAAGATATTGGAAGTAGATGATAACATAAAAACATATTTGAAAATCGACAATTACAACATTGTCCCATTGCTAGATTAGAAGGAAGTATAATTTACTTGTTGCAAGGTAAAAATGCAGTTAAACTTAATTTTACCTTGGCTGCATGTGAGAACCCAGACTGGTAAACAGAGTTTCTTGCTATCTCACAGAGGTCACAAGAACTTAGCTTCCAAACCTAAAAAGCAAAATTATTTAAGTTATAGAGCGAGAACACAACATTGATTACTAGGTGGGGTAATTTTGACATGTTTTTATGACTGGGTCTATTTGGTTATGTTGTACCTCTAACAGAATAACAGGGTCAAATACAACATTAGATTACAAGGTAACAGGTTGATTGGGTTGAGAATCTGCAAAACTTGGGTTAATTATATGTAAGAAAACTGAAGTGTTTTGAACAATAATGTTTCTAGACAACACACCCCGACCCCGCCCATTTAAATCAGTATAAAACCAATTCAATCCAAGTTTGTGTTGACCCGCTACCCAACCTGACCCCCCTACCCAGACACTTACCTTGGCTGCAACACCGTATTCCTCCACCAAAGGCTCTTTTGTTAAATGAATTTGCAATGGGTCATCAGTTGAGAGCGAAACATTCAAACCACGCTGAAAAAACACGGGAAAGGGGTTGCGATGGTAGTCCAGGAAAAGGGAATTATTGCTAAGAGGAGACATAGCCAACCCGATCTGAAACATAAAATTAATAAAGAATTGGTGAACTATTCCATAATGATGCTTGCAACGGTGAGTTTAGTGAGTCGCTGCCTAACCTGAGCAAGGTAGTACAAATACTGTAATACAGGAGATTTCCGTAAATTAATCCCATGTGAAATATTGTGGCATAGAAGGAATCCAGCTGCTAAATGGTCAATATCACCTGCCTGCAGATATTTATACATTAAACAAGCTCAAGCACCATAAAAAGAACAAAAAACTAGAAATGAGATAGAGGTAATGTTAACAACCTCTCCACAATGAGGTCGCAATCTAATTGTTGGCAATCCTTTAGATTCACGAAGCTGAAGAAAAGAAAACAAATCACATAGGCTTGATTTTTGTAAACTAAAAATAAATAAAACATGTAAGGAAAAAAAAATACAAACCTTATTAAGGGTATAGAGATTGGCATAGCAGTAATATGCATAATAAGAGTAAGCAGGATTGAAGTCATTAGTCCATTCAGCGGGCGTTGGCATATGTTTAGTGGGCCGCCTTTCGGGCTTGCTTTCATCATCCACAAGGTCAAGCCCAACAACCTGTTGACAAAGAATATTTATTAGACAGATACCGCATATTGGAGTTGATAAAAGAAAATCAGTAGCAAGATAATATATTTTTACCTGCATTAGGAAAATGTGGAGTTGCGGATGAGATTTTGGATCAACGGTGACTTCAAAAAGGGGAATAAACACATTGTCCAAAATATTCTGAAAGGATGTCACTGTTCCCATGCTCTTATAAATGTTATATAGCCGTGGAAGCTGAAAAGTAGACTCTCATTAATATATTAACACAAATATATACACCAAGAATTTAAATATATAACTGATACATACTTGAATTAGCCAAACAGCATTCTCACTATGAATTGAATTGTTAATGAACCAACTCGCCAACTGATCCCATTCACTTTGCTTCCTTCCATATATGGACACTCTATACTCTGCCACCTGGTATTTACTAGCATCAAGATCTGATAGAACTTGCTTTGTTAATTCTCCAAGAAACGACCTGGGTTACAAGAATTTAATATGATATACATGTGTTTATAATCTGCGTAATAAATTGAAGTATTTAATATTTAAACCAGATGAACCTTGAATCAAATTGTCTTGCTTTAGAAAGATTTCTCTGAGTCTACTCTGTCCACAAGGATTGTACTTGAGATTGAATTTGTCAAAACGGTGAAACGTACTCTTGTCGGCATGAACATCCAATAAGTCAACATTAAGGTCATACCTGATGTCCATTTTTAGTCATAAGAGAAACACTTTATGAAGTAAAAATGTATTAAAAATACAAACTTCAATACCAACCCAGTTAAGTCTAGACTCTCAAATACTTCTTTCAGTGTAAGATATTGTCCATCACGAAATATGACAACCTGTAAGAAATTATGTTATACTTCATAAGCAAGGACTTATTATCTCATATTGAAAGCGATTAGTTAATGACATTTATGGAGCATACCTCATCTGGTTCTTTTCTTAATTTAGACTTAATAAAACGCAGAAGGTGTTTTTGGTTCATGCACGCCGAATGATGAACATGAGTGTCAACTTTTCTAATATTGTAAAAGTCACGATGTGGTGCACTTTTTTGAGCTAGAAATTCACTATCTGCATTCACCAACAGATGAAGACGGAATTTCTGCAAGGAGTTTAGCATAAGAACACATTTATAAAGTCAAATGAATCAGCATAATGAACACATTTTAAAAAAAAAAAAAAAAACAGAAAATGTTACCTCCTCAAGAAATCTTAGCCGATGAAAACACGCAGAACGAACATTTCCAACAGAGATTACTTTGAGAATGTGATGCATGTCAGTGAAAAAAGTTGTTGCACTTGCAACAGGGAAAAGATCAACAGAATCTGAAAATATAACAAATGAAACCCGCTGGTCAACAAAGTTATGAAAGTTGGAATTAGCATGCATAATAATTTTTTTACACGGATCTTACCATTCTCACTTGCATAAACATGAACAACTCCATCTTCCATCCTGAAGTGATGCTGCTTGCAGTTTAATATAAAAGGTAAAAAAAAAATCAAGCATAAATGCTAACTTCATTTATTAGAAGAGATAAAGCCTACTTTAGTTAACTCAACTGGTACGAACTGAAATGGACCACTTTTAATGTCAGATAAACGAGAGTCTGCTTCATGTGAATGTGTCCATGGAACATTTTTTTCTCTGAACACATATTTTTCTCTCAAGTCTAAGCATTCACATATCATTTTCCTAAATTCTTCCTCTTCATGATTCAATGACTCTGGATAAAAAATAAAGATCATGATACTAAAAACGCTTGAAGCAAGTAAGCTACACTAGTTAAACAGGATGTTAAGAATACCTTTCACCATAGTTGTTTGAGGAAAAACTATGTTGGGATCGTTAACAGGAATGTTTTCCGAAGTAAGTTCCACTTTCTCACTGCCATGATCTGCAATTGAATTGAGTTCTTTCGAAGCTTTAGCATACATATTAGATTGATTATTATTGCCATTCTCAGCTTGCGAAAGAACCAAAGACATATTCTGAATGCTCGAGTATATGTCCTGCAACAAGAAACCAGCAGAAAACTTAGAAGTTCATAGTAGCAAATACAAGACGAATGTGCAGAAATACAAAAACATTTATCATCTAAACGATATGGATCTTTATAAAATTACATGTGCAGAAGAGTTTGTGCCCTCATCAAAGTACTGAGTGTCCTCCCCAACAGCAGTATCTGTCCCATCA
Organism: Flaveria sonorensis; assembly: GCA_025506505.1. Lineage (NCBI taxonomy): Eukaryota > Viridiplantae > Streptophyta > Magnoliopsida > Asterales > Asteraceae > Flaveria > Flaveria sonorensis. The sequence continues at coordinate 74,147,215 of CM046437.1, forward strand.
TCATCAGAATTCTCAGCACCATCATATGCATAGCTAGCTGGTGACCTTGGCGTATGGATTCTACCCAAAGAACCCACTCTGGCCTTAGAATTCGATTGGTAATCATGGTGATGTTCACCTGAACAACAAACATGAAACTATACTTTAATCGTTCATACAGCCCTGTATTCTGTTTGCGATCAAAACCCCAATTCGTTCATCTTCATCATGTATTTCCTTAATTTCATCCTGCATCACGCGTAGAAACCCCTAAAACAGTAAAACCTAAGGGCTTGCAGCTTACTTTTGAGCTAGAAAATCAGCTTGATATATAAATCATATTTTAAATGAAGAACAATACAACAAACTCATAACCTAATTATTTAATAAAGATAAGAATACGATGGTATAGAAGAAACAACACCTTGTCTACTATTCATTCTCAGAGGCGGTAAGTTATCCGAAACAAGCTTCTCCAACGAGCCAAACGACACCGGTTTACTCAACCTCTCACTCATCCACTCATCCGACACCCCTACATTCGGCAACGAGCACGACATACCAAAACCACGATTATTCATCACATACTCATCGCCACCATCATCTTCTTCATCATCAATGTAAAAGCTTCTATCATCAACATCAGCATCTCCATCTTCGTATCCAGTGAACTCTTCGGCATCGGGATACTGACGATCGGTGCCACGACGGAGCTTGATGAGTCGATCGATGACCTGATCGACACTGCGCTTGTGGATGTAGAAAGCTGAAATCGCCATTACTGAAGCTCCGAATAAAGTAGCTAGAGCAAAATGAATCGGTGATAACGATGAATCCATTTTTTATTCAGACAGAGGTGAAGTAGGGGTTTAATCGAGGGTTTTGTTGGCGAAAGCTTCGGTTGGAAAAGGAGACATTGAAGGAGAAAGTGCACTATTTATACTGTAATGCTCTGTGAAGAAGCAGTGGGTTTTTATATAAGTCCCTACAAAGTACAATCTACATAGTACAATATGGGCTTATTTTCAGGCCCAAATAAAAGAAGTTAAAATAGAGGCAATTGTGATATTTTATATTTACTTGTAATCTTTTTTAAATAAGTGGGTTTATATATCTTCTAAAAACATAAATTTTTATGCATAATACATAAGGTTGTTCATATAATATTTATAAGAAATATTTAGATTTTTATGTTTAAAGAAGATATATGAAATTGCCCCCCCAAAAGCAAATCACTAATTTTGTGTGTATAATCATTGTCAAATGTCGAAGAATTAAGAAATTCTTTTAAGTAAAATAGTATATTAACTAAATTTTGGTACGGATCAAGTGAATCGTGCGAGGTTTACATTTGGGTCATTTTTTAGTAAATAAGTTGATTATAGCGGGGAGCCCGCACGATGCGGCGGGACGGACAAATTATTACTGCGTCATACAGTCGGTTTGTGCATATAATGAAATGTGTATTGAGAGAATTCTCTCATAAGTAATCTCTAAATTTCTAAAATTATCTATTTCAAGAATGCCAACAATGTCATCCTCCTTTGGTATAACATGCTTTGATCCATTTGGCAATTAATTATTCTTTATACTTGTCTTCTATGAAGCATGTTTTTGATGAGATCTTTTGCTACTCGAATCTAATTTTGATTTTAACCTTGCTATGATATTTTGTGAGAAATGAAAAATATTGCAAAGATATGCAATGCAAAATATTCTTGCCATTATTCTATGTGTCTCTTTCAACTCTTTCCCAAAAGCAAGCATAGAACCTGCAAATAAACAATTAAAGCAAAACAATTGCATCTAAAAACAAAATCAAATCTAACCAAAACACCTTCTAAGGCTAATTGTAGTTAACAACTTCCGGATGCTTAGCCCAAACTGGTCCATATGACGTCATGGTATCGCTGACATTGAATAGGAATGCCAGCATCCTTTTTCTCAATCTTTCATACATATATTCATTTAAAAATATAAAACATTTAGCAAATTTTCAAAGACAGAGAATAATGTTATCAATGTTGCACCACTAAACATAATTATTGACTAAATGATTTCTGACTTGAATTACAAAAAAACACGTTCAGTTGATGCACCTTCAGAAGTGTTTTTTCTTTAAGTTATTGCTACAATTATAGAAAATCAGGCAGAATATACCGAACGGGTATTGGTTGATGCTGGTGCTAGAAGTGGCATGTTATCATTGTTTCTCTTGTCTTCTAATTTAAATGGATTAAACCTGGAGTTTCAATAGCTTTTACTAAAACAAAATATAATAAAAAATTATCAAATTACATCGGAGCTAGATTTGTAGTTAACAAAATAAAATGGTTATCGATATCCCAAATAGCAAACTTCAACTTCTGAGACATATTTTACCTTATACCACACACGCAAGCTGTAACAATGGTAAATAACGATGAAATTGAAATACGTCATAACTCAAATCTTCAAAACTATGCTAAAGTACTTAGTATTAGAGCTTTACATTTCTAATGTTAGCAAACAATGGAAGCAACATGACTAACAAATGGTAAAACATCAAAAACAATACAATTGATGACTTAAAACGGCTTAGCAGTTATAAATCTGAACTAAAAAAAGATACGATGTTGATATAACAACATTAAATAACAATATGAGTGACTTTGCTTCTGCATATGAGATTGTACTAGAATCAATTTTCAACACCAAAACACATTGTTTAGCAATAAAACCAATGCCAACCTAGGATGAAGAATGTAAGGGTCAAACAATAGGTTATTTGAGAAAGTAAAGAAAAAGGCACTTTACAAAGTAAACTAATAGCAACCAACAAGTAAAACATGTAGGAATCAGGCAATGTGTACAATCAGGAAAACCCAAACCATATGGAAACCATATAACTACATAGGAGGAGCAATTAAGAAGAACAAACAATCCAAAAATGTACGGGATGTGGACAATGATTATGAACAACAACAAAATTACAGCAATCCGAATACAGCAGAGTGATTTACGAAATCTACATAACAAACCAATCACCCAATGAAGCATTCCAAAGAATCAAAACCGGAGAAAACCATATACGTCGTACCTGTAAACCTAAGATCAAAAGCAACATGGATGATAATGTTCTGCTTCCCTGGTTTGAAAAACAAAGACCAGATATAAGGGGAAAACAAAACATCAAAGATTCATACACACATGAAATCAAATAGTTACCAAACTATATTTGTTTATTTACATTCATAATTGTAACTTCACATAACAGAAACATATCAGTACACGAGAAGATAAACAGACTTACAAGAACAATCACAACATCTCTGCCTTTACCCTTAGTCTCCTCATAAACCTGCACTAAAAATCATTAGTTGTAAGTTGGTCGTCATGATTTGTTATCCAATATTCTTTTTACTGCCAATTATGATTAAGATCCGATTTTTAACAATGACCCCGTGTAAGTTTGCTAGAGATCTTAAGCATAGGCATATATTATATCTTTATTTTCTTATCAATGTATAATATCTATTAATATTTCTCTTAACTTTTGAACCTACCATAAGCACGAAGTCAGCTACTCCAACTACTAAAACAGATAGATTAAGAGAAACCATGACAACAATAAATTAAAAATATGGAACTCTAGCAACCTAATGGAAATTTTATACAAATCACCCCAATGGAAACGAATAGAACGGGTCGATGCTTAAAACTCAAAACAAATTGAACCAATAGAAAAGGTCAATACGCTTTAAAAACCTAACCACAAATCACATCACAATGAAGAAATTCTCACATAAAGTGCTACTAATAAAAAAACCTTATGATTAAAATACTCGTAAAACTTGTTCAGACTACCCTGAAAAAGAAAATAGATGCGTTTAAATCATGTACAAATCAAAACTCCAGATCGCAATAGAAGTTGCAGTATACATACAAACTACACCAAAATGCTTTCTCTTATCTGTTGATTTTGACCCTTATGTATACAAATATGCATCCGTTTGGGTTCAGAAAAAAAATCACCAAATTAAAAAAAAAGTTGACTGAGCCAAATATATATAAACAAGTAGATGTCAACAATGGCTGAATTGATTGGATTTATCTGGAATGGCTCTGTGATATTTCATAATATAAATTTAAATCATGCTAAGATTGATGGATAAAGATATAACATATTTCGTCTAATATCTGAATTAACAGCTCAAAAACTTGAGCATCTCATAAGAAAATGTGAAACTTTTAAAAATGGATAAATAAAACAATGAGGCTTGATGTAAATGGATGTGACAAGACGTTTGAGTGTTGGTTAAGAAGTAAAGAAATTATTTGGTGAAAACTTGAACCTAAGCATAGAAGAGTTGCTTACCTTTAATTAAACAAAAAAAGAAAACCTTGAATTAATAGATTACCATGTTGTGAGCTTACCTTTAAGCTTTGACATCAGCTAATCTTCTGAATTTCTTCTAAAGTCAGCTGTATTCCAGATCTTTTGTTGAAATAATAAACCCATTTTTGAGAATTTTGTATCTCCTTCATGTCTATTTTAAGTTTCAGGTCAACAAAGTTTAAATAAAAGATGCGTGCTAACATTTTCACTTCAGTAACTTTATATAAAACTTCCATTTATTATGTGGATTCAATAAAAGAAAGATATAAAAATCAAAGGAATACAGCTTATGCATGAAAAATCAGATAACAGAGCATAGATCATTGCATGGTATCACAATAAGAATTTGCATAACAATAAGTTTATATGCATACAGAAAACGTGTTGATTCAATATGTTGAAAAACATACCATAGCGCCTCTATAATGTCACCTTATCCAAAATCTCAAAAAAGGCACTAAACATAAGACAATGTCCTTTAACTTTGTCCCTGGTTCACAGAAAGAACACCATCATTGTCTGGAATCAAACATCATCACATGATAAATTGATGATGAATATGAAAATCAGAATGTGTATACCTTGTGCTACACTATTGATTTTAACAGCCATTTGTCTAAAACTCCACTAAAAGCCCAAAATCATAAATTTTCTTTAAATCTTTGGTATTTGAGTAGCAATCTGCAACGATCAACAAGTAAATTTCTGTTTTGTTGTTTTAGTTTTTTTACTAATTAAATATGTATATAGCTAGACCTTAAAGTTCTAATAGTTTCATCAAACACATAGCATGCTTTGTGGATCCACATTTGAATAACAGTACCAAATAATTTAGTTTTCACTGGTTAAAGAAAGTTCAATAGATCAATAATACCATAAAATCAAGGAACAATCATGTAAAGCAATCACAAAACTAATAAACCGATTTCACAAATTGAAACATGGAAGTGAAAGTCAAAACAACCTACTTGGGGTTCCAAATACCACCAAAAGATTTGTAAATTTCTTTACAACTGAAACATGTATGAATAAACCAACAACCATACAATACCAAAATCACAAAACCCAGGTCTATTGAGATGATGAAACTGCAATTACATAAGCCAAAATATATGTAAAATTGGTGAAGTGGAGGTCTGAATTTGAACTATCACTAACCTAGTCAGATACTAATTATATAAAATCAACAAATTAGGATGTAGAAATTGTGAAGTGGAGAACTGAATTATATATATATATATATATATATATATGGTTGCTGCAAAACAGTTATATTTTTTTCATTTAATCCGTGCCATTGAAACCCACGTACTTTCGATCTGGACCGTGTAAATTAGGTGTTTTCCGGCAAGTGCATATGTCCTCGATGGCTCCCCCATGTTGTCCGGTAACCTCTGTTACTCCCACCCCACTATCCTTCATCTCCGGAGACTTCCTGATGTTACGCTAAACCAACTGCTGCACAACTATATATATTCGTTGGTAACCCCACCGCTTGCTTTGCTACCAAAACTGATTATGCTTTTTTATAAACCTAAATAAGCTCTCAAAATCGCTTCATTTGTTTTTAATTGAATTGACAAGTGGAAAACAAAGATAAACAGCACCGTCGATTGAACGACAGCACGATGGATTTGAAGCATCGATTGAATATCTCTTATGAAGAAAACACTACACCATTGGTTGAACACCGACGAACCAGATCCACGATGACTATCTTGCCTAACAGATCTCTCCGTCGTCACAAATCCTGATGTTTTAGGCTCAATTGAACAGCGGGTGTGGTTCAAATTACATGGAGGACTCATCAGGTTCATCCTACACCAATTGATTTTGTTGTTCTGATTTGAAGGAGTTGGCTTTCATTTGCATCCTTTTTGATTGGAAGTTCCACCTGTTAACCACTACTAACAATTCATTAATATATGCGATGAAGATGTATTTTTATGTGCCTTTTATTGTTTTTTGTTTCCTTTACTTTCTTTCATATAACTATGATATTTTGGGATGTTCATATAGGTGTGCTTGCTGACTGAGAGTGGTCGTATTAAGGATGACCTTAAGCTTCCGACTAATGACACTCTGCTTGCATATGTTTGTGGGAAAGCATCTGATTTTTTTTGTTAGTTTGAGTATTTGTTATATATGTTAATTGCATATCAATAAAATACAATCTTGTCGATCCAAACCGATAGAACTGGTTTTCGTAATGATAATTATTGCAGATAAGTAACTTTAATATGGAAAATATACAGATAAGTTTTTGGGATTACCCAACATAGCAAGCACTTGCCATAATGACTTTCATAACATTCTTGAAGTATCACATCTAAACCTAATGTTAGGAGAATGGACAGACATGGCTACAGTTTGTGACCTTCTGAATGAGCAGGTTTTCAACCCAAGACATTTGTACAGGTTGGGGAGTACACGGGTCTTTCAGATTCTTACCTTTCTGTATTAAAGCCTTAAAGGTGATACTTTATTTACACACACCTTTTATTTTATTGAGATAATTTATCTTAAGTTTTTATTTATTAATAGCAATTTACTCATTTTAAGGCTTTGTTTTATGTTTCTATTGCTTGCAGAAGGAGATTATCTACATTTTAGCTTAAAAGATGATACGAAGGAGAGAAAAAACTATATTGTTTCTTTTAATGCAAGCTAATTTATGATTTAAGTTTAAAGCTTATTTATGGTTAGTAATTGTTACGATGAGTTAATGCTTGAATTACTAATTTGTTTTTTCTATTTCTTCAAACTATTAAATGATGTTGTCGCTACAACACGTAGGTTTTCTTACCAGGTTGTTATGTGAAAATGATACCTTTTGACTTTTTGTTCAACCAAGTGATTTTTAGTATGAAATTGGATAATTAATTTTAATAGGAGGGTCTTATATGTAACCCTTGAGAAGTTTTTATGCGGTGAGATTTGGACCTATGAGTAGCCAAAACCAGTATGGTTTGATGTTTTGATTGTTGATTTTGGTGGGATGCATATTCAGGTAAAAGTGAAATGAAAATATTAAATAGATTCAACTAAGTTGTGATTTAATTGGTTCGAGTTGAATCTTCAAGTCATTTGAATGACCTGTTTTCATATTTTAAAAGCTGAAACCAATTGGACTCATGAAAATTATCTTTTTATATAAAATGATTCAAATAAATTACAAATATTTCTAGCTTTAAGGATGGATTGGCTCAGTATTTGATCTAAAAGTTTAGATCAGATCATTGTCTTATCTTTGTGTTGTGTTACGTTATATTAGCACATGCCATATGGGAAATCATGAATCTTTCAATTCTTGCTTTGTAGAAATTTTTATTGGTCACAATTGTCAAAGTTCCTAATACTTTAGTGTAGTTGGTCATTTTTACTCATAAATTAGAAGAATTGAATTTTGATTTTAAACAAAGATTATTTTTGTTTAGACTATTGATATAAGTGCGTTGGAATAGTGTTTTAAGTGTCTAAACGTTAAATATTACGTATGATTATGCGTTTATATGCATGTGATTGAGTTGAATAGGTTGACTATGAGTTGAAAGTGATTTTGTAGGAAAAACAAGGAATTTGGAAGCTTACATGATAAAACAAGTCATTGGAGGGGTCAGGAAACAAAGTTTCAAAGTGCAGCAGAAAGGCTTCCACCGTAGCCTACTGTAGCCACCGTAGGCTACGCCAGCTCAAGTAAAAAATCAGCAGAATACACCCCAGCGTAGGCTACGCTGGATGGCGTAGCCTACGCCAGGACCCTTTTCAAAAACCCTTAAATACGCGTTTTATTTAGGTTTTAGCCACCACTTGATTCCCATTCGACCTAGAACGTTTAGAGACGAATTTTTGGCGATCTGAGATCAATTTTTCACCATTCCAACTCTCAAAAACAAGATTCAATCATCCGGAATGCAAATCAACAACGGTTTTGAAGATCATTCAAGAACGATGAGCGGCTAATCCTCTCGTGATCGACTTCGGGTATTAGGTTTTGCGTGATTAGGCTTTTGTTTTTGTTTAACTTTGTTGGGATTAAACTTTAGAACCTGTTAAGTTCTTTTATGAGTTTAACTTGTGTTTTGATTATTTAAACAACGACGTTGGTAAACTTTTATTTGAATATCATTTAATCTTCCGGAAATTATATGATTGCAAGTTTTGGTTTCTAATTGAATTGGCATTGTGTATCAAGACCCATTAAGTCCTGATTATCGATATCACTTAATCATCGCACGTACAGAATCCCTATTAAGGATTTTCCTTGAAGTTAAACTAAACAATTGCTGAAAACCAAACCTAGAACCGAAGTGGATTACTTTCTCTTATAATCGTTTTCTTAATCAAGTTTGATTCTTTCCAAGTTGTTTTCTTAGTTTATTTATTAATTATTCCAAAAATCCAATTTTCACAGCCAAGAGGCAATGGTTAAGTAAGTTGTTAATTTAATTAATCATTATTTGCTAAATCAAAGTACAATACACCGACCACTAATTCCACGAGGATCGACAACCCTACTTACCCTAACTAGTTTAAGGTGAATAGGAACACACATTTTAACATCTTATTTGATTGATACTTCGACATCGATCAAATTTTGGCGCCGTTGCCGGGGAATCGGTGCGCTTGGTGTTTTGTTATTTTAATTGTTTTATAAGAAAAAAAAAATCTTTTTTGTTACTTGTTTTATTTTAATTGTTTTTATTTTCGTGTTACGCTTGGTAGTTTAAGTGTGCAGGTGACAGATTGTATGCATACTCGATATTCGGGCAGGAAATCACCACTAGTATTCGATCCAGAGATAGAGAAATCAGCAAGGTATAATCGTGTCTTGCATCGATCAGGGTTACCAACTACATCAATTTCACAAGCCATTGATCAAGCAGCTGATAGTTTGTCTGATTCAACTCACATGGATAATCCAAACAACCAACCACCTCAAAATCCAAACCCTCCTCCCAATAACCAACACCAAAACCCAAATCCACCCCCACCACCAAATAACAACCGCAACAACAACCTAAATCAACCACCTCCCAACAATAATATGAATCAAAATAACCTCAATCAAGGAGACGACTTTGATCATGTAAGCATGCATAGTGTTCACACGGGTGATGAGAATTATGAAGATGAATGGGATAACAATGAAGAACCCTATAACGGTGCAAATTATGATGCTTGGAATGGAAATTTTGGTGGAGGTGATGGACAAAACGGAAATAACAATTGGGGGAATGATCAACATGGGTGGAATGCACCACCTATCAACCAACAAACGGGTAGGGTTAATAATAACGTCAATCAGCCAAGAAGACCTCAAAGAGCTCAAGTACAAGGTGTGGATAGCCATTTTAGACCGGCTATTTCTGAAAATCCAAATCCCATCGCACCTCCAAATCGTAGTGGAAGAGCTTTTGATGTACGCCCTCATTATCTCACTATTCTTCCTGCATTTAGAGGTACTGCAACAGAAGAACCATATGTGCATCTTGCTGAATTTGATGCAATATGTAGCACTATTGGTGGGAATCACTTCACATAAGATGAAGTGAGGTTGAGATTGTTTCAATTCACTTTGAAAGACAGAGCTAAGCAATGGTTCCTCACTTTGCCTGACAACAGTATTCATACTTGGCAAGAGATGCAAAGGGTTTTCCTTGAAGAATATTATTCTATGGGAAAGACAAGTGAAGCAAGAGAGGCCATTCGATCTTTTCAACAACAAGTGGGTGAGCAATTTCATGAGGCATTTACAAGATTCAAGGAATTGATCCGCATGTGTCCTCATCATGGTATTGAAAGGTGGGAATTGATTAAGGCATTTTCTGATGGACTAGCACCGGAAGAAAGGAAATACTTGTATTCTACAAGTAATGGAACATTCTTATCTAATCATGAAGATATGGATTGGGAATTCCTAGAACGAATGTGCAAGAATTCCAAAGCTAAAGCTTCGGCTAGTAGACGGTCAAAGCTCGCTCTGGCAAGGTCAACCACCATTGATTATGAGAGTAAAGAAAGAATTGCATCTTTGGAAAGACAATTGGCCAAGTTAGGACATGCGGGGACTAAAGATGTAGCTTCAATTGGATTTAATGTATGCAATGAATGTGGTGACTTTGGACATGCAAGTGCAAGGTGTTCGTTGCTTTTAGGTCAACATGAAGAGGTGAATCAAGTATATGGAGAGAGAAAACAGTTTGATATGAACTCCAATACTTATTACCCTAGTTTGAGGAATCATCCACACTTTCAGTATGTAAATGCTTCAAACCAGATGAACTCTAATTTTCAAGGTAATAATCAAGGTGGTCAAGCTTATCAGAACCGAGAACAAGGGAATTATAATCAAAGTGGTTATCAAAGAACTTCATATTCTCAAGAAAACAATCAAGGAAACTACAATCATAGGGATCAACAAGGTAGTTCATCACGCAACTATCAAAGTAATTCTCAATCGGGACAACTTGGTGGTGAAGAGTCTACAAATGCAAAGTTGGATGCTTTGATGAACATGATGAAAGAGAATATGAAAGAGAACAAGAGAGAAAATGAAATTAGGGACAAGGCTTATGAAGCCTTAAATAAACAAGTGGGTCAACTTGTAGAGGATGTGGCTCAAATTAAAAGGAACCATGGAAAGCTACCGAGTGATACCACAGTCAATCCTCAACATCAAGGAACCAACACAGAAAACATGAGAACTGTTCACATCAATTCGGTTTGTATCCTTCCTGACTCTAAAATTATTGATAATGACTTTACTTCTTTTTCACAACAAGTTACAGATAAGGAAGAGAAAGCCGATACAGTGGAAGAGAGTGACCCAGGAGCACCCATCATTCCAATACAAGTGGGGAAGTTGAAGATAAAAAGAGCACTTTTGGATTATGGAGCAGCTGTTAGTATCTTGCCAGGTATGTTATATGATCAGTATGACTTTGGTCCTTTAGAGAAAGTTGACACCACTGTGATGTTAGCTGACTTGACTCAAAAATGTCCTCGGGGGATGGTTAAGAATGTTATAATCAAGTTGGGAGAATTTTACTACCCTGTGGACTTTATGGTGCTCGATTTTGCACCAGTGAGAACGAATGAGCAATCGAATGTCATATTGGGTCGACCATTTTTAGCAACTGCGAATGCTCAAATCAATTGTCAGGATGGAACAATTGACATGACTTACGAAACTCGTAAGTTACGTTTTAATGTATTTTCTAAGTCGATTAATTATTTTGTTAATGATAAAGTTTTTGTGGCAGATATGACTAACGTGTGTGTTCCTACTTATACTTCACATGTAAGCATGAACACCACTTTTAAGAATGATTTTGAGTATGATAGGGATAAGCATGTGGACTTGAAGGAATTGGTGGATTTAAAAGAAAAGAAAGAGCTAATTATGAAGTTGGAAACAAAAGATGTGAAACCTAAAATGAAGAAAAAAGTTGGCGATCCACTTGATCCTATAAAAGACAGAGTTGAGGCATTAATGTTTGGGCCACAATACGATCTAGTTGAAGAACTGCCGGATCATTTGAAGAATACTGGAGTCAAGCATCCTACTCGACCACCATGAGTGGTCGCAGGTATGGTCTGGCTGAAGACCTAAAACTTAGCGCTAATCGGGAGGCAACCCGAAGTTAATTTTTATGTTTTATGTTTGATGTGTCTATTTAAGTAGTTTATTTTGGTTGTGGTTATATTTTTGTCCGGGTCGGTTTGGGTTGAAAAAATCGTTTGTGTTGATTAAGTGAATAAATTGATTTGCAAAGAAGAAAAATTCACACACTTAACCTCAACATCATACATTGGGGACAATGTAACCCAAGTGTGGGGATGGGGTGAGGCAAGACAAGAGTTGAAAGGGTTGAAAATTTTTGAAATTTTTTTTTTTATTGTTTTTAAGCAATCTAATAGAACACGAAAACAACAAGCATACCAATTGATTCTTGTCATGTTTGATGTAAGGGTCTTTAGTCATAGTCTAATTCTAAGATAGCAAAAATAATGATGTTAGCAAGGTGTTTAGATTTTTTTTTTATTTTTAGAATTACCTAGTTAGGGTTAACAAGCTAATGGTGTAATAAAAGCATGCACACACCGGCAACCCTAATTCCTACTTGGTGAGATTTTGGAGCTTCTAGATTGTTAGTTCACATAAAAATTTGTTTCAATTGTTGAGTGTAGGCCATATGATTCTTTGTTTTAGAACTTGTGTGATTTGATACATACCGAGACGGTGAATTTGATAAATGCACATAGATGATAGAGGCAATCTAGGATTCCTTTTTCTTTTAATACCAATTTTTGTGTTTCACCCCTAGTAGCCACTTTCGAGCCTTAAACCGTTTATTTTGACAAACCCATATCAATAAAACCCAAAATAAATTTTACCCAATGTGACCAAGTTACCACTGTTGATAATATTCAGACTAGCTTCAGTATTTGATTTATGATAAAAGCAAAAAATTAAAAAAGATTAAAAAATAATAATAATTAAAAAAAATTAGAAAAAAAAAAGAAAAAAAAGGGAGAGAAAAGAATAATGCAGATTGTTGGTTATGGGGTAAATATGCACCCATGCGTTTGCTTTATTTGAATAATAGTTATGTCAATAAGGATGTCAACAGTTGGTATTGCTTTAATTTATATTTTAGCCACTTAGCCAATCATTCCTACCTTAACCTAAGTCCAAAACCCGTAAGTCCTTTTGATGTGTGCATTGTCAATTTATTATCGTGGAAGTTTGATTGTCACCCAAGCATATGATAACAAAGTTTTATATGTGGACCTTTTGAGTGATATAATGGTGCAATTTTCACCAATCCAAAAATAAACCGAGAGGAGTGACAAATGGTGAGGGGTGTGTTGCATGACAATAAAAATCGGAAGCTTGTTAGGTTTAATTAGTCGGATTCTATTTTGAATTAAATGTAACATCCTTTACTTGCTAGCCAAAGATGATTATTGCAATTCTAGAATGGGCATGACTTTGGACTATCGCTAAGGCGTGCAAGGGATTTTGGTTTATAATGTTGTTAAGTGTTTTGAATTAGATTTGCTTGAGGGCAAGCAAAGGTTAAGTGTGGGGATGTGATATAAGTGCGTTGGAATAGTGTTTTAAGTGTCTAAACGTTAAATATTACATATGATTATGCGTTTATATGCATGTGATTGAGTTGAATAGGTTGACTATGAGTTGAAAGTGATTTTGTAGGAAAAACAAGGAATTTGGAAGCTTACATGATAAAACAAGTCATTGGAGGGGTCAGGAAACAAAGTTTCAAAGTGCAGCAGAAAGGCTTCCACCGTAGCCTACTGTAGCCACCGTAGGCTACGCCAGCTCAAGTAAAAAATCAGCAGAATACACCCCAGCGTAGGCTACGCTGGCTGGCGTAGCCTACGCCAGGACCCTTTTCAAAAACCCTTAAATACGCGTTTTATTTAGGTTTTAGCCACCACTTGATTCCCATTCGACCTAGAACGTTTAGAGACGAATTTTTGGCGATCTGAGATCAATTTTTCACCATTCCAACTCTCAAAAACAAGATTCAATCATCCGGAATGCAAATCAACAACGGTTTTGAAGATCATTCAAGAACGATGAGCGGCTAATCCTCTCGTAATCGACTTCGGGTATTAGGTTTTGCGTGATTAGGCTTTTGTTTTTGTTTAACTTTGTTGGGATTAAACTTTAGAACCTGTTAAGTTCTTTTATGAGTTTAACTTGTGTTTTGATTATTTAAACAACGACGTTGGTAAACTTTTATTTGAATATCATTTAATCTTTCGGAAATTATATGATTGCAAGTTTTGGTTTCTAATTGAATTGGCATTGTGTATCAAGACCCATTAAGTCCTGATTATCGATATCACTTAATCATCGCACGTACAGAATCCCTATTAAGGATTTTCCTTGAAGTTAAACTAAACAATTGCTGAAAACCAAACCTAGAACCGAAGTGGATTACTTTCTCTTATAATCGTTTTCTTAATCAAGTTTGATTCTTTCCAAGTTGTTTTCTTAGTTTATTTATTAATTATTCCAAAAATCCAATTTTCACAGCCAAGAGGCAATAGTTAAGTAAGTTGTTAATTTAATTAATCATTATTTGCTAAATCAAAGTACAATACACCGATCACTAATTCCACGAGGATCGACAACCCTACTTACCCTAACTAGTTTAAGGTAAATAGGAACACACATTTTAACATCTTATTTGATTGATACTTCGACATCGATCAACTATAAAGACAATCAGACATATTATTATACCAGATCTAACAATATATACATCACAAATGATTAGATCTAATCATTTCATATAAAATTCAGACTCCAATGATCCATCAATAGATGAAAATGGTATGTTGTTCGATTCTTAACTTCAGTTATACTCAATTTTTCGGTGAAGTCATTTTTACTCACAAATTAAACGAGTTGTTTCATTAAATAAATACTATTTTTGTTTACGTTGCAAATAAAAATATTTATGTTATCATGGAATTAAAATACCCGGCCAACGGGCGGGTATAAAACTAGTTGCAACTATTAGCAGCCTAAATGCCTAATCAGCTACTCCGGCTACAAATTCGACAAATCAGAGCCTAAAAAATACACAACACGACAGACAACCGTATTGGAAACGGAGTACCCGTAAACCACAGATCGTAACCGACGCCGATGATATTACTGTGGTTTCCTGCTTTAGAAAACAAATAGCACACATATAAGGAGAATGAAACATGAAAGGTTAATGCACAGAGGAAATGAAATGGTTACCCGAATTTGGACGCCAGGCTGTAGTCGCAACGAAGGGGAATGCCAATTGGGTATGCAAACGTAACCCTGGAAGGTAAACGGACTTTAGTGGGGGTGCGCAAAGGCCATGGAAACGGCTTGAGAAGGAACGTGGGAGGTGAAACGAACCACCGACGGAGGAGCCAGGCGACAATCGGAAACGGATTGGAGGGGAAGCAAGTGAGGTGAAATTACAATTCTACCCATAGTTTATGTATCATATATAGCAGTAGAGATTAAACTTGAAACTTATCAGATTACGAGGGTATAAGAATATTCAAAGCAACATAGTTATCTGATTCTTGAAGCGTGAAGGGAAACATCTGTTTATCTTAAAAAAATGTTTTTTTTATAGTTTTTGATTTAAAAAAAGCGAACTCTTTGTTATTCAAGTTTTCAGTTTAGAAAGCATTATGTGAGAACGAGCAATCTGGTTTTGTGTTTTGTTTCTAGAGATTTTCTCTCAAGTTTATTGTATATTTCTAAAAGAATTGTCTAACAATAAGCTGGAAGCGACAACCTCTTAAACCATTGTCGTAGTTTTTGTATGAGACATATTGAAGAGTCAAGAAAACTCACAAGTTTAAATTTTAAAACAAGACAACAATATATGTTGTTTTATCTATGTTAAATCCCGTTAGCTTCGTTAAAAAAGTTGTCCTACTATGTAGGACGCTGAGTTAAATGTTTCTACTATTTGTATCAATGTTCAATTATGAATATTCTATGACCTTATATCCTAAATGGTTTGGAAACTCTTTCAAGTTAAATCGTGTGAAAAAACACAAGATAATGAAGCTCAACCACATGCTATATACTAGCTTTATAATAAGAAAATCTAACCCAACTAACATCTAGATTCAGAAAGAAAAACAATGGGTAACTAGAGATGGTACAATAGGGAACTTACTATTTGTATTAATATAAGTCTATATATGGCTTTTAATGATTGCTAATGACCTGAATAAATAACATGTCTATTTGGCCATGCCAAGACATCTATGTGATATGTGTTGTCTTTACGTATATGATTATAAGTTTAATGGCATTGCCTCCACTTATAGTTTGGGGACTAAGCATGTATGATAAAGGATGTCCAAAAAAGCTAATTATCAATATTACTTAAACTGTTGTCTATTGGATCTGACACCTTTAAGTGCATAAGGGTTTACTCTACATAGGATAATGCTAGCTAAGTATATACGTCTTGAATGAAGATCGAAAGATATACATCGAGTGGGTGATAAGAAGTTTGATGATCATAGTGACAATATTAATTACTTATAAAATTCAAAAAATGTCGTGACTATGGGTCGGCCCAAAAAGTGAAAGTCAAAAATATAAATAGTTAAATTATCAGTATAAGTCATTACTAGTAAATATATTATACTTTGGATTCACGGGTATTTTTCTGAGCGACAACAAGTGAACTTGAACTTTTACGAGGTCATTTTTGGTCTTAGACAAGTCTAAACCTCATAGCTTTTTGCTTATGAGACTCGTCTTTTACCACTAGATATCAAAATCCACCCCCTAATTCACCAATATTTATTTGACACTTCATCAAATCATTTATATTATACTAATTATCAAGTTTTTTATGCAATGTAAGTGGTACTATATGTTTTATGGGTTGTACTTTCTTTTTTTTTCTTTTTTTAATCTCTAACCTTTTTTAACCCGATACTTTTACATCTTTTACAATCTAGACTCAATATTTTTTTACTTTAACTTTGGTCCTCTATATTTTTCATATTTTACAAATTTTCGTTTTACGTTTCGGTCTCAATTTTACGAGTTAACACGTCGTAGCGTGCGTGTGTGGTTCAACATTTTTTGCATATTATTTTCACTTTAACGGCTCCGTCACAACGCGCTGATCCTAAATCGATTTACTTATTGTTCTATATGTTTTATGTTCCTCTTACATCACTGCATAGTTCATCGTTTTTATGTCTTCTTTTTTACGTTTTTATGATTTTTTTGGTGTTGGTGGTCACTAGCACTGGTGTGCCATTAGTGTTATTTGGCACAGTTTTACGCCTCTCGCTAAAACGCCGGGGGCTTAATACTAGTTTAAGTTTATTTCTCATCACTAAACTTTAATACTTACGTTTTTTTGACATTTGATTTATTTATATATTTATTATCTTTTTATCAGAAAAACCTTTTCATCAAAGATCGAAAATAAATTCCAACTTTTTTATTTGCGCATTGTTGTCGTGTTATATAATGATTGTACTTTTAAGTCATGCTTTTGGTCCATCACTATATGTAACGATTCTAGAAGATAAACAAAACATGCAACTATGCAAGCATGGTACGCCTCTTGTATTAAAGAGAGCTTTACATGCAACAAATATAAAAAGAAAGATAAGATTAAATGATGTCACACATCAATTTAATTGAAGTACAATAAATATGATAGGTAAGCTTTACACTATATACTTTAGTTTATATTTTGAATTCCTTTTTGGTCTTTTACAATGTTCGGATTTACTCATAACATTTTACACTCGTGTATACTCATGAAATGTGTTTAGTCAATAACATCAAAAATGTCTTTTATGTTTATATAAAATGCTCATTCTATCAATGTAACATGCTTAGTTTATAACGTTTCAAATTTTTCTTATGTTGATATAAAATTATCATTTTATTATTTTTTATAAAAAATAAAATATGTAACTTCAACCTTCTTTCTTTTCTCCTTCCTCGATGTCCCACCAAAAGGTGATGACAACATAGAAGAAAGGAGGATGGCCGTAACTTGCAAGGTCAATTAAATTTTTGATTGGGTTAGGAAGATGATTAGAATATATGTGGTTTTGTTTAAATATTTAACCTATTTTTATAAACATTAGGATATTTATTTCATAGTAATTTATGAGTCGGTTATAAATAGTTACGATTCAAAAACATTACAAGGCTACACAATGTTAAGATAAAATTTATAACTTCTTAAAAAGTTAGGATAACTAATATTATATTTATATCTTTACACATTTATTATCTACTATTCTCATAGAGCAATATTATTTACGTTAAATTTAGACAATTGCACCATATAAATCCTTTAAATAATTAGCTATAATATTCATCTATCATTTTATTACAATAAAAGATATATGCTCTTGTATCTCTAAAGCAAAGTCACCTCATTTTTTTGATGCATTTAACTCAATATCGAATTTCGATTCTTCTTCAATATCTTGGATCTTTTCCTTGTATTGATATTGAGATGCAACTAAAAGATAGTAGACCAAGTTCAACACCCCCAATCCACCTAACACGTAATAAAAGTAATCAACTCTTCCGACGTTGATATCGGGGGTTAGCCAATCCGGCTGCCCATGTTTTGCTGTCACCTTATGCACCAGAGTTACTAGCGCGCTACTTACATAATTTGCTACACCCGCGGTGACAAAGAACATTGCATTACCCACACTTTTCATGTTATCCGGGAACTCCTTGTAGTAGAATTCCAACTGGCCCAAAATATTAAACGCCTCGGCAAATGCCATCAAGATAAGTTGTGGGGCGAGCCACATGACCGAAAAGGGCGCCAGTCCGTCTGGTCGGTTGTGGTAAGTTGCAGAATCACGTCTCTTTTTCTCCACCAATCCAGCAACAATCATGGACAAGATAGAAAAAACGATACCAATGCCAATACGTTGAAGCATGGTTATCCCGCTTTCGATTTTTGTTATTTTTCTAAGAGACGGGACGATGATCCTGTCGTAGATGGGGAGCCATATCCCGATGGTGATCATCGATATGACACCCATTGAGCCTGCAGGTATCTGAAAGTGTGGGCCCAAATAGCGATCCATTTTTAGGGCTTGTGACACAGTGAAAGTCCCTTGTTGGATTATCGTTGTGAAACAAAGAATACCAGAAACTAGTATTGGGATAACTTTGATGAGGCATTTTGCTTCTTCAACTTGTTGTATACTTGCCAATCTCCAAGAACTTACTCGAGATCCATCAGGTTTTATTTCACCATCCAATATGATAGCTGCTTTGTTTAAAAACCTAGATTAATTGATACAAAAATAATAATAAATATTAATTAAATGAAATAATATGGTGTAGACATATTTTTAATTTAAATAAATTACCTAAATTGATTAGTTAAAGGCAACTTAGGGACTTCATATGTTCCTTTAATAGGTGGATCATATAGCATCTCTCTCCTCATAGCTTTTTCACTTTCAAGATTACGTTTCTTGTATGCAGCGACAAGTGTTTGAGCTATTGCGGAGAAAATACTACCCTCGGGTTTGACATAAATGTACATTTTAGTACCAACAAAGAACAACAAGATGGAGCATGCCATCAGCGTTGTTGGGATACCGAACCCTAATACCCAGCTCACCGAGTCTTGGATATAGACCACGAGGGTCAAGGCAATGAGCATGATGACAGTGAAGGTGGTGTAATACCAATTAAAGAAGCTACTAATACCTTTTCTACCTTCATCAGTGGTTGGATCAAACTGATCCACACCAAAAGGCAGACTGCAAGGCCTTATCCCACCGGTGCCTATGGATAGGAACCCGAGGGCTAAGGCCAAAAAGCCAAATTGTCTAGCGGTTGGAGCCTGACACTGATTGAGTAGGGCTTGTTCGCGGGTACATGAAGGCGGGTGTAGTTTTGGTAGTGCCACTATTAAGGTCATGGTCACCATTCCCTGTATAAACACCAAAGTTAATTCAAGATTAACTTAATTTCACCATAAATGCTATATAAGATGTTAGCATTTAGCAAGATGCGCATATACTCATCTTTCGATACCGATTTGAAAATATTACTAAAACTCAAAAGATAATGATTTATAGGTTTTCTAGTATTTTCTTATGAATGAAATTAACCAAATGTGAATTAACATGTAATTTTTTCATTCTCTTGGTTGAGATCCTTCAGCTACAAGTAATAGTCGACTAGACCTATATATTTTGGAGCTCACCATATATTTATAATAAACGAATATTTTTAATCTGGTGGTGTAATTAATTATCAACCAAATGAACGATTAAATAATTAGAATTCAACGCTGTTGGTGAGTATCTATATGTGTAACTAAGTATCAACTTCATTATACGTAAAAATAATGTTGGATTCATAACCAACTTAACGTTTGACCTTAAATACAACAAAAGTGTGACGTGTATTTAGTTGTAAGTGAGAGAAGAATGTGGGCTGCACTCCAACTTTCTGTTTACTTATTTATCTTTTTTTTTTCTTTGTTTCTTACTTTTCCATTTATTTAAGGATTTTTTTTTACTTTAACTTTAACATTTACAATTAATTTTACACGGATGTTTTATTTCTTAAAACGATTTATTAAAGAAATATGAACATTGCTTTTTAATATTTTCTATTTGATATCTTAACATACACTTGTGACAGTAGTTTTGTCTATGTTTTATATAAATGTTATGTGAAATTGACCCGCCACGTAGTATGAGTACTACCCACTAGTTTATATGAAAGTATAATTTTTAATAATCTAAATTATTTATATATCAAAAATAAATATTGGGTATTATATAAGGTTAATGATCCAATTAGCGTTAAAAATATAGGGTAAGTTAATCATTTACGTTATTACGGTATTAGCAAGGGAATAGATATTTAGACACCCTAAAATTATAAATCAACACCCTAAATTTCTATATGTGTCATATAGCCTCATACGTGTCGTATAGGGGGTCGTATAGCACTATAGGGTGCGTATAACCCCTCCTTGATAGCTGAAAGTTCCCCAAAAGTATGAAAAGTTGGAGGACCAACCGTAACAACTCATACGTCAATTACCGCTAAAGCCCTCTCCTCCTTTCGCAAAAACATAAACTTTGAGGCTCAATAGCTAAATACCGCACCAGGACCCTAAACATGTGTGATAGTGTGGCGGCCAAGGGGTTCACTCTGAATGAGGACATCGACTACACCTTTATTTTCAGCAACTCACCAGACTCGAACTTGCACTGCTCTGATCAATCCTATTGGACGAGACTGAAATAAGTGAATTTATCCGGTTAAGGCATCTTGATTGAGAATAAAGGATTCCCCCCATACAGAAAGAGAGGCCTTTCTGTACGAGTAGTGAAGAACTAAACGCCAAACATTGGGAACTATCTGGGGAGGAGTTAGGAACAGGAACAAGGGGAAGCAGCCCCTTGAAATTTTCCTCGTAGTCAGTGTCGAAATTCGTTATACGCGTTCTATAGCCCTATATGTGTCATATAGGGGGTCGTATAGAACTATATGAGACGTATAGCCCTCTGAATTTTCCTCGTTTTTAATGTTTTCGACCTCATACGTCTCGTATGATGCCGTACGAGACGTATAAAATGATGTCAACCTATAAGGTGTCTGTATATTAGTATATAACAGTAAAACAGCTCTAAAAGTCGAAACCTTAAAAAGGCAAATAATTTATTGAGGCCTTACATTTTTTGCAACTTTTTTGACTTTTTTTGACCAGATAATATAAAATAAAACCAGCAAAAGGATCCACCACTTTCACCGACGTTGATTTCCATGAAGATGAAGTGACCATCAAATTCCATTTCCACTTTTTTGATATATATAGTGGATGACCAAGCTGAGCCTAACCCCTTTATTAGAACAGTTCTAATAATCTTTTAATCATGTTATACAGGACATCATCTTTACTTTTTTATATACATGAGAGAATTATTTAAAACTAACTATTTTTCTCAAAAAGGCTAGGGCAGGCATGATATTTGTCTAAAAGGAAAGGGTTACGATGTTCAAAGAAGGAAGACCTGCTTATGGTACGTGACGTTGAAATTGACGCCCATGTGAAAAAAAAAATAACAAATAAAAAATCGTCACCTTGAAGTTTGACGACTAAATGTAATACAATATGATCAATCTAAGATCTAAGATGTTAGGTTGAAAATTAGCATTTAAATGCTAAAACACCATAATCAAAAAAGTTAAAACGTGATGTTATAAAACATCAGTTTTAGGATTTTCTTTTTTGTTAATCAAAGGCATTTGTTAAAAAAGCGCATTTGTTAAAAATATATGTAGAGCGATATATATTGTATTAACAATAAGAAAAAAAAACCTGACTTTATAGTATGATATTATTTAAAAATGGGTTATTGAATTTTAATAATCCCCATTGATCGAAGTTAATCCCAACTCAGGAAATGTTTACAGACACTTTCAACTTTAAGCTTATTTCCCTCCAATGATCAATTACTAACTGATAGTTAACCCCGTTAGTGTTTTGATGACGTGGACTGCTTGTGCAGGCCAAAACACTAAGCTGAAAATTGAAATCTACCATCAAGTCCGTCCATCTAAAATTTCTACACCCTGAAACCCGTTAATCTCCACATCCTGATCCGAAACATTTGACTCGTACGAGGTAGATTTCAGTTGATAATAGAGGCTAGACACCTAAAAACAAATCTGATAAAGCGTGGGCGGTAGTGGAGTTGAAAATAAGCTCAGAGTTGGTCACGTTTTATTAAAAAAAACTAACGAGGTTAACTCTCAGTTAGTAACAATTTGTTAAAGGAAAAAATAAGCTTAAAGTTAAAAGTATTTATAAATATTTACTAAGTTGTAATAAATCTCCGTCAATAAATAAAAGTTAAAAATTATTAAAATACAATAACCCTTTTAAAATAACGATGTATGAATAAACATGAATTTTAAAATTTTTTTACCAAATTTACGAATCAAAAGAAATCAATAATGGTAGTCTATTTTCATCCCTTTCATTCTTTAATAAAAAACATATGATGTGATGCGTGATAGCCTTTTGAGAGAAAAACATATATTTATTACAAATGAATGGACCGAATATTTATTACACATTTCCTATCGGTTATTAAATAACCTAAAAACAAATATAAGATCAATCGTAAATATTTAATATTAATACATGCATATATAGTAAACTTGTTAATAATATTAAATTAAATTAAGAAATAATTGGTGATTTACTTTTTCTAAAGATGGAAAACTTTTATTCAACTCAAACAAACAAATGCATGCATGTACTAGCAAGAGCTAAAGACATGCACAACAAGACCATAATAATTTATTAAATAGTAACACTGTTGATGTCTGATTGCTTATTTGTTATAACTAGTATTGAGTCCATCGTGTTACGATAGTGATGTAAAATCATGTCAAGTAGCACCAATATCATACCAACTTCAGTGATTACCAACACAAGAAAAACTCGTATTAAAAAAGAAAAATAAAAAATAGAACGGAAGGTAACGTTGAACCACGCACGTGAAATGTAAAACATTAAAAACAATAACTAAATTGATCTAGAACCCACACGTTGTGATGGGCCATTAAACGGGAAAAAGTAAGCGTAAAAACATTGAATCACGTGCGCACGTTGTGGCATGTTAACTTGTAAAATTAAAACCGAAACGTAAAACAAAAAAATTATAAAAAATAAAAAAATAGGGGACCAAAGTTGAAAGTAAAAATTTACAGGGATTATTATAAAAGATGTAAATGTATTAAGATTAAAAGTAAAAAAGTTTAAGATATGCAAAAAAAAAATTAATGATTAGTAGTATATATATAATAATGAAAATGTTCAGTAAATTAGCTATAATGATAGTCGGCCAATAAATATAACTAATTAATATGCCTAGCAAACATCCTGTTGTTTGTTAGTCAAAAAGTCAATCAAATTGGTTGTACGTAACACGAAATAAATAACGTGATGTAGTGGACTTCATATAACAATCGATTCTTCCTACCCACATGCATATAATTACTTGCAAAAAGATATAGTCTTGATGCATGGATTGCTTAACCTATTTAAAACAAAAGTTAATTTGGATTATTTTTTTTAAGAAAAACTAATGTAAAAACTATCATTTTTACAATTACTCGAGACTGACATTGATAAGCTTTTATAGTTTATATATTAAAAACATATATTTATTTGTGTGTGTGTGTATAGAGGTATATATATGTCATTAGTGATATTGATTCTTAATTATAGGTTTATTTGATACAAATTATTTAATAATTTTTAATGATGTATTTTTTCTAACAAATCTTTTTTATTGAAAAAAAGAGGCAATTAATCAATTAAATATTTTGTGTTGTCGGTTTTAAGAAATTATTAGTAATTTTAATTTCAAATATTTTACTCAGAAGCAACAGTAGAACATGATCATAAACATTTCAATGTAGATTAGTATGTTATTAAGATTGTCAAAAAAAAATATATAATGTTTCTTAATATTTCTAATTCTTGAAATAAATTTTGACAGTCAAATTGTTTGATCCACTATACAAAAGAAGTGATTGTTTTAAAACAAATATAGGTGTTTTTTCTGTTGTGTGTTTTAACATTTTCATTTAATTCGTTTATTTTTATAATAATTAATTAAGATTATCAAAATTCTTTTTAGGGCTTTCAAATTTAAGGATCTAAAGCATTTTTAAATTGTTGTAATCCCTAGTTTTGTTTTTGATAAATCCCGTTGTGTGTATGTATGTCTATGCTGATCTTTCTAGTGACTTGTTAGATTGAGATATACAAATGGTGTTTCTTCGCTGTTAAAAAAAATCTAAAGCATTTGTTTTTTTTCGTAACTCTAAATAGTCAAAGCAACTTAAATGTATAATCGAAGAATACTTACTAGAAGAGTAGCGAAGGAGGAGAAGGCGATGACCCAAAACTTGCCAACATAGGCGTCGGAGATGAAGGCGCCAACGAGAGGCGCAAAATTGGTAACTCCAGACCAGATGTTGATCAGGTTTGATGCCGATACTTGGTTCATGTGGAATACCGTCATTAAAAACACCGTAAAGTTAGCCACCAACCCGATTGACGCTAGTCTCTCAAAAGATTCATTTCCTACATAAAATTATATAATGTTTCATTAATCGATAAAAATGAGATGAGAGGTAAAAATTCATAAAGTCTTATGAAAGGAATGAATATTATTCAAACAATTAGTAAATAAAAGTTACCAAAGGCCAACATATGTAACTTATGATATAATGGAAATTAATAATATTAATACCTAAAATATAAGGCATGGACTTCCAACCACCAGGTTTTCGTTGGGTAGGGTTGTGTTGCGGTGGATGGTGGTGATGATGAGCTTTTCCGACGCCATTTTCCGGCGAAGACGACGGTGGTGGCATTGATGTTGAAGAAGAGTTGGGAAACACTTGCAATAAAAGCTTATAAATTGCTTCTTGTTGTTTTATGAAGGCATATGCTCACAACTATCTTTGCCACTTCGACCTCACCGTCTATTTATACTTCCCGTGAGGGGTATAACCGTATAACACAATTATTGCTTTCTGAGGATAAAAATTAGTGAAATAAAATGGATTATATGATCATTGAACGGCACTACTTTTCAAGGGTAATTAAGGAACATTGATGGTTTGCTAAAATATAATAAATATTATGACAACTATTTTGGTATATCAAATTTTAATACTTTGTCAAACTTAAAAGAGATGTTTCTTTAACATGGTTTTTTTTTCTTAAGTATAGCATGTTTTGAATGATTTGGAATTAAATTCCGTCAAACTTTCTTTTTTTTGAACGACGGACTAGTTGTTAGTATCATTAAGTTAGTAATTATTTGTCAACGTTAAAATTTGAACCAAGTACCTTAAAAAGAATCAAAGCCTCACACCTTCCCTTTGATCACTAGATTAAGGGATCATTGACAAATCCGTCAAACTAAATGGTATCTTTATAATTAAAATTTTGTCAAGAAATTCTAACATGTGTCGTGTTTATGAAAAAAATTAATACGTTTGTAAATTTATTAGTAAATTCAAAATTACATCAGTTTTTTAGCAAATTCTACTTTACATCACTGTGATCGTTATAGAATGACATCAATGTTCATTGTAGGACCCGAATACTTAGTCTTATGAGAAAGGACGTCATTATGTATATGCTTAATATATGCTTAAATACCATTAAGCTATAAACAGTTTGTGTATAGATTTTTAATATGTTTCATAAATCCAACTTAAACTCAAGGAATGTGAAGAAAAAATTATTGACCATTTATATACTGGCATTAAAAAGAGTGCAAAAGGATAACATTCAAGTTCTCATTTTTTTCTAGCTAACCTAACTTACATTTGGCAAGTAATATTATTATGACTGTGTACTATATAGAACTTAGCATTTGTTTCTATTGTATTATTGAATCTAACAAACTATTTTGTTCAAGCCTTTCTTTTTGCAAGTCGTTGTCATAGATGTTACATTTTCATTTTTTTTAAATATTGATTTTATAGAACTGTTTTAAAAAACGAACCTTAATATGGAAATTATTTGAAATATAAAAAACTAATAAGTTGACGTTCTTTGGGAAATAAAGCTTCAACTTGGGATGTTCAATACTAAATCAAATTGTCTACTTGTAGTCTTGTACAACTTGGACTAAGGCGTACCTATAATTTGATTTTCTATTGGTTTTAACCTCTGATCATACTCATCAGAGTCATTCTTTATAATACAAAGTTAATATTCCGTATGTAAAAATCTATAGAATTGTTAATAAACTCTAAGTTTTAATAGACTAGAACAATTAAATTGTTATTGGGTATTAGATTGAGTTTAAATTGGATAAATGATAACAGACCAAATTAATTAAGATTGTTAACGGGCTTTATGTGACAACCCGTACTATCCAAGTTTGCGTTCAATAACTTAAATAAATTATTTCTATTATTAACATTAAAGAATTGTAATTATTATTAAACTAACTAAACCTAATGCTAATTTAACTAAATTATAAACTAAGTAACAAACCAAAAATTATCCAAACTCATTCCCCTTGCAACCGACTCCCGCATCCCTCGGTGCACCTAACAACCTCATCAATTATCTACCCAAACCCTTCTCTCAACTCCCTCATAGAACCGATCCCCTCGTTCTCTTCTCACCTCCTTAACCAAAGTTGACAGCCCCTTCTCCCTTTGTTCGGTTCCGTCGACAGCCACAAACTGCCGGCAGCCTTCTCCTTCTCTCGACTTCCATCTCGGCAGCTCCTCTCGCGACGGGTATCGCCTTCTACAAGTCGTCTCGTAAACGTTGGCCTTCGACGAAACACCGCTTGTAACCACAGCCCTCAACGACAACCCGGTACGGTACGTTCCTTCGTTGCTCGTTATGTTACGGTTTCATTCGTTACTCGTCGGTTACGTACGGTTTGCAAGGGTTGTATCGTTGTGTTGTATGTTGATTTGTTTTGTGGGTGCATGCGTGTTATGTATCTGTGTGTGCACCGAATTGGGTATAGGTGCGTGTGAGTGGGTATGCGGATATATATATTGTATGTGTGTGTTTTGGTGGGGGGAGGCAGCCGCATGGGGGAGCATGGCAGTGGATTTTGGCAAAGAATTTGAAAATCATGTGCATCTATGCTTACGTGTTTGCATGCATGTATATAGTTGCATGTGTGTGTATATCAAGTGTACACATGGTTATGCATAGGTGTGTTTTTAATGGAGGGTGGTTATGGCAGAATGCATGTGGGCATGAGTGTATGATATTCTACTTGTGTACGTTTCCTCCAAGGATGAGTGGGTGTGTGTATGTGAATTATATATTATGTATGTATTATACATAATATGGGTGGATGTTATATATATTATGTGTGTGGATGCTATATACATATATTATGCGTGTATGGGTATAAATTTTAGGTATCATCCTTGGGTCGTGTTAACTAATGTGAATTTAATAAAAAGAAGATTTCTAAACCTTTGATGCGTAATGATTAGATATTATGCATAGGGGTGTTGGGAGGGTTGTTTGTGTACGTTAAATAAATGTTGATAACCAACACCGTAACCGAACCGAGAACGCGAAACCGTACGACCACATTGTTACTATTTAATATTTAATATTAATTATATAATAATGTGCATTCAGGTTGTTCGGAAACTTAATCGCTCGTGTTTACGTTAATTGCTTTTGTTGTGCTTTCAAGGTGAGTTTACAGCCCCACTTTTCATTCTATATTCTCTTTTGGGGGAGAGAAACATGCTGTTTTCATATACTGTTCGTTACTTAGATTTGTAATACTGCATATACTTGTGTACTATGGTGTTACCACTACGCCTCATTCGGACCGTTAATATGGTATTAGCGAGGTGATTGTTAGTAGATCTACTGGGTTTGACAAACCCCACCCGGGCTAGTCGCGCTAGCTTGACTGGAGGTCGAACGGGTGAATGGTTAGCCTGTTATACAGTGCTGTGGTTTGGTACCCACAGCCGGGGCATTCATTACATTACATTACTGTCAGCTCGGTCGCGAAATTCATATACATAGTGACTTGTTGTAGGCTAGCTACCTACGGATATGCTTTGATTACTAAATCTGGTTTCCATTACTGATAATTACTGTTTTCTGTAAACTCTGTGAACTCACCAACCTTGTGTTGACACTTTAGCATGTTTCTTTCAGGTTCACAAGACTCGCACGCTTAGGATCATCATTCATGCATTTATCATCTCACATGATTTAATGACAACTTTTAAATGAATTTCATTTATTTATTTTGCTCGTGTTTCGCAGGTTAAAGATTTATGATTTATTTATGCTTCCGCAATATCTATTATGGTTACGTTAATAACTCTGCTTTTGGGATATTTTAATCGTTAATAAATAATCTATGTTTTGTAATTAACGTGTCGTTTGGTGTAATTAGTGGCTGAGATCCTGGAAGTCACACGTCTAACGGTAATACCCCGTTTGTGGAAATTGAGGGTGTGACAGATTGGTATCAGAGCCATTGGTTATAGCGAACTAAATTGACATTGCATTTCATTTGCATTGCATTTAGACTATAGCCTGATGCCTTAGTTACACGCATATAGACACGTTTAGTTTTGCTTGCTTGCCTTTGCTCATTCTAGTGAGCGTTTGACTACCAGGATGTTGTCTTCAACTTCTCATGTTAAGTCTATGGGGAAAGGCCAGTTCATCCTGATTCCCCGTTGTTACCGCCTGTTCCTTAGCGCGGGTGACTCCGAGTTACTGTGAGTCACGAGAAGGTTAATTATGATTAATGATTTACCATACCTTTTACATCATACCTTTCGGAATCGGATACAATACCATCGGTACCTGACTTGGATGGTTCAGTGGGAGCATGTTCTGCCCCCTGCTGAATGCTTTCTCAAACGAGAGCTACTTCTGCCATACTTTCTTTACCTACATTGACACTTCTCTTTCCTATCCTGTGGAGCAGGAAATAGTTGCACTAACGATTACCATAGACATTGGGACACAACTTATCAAGGTTTACTTATGATAATACTATCTTACCCATCTAACCTGAGTGCATCGACGGTTTCTTGTTCAAGTGAATACTCTCCTTACTGATTCCTTTGTACAACCTTGGTTAATTGACCTTTGGTTTGATGACAATATCTTTGATACTTCTATCGTTGATAACACTCTGTACTTGACAAGGTATGTTAACTCGGATAGGAGGAACCACGGGTGACCATGCAAAGCAAATTATCATTACGGGTGCACACGTAATTGTAATTTGTCGTGCATGGGAAGTCTTATGAACTGTGTCGGGTGATAACTGTCATAGTCAGTATAAATTTTCATTTCTATACTTTGGGACATGAGAGTCTCGATTCTCATAAAACTTCACTATTGATATAGAAACAATCCTTCATTTATACTCGTATGAAAGTTCTTGCCTACCTCGAACCTTAATGAGATTCATATTATGGCATTAGTCCTAGTCTCTATGAGACGCTGCTCTTTCTAGCATTTCAGTGATCGTGCAATACTATCTATCTACAACGTGCGAGGTCCTCGAAAAGTAGTAACGGAGTGACACTACTTTCTGCATATGCATTTTCTAATCATTGGATTGACCTTAAGACTTAGAGTCTTGGGAGAGTGAACATTCTAGCATTCATTTCATTTGGTAGTAATCACGTTTTAGCGTATGTGAGGTTTCCCAATGGTGGGATTCAAATTGGATTTTTCCTGGTTGACTACATTTGGCGAATGAACGATTGCCAAGGTGTTGTGATGACCCCATCCGTTACCTCTCTGTGTTTTCGCTTGCAACAAGTGCATCTAGCATCAAAATGGGCCATGCAATAAGAACATCTGTGAGCGCGGTAGGAAATTCGGTCATGCCATTAAGAATCGTCATGTGAACATCCCGGCCAAATCACCTCAGCCACAAGAAGCACAAAGAGATGTTATGAGTGTGGACAATCTGTGTGTTTCAAGAGAAACTATCCAAGGCTCAAGAAGAAGGAAAACCAATAGGAATGGTTGCTTCGCCTCAGTATTTTGATTCGGGTGCTGACAGAAGCTATGTATCCAATAAGTTTAGTAATCTGCGAGGGGTAGTGCCTACTGACCTATAGTGGCTACCCAGGTATATAGCAGATGTAAACTACGCTTAGCTGGACATTCATTCGATATGAATTTGTTTCTATTGCATTCAGTAGCTTTGATGTTGTGGTTGGTACCCAAGAACCAAGTAGAGATCGTTTGTGGAGACAAACTCATTAAGTTACCTCTTCCTAGTGGCGAGACATTCGCTGTGCAGGGTGACAAGAGGGATGTTGTGCTCGACATCATCTCATACTTGAAAGCATAGAAATGTCTTCGAAAGAGATAATTCACCCTCCTGGCATTAGTTACAGGAAAGACAGTGGATGAGAAGAGCATTGAAGACATTCCAGTTGTTAGAGACTACCCAGAATTATTTCTAGAAGACTTACCTGGCCTCCTTCCACACAGGCAAGTAGACTTCAGATCGAGCTGACACCAGGAGCTGCCCCTATCGCTTGGGCGCCATATCGCTTGACACCGAACGAACTACAGGAATTGTCAAAGCAGTTGCAAGAGTTGTTAGACAAAGGATTCATGCGCCCTAATTCTTCACCTCGAGGAGCACCTGTGTTATTCGTGAGGAAGAAAGACGGAACCTTTCGTATGTTCATTGACTACCGGGAAATGGACAAAGTCACCATAAAGAATCGTTATCCTCTTCCGCGCATTGATGATTTGTCCTATCAGCTTCAAGGGTCGAGTTTTTACTCTAAAATAGATCTGAGGTCGGAATATCACCAACTGAGGGTTCGAGATGAGGACATTTCAAAGACAGCGTTTAGAACCAGATATGGCCATTACGAGTTTTTGGTTATGCCATTTGGGTTAACCAACGCGCCAGCGGCTTTCATGGACCTCATGAACCTAGTGTGCAAACCCTATTTGGATAAGTTTGTCATTGTCTTTATCGATGACATTCTTATTTATTCAAGGAATAAGGAAGAGCACGAGGAACACCTTAGACTGATCTTGGAGCTGCTGAAACGAGAACAATTGTATGCAAAATTTTCAAAGTGTGACTTCTGGATGCGAGAAGTCCAATTCTTGGGCCATGTGGTCAATGAGAATGGAATACATGTTGACCCGGCAAAGATAGATGCCATCAAGAACTGGGCTACGCCCAAGACTCCGACTGAGGTACGACAATTCCTTGGGTTGGCTGGCTATTATCGACGATTCATCGAAGGGTTTTCAAAAATTGCTCAGCCTCTCACGGCGTTAACTCATAAAGGCATTACATACAAATGGGGTGGCAAACAGGAATTTGCATTTCAGGCTCTAAAGCAGAGACTCCATACGGCACCGATTCTATCACTGCCTAAGGGAACAGACGATTTTGTGGTATATTGTGATGCTTCCATTCAAGGCCTCGGTTGTGCGTTAATGCAATGCGAGAAGGTAATCGCATATGTTTCCCGCCAACTAAAAGTTCATGAGAAGAATTACACGACGTATGATTTAGGGTTGGGAGCTATTGTATTTACACTCAAGATATGGAGGCATTACCTGTACGGTACCAACTGCACCATATATACCGATCACAAGAGCCTCCATAATATCTTTGAACAGAAGGAGTTAAACATGAGACAGCGTCGTTGGGTCGAGCTGATGAACGACTACGATTATGCAATCAAATATCATACAGGTAAGGCCAACGTCGTAGCCGATGCCCTAAGTCGAAAGGAGACTCCTAAGCCAAAACAAGTTCGAGCATTACAGCTTACCATCCACGCCAAATTACCTGATCAGATTTGTAATGCTCAATTTGAAGCATTGAAGGAAGAGAACCTGAAAGCAGAATCGATGCGAGGCATGGAAAACCAATTAGAGATTAAATCTGATGGAGTTTGGTATTTCATGGAACGAATCTGGGTACCACAGTATGGGAATTTACAAAAGTTAGTAATGGATGAAGCCCATAGATCACGTTACTCAATTTATCCAGGCTCAGACAAGATGTATCAAGATCTGAAGGAGTTTTATTGGTGGCCAAACATGAAAGCTGAGATTGCCACCTACGTAAGCAGATGCCTAACTTGTTCTAAAGTTAAGGTGGAATACCAGCGACCATCCAGTTTACTTCAGCAACCAGATATTCAAGTGTGGAAATGGGAACAAATCTCAATGGACTTTATCACAAAGTTACCGAGGACTCCCAGCGGATGCGATACCATTTGGGTTACAGTAGATCGCTTAACGAAATCCACATATTTCCTGGCAATCCGAGAAACGAATCAAATAGACAAGTTTACACGGATTTACCTGAGGGAAATAGTCTCTCGGCATGGTGTGCCAGTATCAATTATATCCGATCGTGACGCCCTATTCACTTCATATTTTTGGCAGTCTTTACAACGATCATTTGGAACGCGGTTGGACATAGCACTGCGTATCATCCGCAAACCAATGGTCAGAGTGAGCTACGATCCAAACACGGGAAGACATGTTACGTGCGTGTGTGATCGATTTTGGCAGCAGTTGGGAAACTCATCTACCATTAGTTGAGTTCTCCTACAATAACAATTATCATACTTCAATCAAAGCTGCACCATTTGAAGCACTGTATGGACGTAAGTACCGATCACATGTCTGTTGGGCTGAAGTTGGTGAAAGCCAACTTACGGGTCCTGAACTTGTGCACGAAACAACTGAGAAGATCGTGCAAATTCGTAATCGTATGGCAGCGGCACGTGATCGACAGAAAAGTTACGCAGATAAACGCCGCAAGCCATTAGAATTTCAGATTGGTGACAAAGTACTTCTGAAGGTTTCACCTTGGAAAGGCGTAATCCGGTTTGGGAAACGAGGAAAGCTGAATCCACGCTACGTGGGACCATTTGAGATTATCAAAAGGGTGGGTCCAGTAGCCTATCAGCTGAACTTACCTGAAGAGCTCAGTGGAATACATGACGTGTTTCACGTATCCAATCTGAGAAAATGTTTAGCTGATGAATCATTAGTCGTACCATTGGAGGAACTAAAGATTGATGATCAATTACATTTCATTGAAGAACCGATTGAGATTATGGATCGTGAAGTCAAAACCCTAAAGCGTAGCAAGATCCCGATTGTGCGCGTTAAGTGGAATTCAAAGCATGGACCAGAGTTTACTTGGGAACGCGAAGATCAGATGAGGAAGAAGTACCCGCAACTATTCAAAGATTAGGCATGCACTTCTTAAGGTATCGTCCTTAAGATCAAATCTTACATTTCCTTGTTTTGAATTTGTTTCAAAAATTCTAGAAACCTCACTCCTATATTCATTACAGATTATTGAATCTGGTATTCTTTGTGAAACTGATGTTCTAATTTTCGGGACGAAAATTCCTTCAACAAGGGGATGATGTGACAACCCGTACTATCCAAGTTTGCGTTCAATAACTTAAATAAATTATTTCTATTATTAACATTAAAGAATTGTAATTATTATTAAACTAACTAAACCTAATGCTAATTTAACTAAATTATAAACTAAGTAACAAACCAAAAATTATCCAAACTCATTCCCCTTGCAACCGACTCCCGCATCCCTCGGTGCACCTAACAACCTCATCAATTATCTACCCAAACCCTTCTCTCAACTCCCTCATAGAACCGATCCCCTCGTTCTCTTCTCACCTCCTTAACCAAAGTTGACAGCCCCTTCTCCCTTTGTTTGGTTCCGTCGACAGCCACAAACTGCCGGCAGCCTTCTCCTTCTCTCGACTTCCATCTCGGCAGCTCCTCTCGCGACGGGTATCGCCTTCTACAAGTCGTCTCGTAAACGTTGGCCTTCGACGAAACACCGCTTGTAACCACAGCCCTCAACGACAACCCGGTACGGTACGTTCCTTCGTTGCTCGTTATGTTACGGTTTCATTCGTTACTCGTCGGTTACGTACGGTTTGCAAGGGTTGTATCGTTGTGTTGTATGTTGATTTGTTTTGTGGGTGCATGCGTGTTATGTATCTGTGTGTGCACCGAATTGGGTATAGGTGCGTGTGAGTGGGTATGCGGATATATATATTGTATGTGTGTGTTTTGGTGGGGGGAGGCAGCCGCATGGGGAGCATGGCAGTGGATTTTGGCAAAGAATTTGAAAATCATGTGCATCTATGCTTACGTGTTTGCATGCATGTATATAGTTGCATGTGTGTGTATATCAAGTGTACACATGGTTATGCATAGGTGTGTTTTTAATGGAGGGTGGTTATGGCAGAATGCATGTGGGCATGAGTGTATGATATTCTACTTGTGTACGTTTCCTCCAAGGATGAGTGGGTGTGTGTATGTGAATTATATATTATGTATGTATTATACATAATATGGGTGGATGTTATATATATTATGTGTGTGGATGCTATATACATATATTATGCGTGTATGGGTATAAATTTTAGGTATCATCCTTGGGTCGTGTTAACTAATGTGAATTTAATAAAAAGAAGATTTCTAAACCTTTGATGCGTAATGATTAGATATTATGCATAGGGGTGTTGGGAGGGTTGTTTGTGTACGTTAAATAAATGTTGATAACCAACACCGTAACCGAACCGAGAACGCGAAACCGTACGACCACATTGTTACTATTTAATATTTAATATTAATTATATAATAATGTGCATTCAGGTTGTTCGGAAACTTAATCGCTCGTGTTTACGTTAATTGCTTTTGTTGTGCTTTCAAGGTGAGTTTACAGCCCCACTTTTCATTCTATATTCTCTTTTGGGGGAGAGAAACATGCTGTTTTCATATACTGTTCGTTACTTAGATTTGTAATACTGCATATACTTGTGTACTATGGTGTTACCACTACGCCTCATTCGGACCGTTAATATGGTATTAGCGAGGTGATTGTTAGTAGATCTACTGGGTTTGACAAACCCCACCCGGGCTAGTCGCGCTAGCTTGACTGGAGGTCGAACGGGTGAATGGTTAGCCTGTTATACAGTGCTGTGGTTTGGTACCCACAGCCGGGGCATTCATTACATTACATTACTGTCAGCTCGGTCGCGAAATTCATATACATAGTGACTTGTTGTAGGCTAGCTACCTACGGATATGCTTTGATTACTAAATCTGGTTTCCATTACTGATAATTACTGTTTTCTGTAAACTCTGTGAACTCACCAACTTTGTGTTGACACTTTAGCATGTTTCTTTCAGGTTCACAAGACTCGCACGCTTAGGATCATCATTCATGCATTTATCATCTCACATGATTTAATGACAACTTTTAAATGAATTTCATTTATTTATTTTGCTCGTGTTTCGCAGGTTAAAGATTTATGATTTATTTATGCTTCCGCAATATCTATTATGGTTACGTTAATAACTCTGCTTTTGGGATATTTTAATCGTTAATAAATAATCTATGTTTTGTAATTAACGTGTCGTTTGGTGTAATTAGTGGCTGAGATCCTGGAAGTCACACGCCTAACGGTAATACCCCGTTTGTGGAAATTGAGGGTGTGACACTTTAAGATTTAAGAGCATTCACACTAGCTTTCCTATCTTCATATTTATACTAAAAACACTACATTTTTACTCACTCTTTCAATTAAATAATATTTTTTAATATCTTTATCATTAACTTTTCTCTCTTCTCTACTCACAACCACTTTTAAAAATATTAAAAAAATTTTAGGGGTTGTACCGTGTTTTCCCAAATATAGGAAATCATGGTACAATCCCTATAAATTTTCTCTCCTTCACTCACAACCACTAACAAAACATCCCCATAATATAGGGCACACACTCATCGAAAATGGGGAACCTACTGTGAATGTTCTAATAGGTAAGAATAATTAATTTGTTATTCGGTTTGTTAATGAGTTTATTAATGACTTATAAGTTTTTTTATATACATGAAACGTAAATTTATTTAAAAATTTCAGGGCTCACAAAAAAGATTGGGCCCTGAGCGATCGTCCACCACCGCTGGGCCGCCTCTGATACTGATACCACTTTATAGTATTTAAAATGATTTTGGTTTATTATTATATTAAGAACTCAATTGTCTAATTAATAAAACCTAATTACAATTTATCTTTTGATAGGGTGGGGGCTAGGCTTTGGGTTGGAGCAGCCGACTCTCGTAAATTAATAAATTAATGTTATATGTATGTGAAAATTCCAAACGGCGTCCTTAAAATTATACAATCTTCTCACTTTTGTCCCCAATAAAAAAATTTACTGGGTTCGTCGCTGCTGATTAACCTGTTAATGTGTTAACTAGAATACACGTAACTGTAACATGCATTATATTTACTCCAAGAGAATTAAATGGTTAACTGAATGAATTAAATTATAAGTCTGCATTACCAAATATTTGTAATTTGCATCACAGGAAAACTAATTAATTTTCTTTCAATATTAATCTATATTATAACTGTAACGAGTTCCGAAGTTATTTTAAATAAAAAAATACTACAACATTAATGCACCATAAATTTTATTTTATTAACTTTATATCTTATTCAACACCGACAAACTTGCATAAATACCATGCGGGAAAAATTAAGATCGTACAACCACAAAAAGTTGGCTTAGTGTCTTTATATTGGAAGTAACAATCAAATAGACAATTTGTGACCAAAATGAAAATGTTATCAAAACCGTCATTGATTACGAAGATCGGAGATCATAATGTTGTGGCCTTATTTTTTCAAGCATTATGTGATATTTTATGTTCTAGCTAAGAACTAGTATAACATTCTGATGTTAATGTGTATTTTTCTACTTAAAAGATCAAGAGTTTAAATTCTTATAATATACATATATAAATAATTAATAAAAATAGATTATGAGCTGAAAACCTAAAAAAGAAAAACTTTTGTGTTCACGTTAATTAGTTCACATAATAAAAACATAAAACTATTAGGATTAACAATTGTTTCTAATGGTTCACGGTCACTTACACGAGAATTTTATAAGTTACACTTGAGGAGGTGTGTGACTACCTAATGATCTTACTTCTATTTATACTAGTTTCCTGTGGAACTCTTACTTCTCATGAAGTTTCATGACAACTCTGGATATTCTTAAATACTATTTGATTCGAGACCAATATGAAACTCTCTTGGATTTCTAAGCATCTTGAATCTTGATCCATACTTTAAGTGAGTTCTGTTTATTTTATAATAAAGTAACAAACTTAAAACTCTGGATAGTTGAGATAATGTAGAAACATAATGGTATTTGACATTTTGACTATTTGTAGTGATGATACATTGAAAAAAAAATATGTCTTTACTCTTTAAAAATGGATGTACTTGCTAATAGAAATTCAACCCGACTCAAAAATTATAAAGTCGAGTTGATAGAATCCAAGGACCGAAAAAAGTGACCCCGTAGAAAATTTTCTGTTTTCGCTGCTTATTACAACTATGAAAAATGTTAAAAGATATTAAATTTCATTTAAAAACAATTATAACCGTAAGGTTTATGCGTTTATTTCTTAAAAGGTTGTGTATCACACATAGATGACATCATAGATTCCCTCACTAGTAATTTTTTTTTCAAACAATGAAACCCCAGAAATTTTATTTATTCTAAATCTTTCGAATATTGTCGTCGAATAGTATTGTAAAATTATGGGGTCCCTCGTGTACGTTGTTTTTAAGTTATCACACTTTTTGGGTCCACTAGGTTTAGTGGTGGTGTCCAAAAGGGACTAAAATTCCGAGGTTGTAAAATTAATTTCATATTTAATAGCGCATAAAAAAAACTTAAGAAGAATAACATGAAAAAACATATACCCAAAAACAAAAATGTGACCAAAATCGTAGTTGTTTTGGACTTTGAATAGTCTCTAGCACTTCATGTGACCCATAATATTGCTTCAAGGGAAAGTGGTCTTTTGTGGTACCATCAACCATGGTTGATTGAATTATCAAAATAGAAAGGTGTTTCTGCTTTAGAGTATTCACGTTAGCTTCCTTAATCATATTTACGTTAAAAACATTATATCTTTTTTTATTTCAATTAAATAATATTTATTATATCTTTATTATTGTTTTTTATCTCTCATCCACTCACAATCATTTTAAAAATATTAAAATATTTATGAGTGTTGTACCGTGTTTTCCCAAATATAGTACAGCACACATAAAATTTCTCTCGCTTTAACTCACAGCCATACTCCATAATATAATACACGCATTCACATAAAAATAAAAATACTACTATGAATGTTATTAGAACAAGTAAATAGTCATTTTACTATTATAGATTCTGAGAATTATTTCACATACTAACTAGCAAATATTGCCGGTAAGATTTTTACTTTTTTGACTTACCAGCATATCTAAAACATAGTTTAGTGTATTCACCTGTGATTACATTATACAATAGTTTAGTATATTTGTTGGTGAATACGCTATGTGCGAATATATTTTGTTGATTTATGCAAGTTCGTTGTTTACGATAAATTATTTTGCTAACGGTTTCTTTGTTCTCGTTTGATTTGTTATTATTCGATCTTTTTCTCTTTATTTATTTTCGTTCTGTTTGGATCCAAATTTTTCTTAAGCAATCTTCTTATTTAATTTTTCAATATCAAGACGTATTATTATATTCAAAAGTGTGTAAAGAAGATACTTATAACTAACCAACAAAACATACAATGATTTACCCTGTTGTTCTTCTCGATTTCAACTATACATTAAGATTAATAATAAATACAAGTAATTGTATTCCACCTGCCGCTTCGCGACGGGATTAAATCTGTTTTAACATTTTTGAAGTCTCAGAAATGATAGTATATTGTGGTTGCAAACGACCGCTTACCACGCCAAAACAATAAACATCAAAATCATAATTTCATCATCATCGCCTAGATGTGAAACAAAAAAGCTCTCACATGCGTATCATCACGAAGCCAACTACTTAACATGGTCAACATAACAGCCTAACATACCAGCATAGAATCAAAAATACATACAAACATATTAACGTTATCAACATAACAGCAACATCAACACAAACACCAACGACAGTCAATTAGGATGCAAATGACACGCCCAAACGACGAAGACTTAAACTTCCTTAGCATCACAGTCTCAATCAAATCTAATTTAATCAAGCAAAGTCACGAATATTCTTTAGCTGACGTTTAAAAAGCAAGGCAAAAATATAACATATTTGCATCTCAGATGAGTCCAAATCCATGATCATCGATGATATATAAAGCAGGCATTAAAAAATTCATGAAAACCATGAAAGAACCCGAGGGTTTCAATGTTTGTGGCTTTGAGCTCTTAGATGCCGACATATGCCTAGGGCCATCGTCATCGAGCAACCAGCAGAGGCAGACATGGGTCACATGAATAACCGCTCAACATCATCGGCACAAATAATTAATGGCAAATCACATAAAACACAGAACAGTGACGGCGGCGGGAGGCGGAGCTGCTACCGTTGCCATAGCCACCGTCACCACCACCATGAGATAACATGCGTCTGTGCATAAACGACAACGGAATCCGACATCATCTGATGATACAGATGGCATCACAACCGGCAAACCCGTTCAGATTTGAAATCAGGAACCTTAAAGGGTCCATAAACCCCAAAAACAAAACGTAGAGCAGATCTGAAATTAGGAACCGTAAAAACAAAGGAGGAAGATAGGTCGCATCCGTCGTTGCCAAGGAAACCCATGCGAGCACGGAACCGGTGACGACAGGACTCCGGACACCAAAACGCGACCAAACATACCGTCATTGGCTGCCATCGCAGACCCACGATCGCCTCCTGGCTTCAGATCTAAGGTCAGAAATCGGGCCTGTCACCGCCCCCACCGCAACCGACACCGTCTAGTTGTTAGGTGTTGAATCTAGCAAATAAATAATAAAGAAATATGAACTTATCATGCACACACTAAGAATAATATGAGCGGAAGTAGGGTTTGTGTCCTCAGGGATACGTGCCAATTATTTTATACCAAAAACGTTTTAGCATAGTTACTATAGTTGGTTATGGGTTAAGAAATGTGGGGGTTTTAATTAAAAACTAAAATAGAAGTAAATTGCCAAAAGTAGAAAAAAATTCTAACAAGCTGACACAACCGTGTCAAAACTGTAAAGGAAATTCCACGCGAACGTGTTAAACTTCTGCCAGAAAAACGAATTTTGACATTTTTTTATTTTTTTAATTGAGAAAAGAAATTACATAATACGTTAATTAAATTATGAAATAAATTCAAATATAAAAACTAATTTCAACGCTAAGGTGATTTCTTGATTCGATTCGGCTTACGATCATTAACGATTACGATGCAATAACTATTTTTTTATTAATGATTTGTATCGATGCTAGACATCACGCCGTTCGGATGTCCACTCTATCTAATGTCTAATCAAACGTAGTTCGTTGATTAGAGCCAACCCACTATCTAAGATCACGTCGTTCGAATGTTTAACTATATTGTATGATTCTATAACGAGAATAAATTCATAGACAAACTCAAACCGTTAACTGTTTCTTATATCAAAAATCAAAACTTGATTAGGGTTTTAAATCTTGAAAAACCTTATTAGAAAAATTAATAAAGTGTTCAGATTTATTAACAATCTAATGTATACCGAATTAGATCCGAATTTAAGATCAAAAATCATGCAAACAAACCATTCAAATAAACAATCACATAAACGTTTCACATAAGATATGAATCAGAATCAAAAAACAAACCCAAGTGTCAAAACCTGAAATTAATTAGCCTGACATGGTGGGTAAATCAAATAAAACAAAAATAAATAAAGCAATAAAAAAACTTACGAATTATAACAATGAATATTGTTATTTAAAATACAAAACCTTTTGAAGATCTAAAGTCTCAAATTTTCTTTCTCTCAATCGTGGACTTTCGGAATGGCCAAAAAAAATCATCCCCTTTCTTCTAAATTTGTTTTCAATAAAAAGATGGGATTTGAAATTTAAATCCTTAAGATTTTAATGAATTTATTAAAATCAAAGCCCATATGATCTTCAAGAGTTATCTTCAATTCTTTTGATTCAAACAATTAATATAATGTCCTTCATCTTTTTAAGTCTTTCCAAATCACTCATAGTCTTTAACATTCTTTCAAAGCTTTCATTGATTTTTGTTTTCAATCTGCGCAATCGTTCTACCTTCAAAATAATAAAATCGATCTAAAGTAGACTTTATTCTACCAAATTAACATTACTCAAAATAAATAAAAAGATGTCTAATAAATGCATGATATAGAATAAAAACATATGCTAAAACAATGATAAATAATGCTTAAAACTACTATTAACAAATCTCCCAAGCTTGAACTCTTTCTTGTCCTCAAGGAAGTCAAGAACAAGTATAAACGGGGATGTGAAAATAAATAAGAACAAAATTCATAACAGCTACATCTTTTTTTCACCGTATAAGAATTGTGAGCATGACATCATATTATTATGTTAACTTTCAATTGATATATATAGATATAAGGCTTTTAAGATTTTTATTAACAACACATACACAATTTGCTAGTTATGATCCTCAAAACCCTTTAGTTCCGAACTTATCGTTTCATATAAATTAATCCATGCTATATTTATCGTTTAAGTGTGCCAACATCTTTCTTCACACGGTGAAAACTTTCATAACCTCAAGAACTTTAGAGAACAAGTGGTTAATTTTTCACCACGCGAGATCACATATGATTTAGTACTGGTGTGGTCAATTTTTCATCACATAATTTTTTTCCCATTTTCTTTTTTTTACTTCTTGTTTTACAATTTTTCCTTCTTTTATTTTCTCTTTTTTTTCATTTTTTTTCTTTCCCCTTTTTTTGAATCAATTGAACTCGGTTCTCAACCTATTTTTGCTAGGTCTCAGCTTCCTTATGTGATCGGATTGGTATTAAGCACACATGGATATTAAATATTTTATTTGTGTAAATCCAAGAACAAGGGCACTAGCGTAAGGGGATATTATGTCTTTTTATTACTATTAACCTTTTTAACATTCAATCTATGATTAACATAATAAATTCAA
The DNA here is from genome assembly GCA_025506505.1 of Flaveria sonorensis. NCBI lineage: Eukaryota > Viridiplantae > Streptophyta > Magnoliopsida > Asterales > Asteraceae > Flaveria > Flaveria sonorensis. Next base: position 74,189,765 of record CM046437.1, read on the forward strand.
TGTCATTTTTCATGTTACTCTCACAAATTTTTTGGGGACAATAAAAATATGTGAAAAAGAAAAAAATCATTTTTTTGGTTTTTTTTAATTTTTTTCATTTTCTTTTTGTGAAAATGTAACTAAATGCAATCCAATGCAATGCAAGTATTAAGAATGTAAATTAGAAAACCAAAACAGAAAAAAATAAAGATAAAGTAAAAATTACCTCTCCCCAAGATTAAAATCCTGCATTGTTCTCGAGGCTTGAAGAAGAGAGTGGAATAAACCTACTGTGATGGTTGACGTCGGCAAGTGGTGGTGAAAGGAGCAAAGGTAGGGTGTGGTCGTGAAGTCGAGATTAGGAAAGAAGCCAAATAGCAATTATGGTTAGAGATTGGTTTAAGCATTTTTAACTCAAAAGGCTCACGCGACCGTGTCTGGTTTATAAAGCAATCGTTACTCGGCCGTTTCACAATTCTGTATTTTTTTCATTCCTGACGCGGCCATTCCATTTTTATGAATAGTTTTTTGACACGACCGTTTTAACCTTCTATTTGACACAAAACAAAACAAAAAAATTAATCTTAATGTAAAATTAGATGAAAAAGAAAATAAAATAAAAAGATAACAAAAATACAAGTTGTCTCCCACAAAGCGCCTTTCTTTAACGTCTTTGGCTAGACTTAGGATTCATCTCCTTCAATCTGGTGTCTGTGGAATAAACGGAAAAACTATTTCATTAGTAATTGGTAATTCTATTTTTTGTTCTTCGTATCTTGTTTTCTTTTGTGCACTCCTGGATATCAAGACTTCCATCAACACCTCCCCAAGCTTGAACTTTTCTGTTATTTCTTTAGTCATATCATTATCAAAACTTTTGTTTAAAACTTGATCTTTGCAATAGTAAGGTGGTCTCTTCTTTACCTCCGTGAATGCCTCCACGATTTCTTCATCTTCTCTTTCCTTTTTTGTGCTTCGTAATCGTGAGAAGAATGGAGGACGATGAGTGATATTTACTTCACTTTCAACCGGTCCTAGCACTTTCTTCTTTCCTTCGTCTTGTTTTTCAAGAATCATTTCTTCCCCCTTATCCGTTTTCTCAACAATAATTTTTCTTCATAGTCTTCTTCTTGTGTAATACTTATCAAGGTAATGGCACTAACGTTGTGCTTTGGATAATTCTCGGTTTGCACGGGTAATTTACCTTGAAACTCTATCTTGCTTATCGAACTAGCAAGTTGAGTCATTTGGTGCTTCAAGCCTTTTATGCCACCCTTTGTATCTTCTTGGAATGATTGGGTGCTAGTGGCTAGCCTTTTAACGATGTTTTCCCAGAACATTACTAAACTATCCACTTGTTGTTGTCGACAAGGCTGGTAATTGTGTTGATCTGTTATTTGGAACGAAGGTAGTGCTTGATACTGTGAAAGGGGTTTCGTGGTAGCTTATATTATGATGATATCCCCAATTCAGATTGTCTTGGGGATGTCGGTATCGTCTTGAGTTTGTTCAAAATAGCTTCCCATTGTTTGTTCTTGTTCATTATCATCTCTTAACATATGACACATATCCGTGCAGTGCCCAATTTGTAAACACACCTCGCAAGCTTGAAAAGATGGTTCCACGCCTTTAGCCTTAGCAAGTTGCATCACTGCTTTTGTCAATTCAGCAAGTTTAGTTTTGATTTGAGATGTGCTATCTTCTTTGATCCCATGTGATATGTCGGCATACCACTCTACTTCTTGATCCTAATGCTTTGTGTCTTCTGCTATAAATGTGATCAAGACTCTAAGCTGACTTGGTGTGTTGTCAAATAGAGTTCCCCCACAAGAAGCATTTATCAAACGCCTCTCTAATGGTGCTAGCCCTTCATAAAAGTATCGAAGCAGTTGGTGTTCGGATAAACCATGTTGTGGGCATTTAGCACACAACTTCTGAAATCTCTCCCAGTAAGTGTGTAAAGCCTCATTTTTTGCTTGTTTAATCCCGATAATCTCTTTACGTAGCATGGAAGCTTTCAATTCCGGAAAATACTCATTTAAGAATAATTTTGCAAGATCATTCCAAGTGGTTACCGACCCTGGTGGTAGGTAATAAAGCCATTCGTTTGCCGAGTCTTGCAAAGCAAATGGGAACGCTCTTAGCTTGATTTGATCTTCAGTAACATTATGTGGTTTCATTCCGGAACACATAACGTGGAATTCTTTTAAGAACTTATAAGGGTCCTCATTATCTACACCTCGAAAGAAAGGCAATAAATGAATGAGTCCGTGTTTAAGCTCGAAGTTCACCATAGCAGGGTAATTGATGCAAAGTGGTTGTTGGATAACATCATGAGTCACCCACTCCCTAAGTGTTTTTCAGCTACCATAGTGTTTATGGGAAGGTGTACCTATACTTAAAGATCTTGGAATAAAACAGTTAGAATCGTCGTATCCCCGACAATGGCGCCAATTTGTTGGGTGTCGAATCCAGCAAATAAATAATAAAGAAATATGAACCTACCGTGCACACACTAAGAATAGTATGAGCGGAAATAGGGTTCGTGTCCTCAGGAATACATGTCAATTATTTTATACCAAAAATGTTTTAGCATAGTTACTATAGTTGGTTATGGGTTAAGAAAGGTGAGTGGTTTTAATTAAAAACTAAAATAGAAGTAAATTGCAAAAACAAGAAAAAAATTCCAGCAAGCTGACATGGTCGTGTCAAAACTGTAAAGGAAATTCCACGAGACCGTGTTAAACTTCTGCCAGAAAAACGAATTTTGATATTTTTTTTTAATTGAGAAAAGAAATTACTTAATACGTTAATTAAATTATGAAATAAATTCAAATATGAACTAAGGTAATTTCTTGATTCGATTCGGCTTACGATCATTAACGATTACGGTGCAATGACTATTTTTTATTAATGATTTGTATCGATACTAGACATCACGCCGTTCGGATGTTCACTCTATCTAATGTCTAATCAAGCGCAGCTCGTTGATTAGAGCCAACCCGCTACTCTAAGCTCACGCCGTTCGGATCTTAGCGCGCGGGTTGCAACGATAGAAGTATCAATTATAATTAAACACACACGTCGTTCGGTATGTTTAACTATATTGTATGATTCTATAACGAGAATAAATTTATAAACAAACTCAAACCGTTAAGTGTTCCTTATATCAAAAATCAAAACTTGATTAGGGTTTTAAATCTTGAAAAACCTTATTAGAAAAATTAATAAAGTGATCAATTTTATTAACAATCTAATATATACCGGATTAGATCCGGGTTTAAAATCAAGAATCATGTAAACAAACCATTCAAATAAACAATCACATAAATGTTTCACATAAGATATGAATCAGAATCAAGAAACAAACCCAAGTGTCAAAACCTGAAATTAATCAACCTGACATGGTGGCTAAATCAATTAAAACAAAAATAAATAAAGCAATAAAAAAACTTACGAATGATAACAATGAATATTGTTATTTAATATACAAAACCTTTTGATGATCTAAAGTCTCAATTCTTCTTTTTATCTCAATCGTGGACTTTCAGAATGGCCAAAAAAAATCATCCCCTTTCTTCTTAATTTGTTTTCAATAAAAAGATGGGATTTGAAATTTAAATCCCCAAGATTTTAATGAATTTGTTAAAATCAATGCCCATATGATTTTCAAGAGTTATCTCCAACTTCTTTTGATTCAAACAATTAACATAATATCCTTCATCTTTTCAAGTCTTCCCAAATCACCTCTAGTCTTTAATATTCTTCCAAAGCTTCCATTGATTTTGTTTTCAACCCGCGCAACCGTCTTCTACCTACAGAATAATAAAATCGATCCAAAGTGGACTCTATTCTATCAAAATGAACATCACTCAAAATAAATAAAAATATGTCTAATAAATGCATAATATAGAATAAAAACATATGCTAAAACAATGATAAATAATGCTTAAAAATACTATTAACACTAGTTTAAAGAAGACGGAAGACCAGCCACAAGAAAACGGCCACCAAGGCGGAGCGGCAACCACCTCGGCCGTCTCCGGCATCGTCAAACACACATGCATCTTTCTCTCTCTGCAACATGTGAATCAATATATAAATAAAACAGGAAGATCAAAATTCAATATCTGATAAATAATATGGTCATAACTCAAAACCCAGAAATCTACTGCTCCTTCAACATCTTTTTAAATATATAGGGGAATTATGTATATTATAAAAATACTTATAATCCTAAAAAAATAAAAAAAAGACCCATCATCGTTATGTCAATCAATTTTAAAATAAACGTCTAATTTAAGATTGTCCAAAAATCAATTTAAAATAAACCTCTAATCTAAGATTGTCCAAAAACAAAAAGATGGTTGGTGCTATTTTTTATTAGCACGGGTTTTTTTTTTAACATTTTTCTTATGTTTCACTTTTCTTATTTTCCAAATACCACATCATCTTAATTTATCTTTTTTCTCTAATAGATTAACTTAATATTAAAACAAAATAAAATTAAAAATAATTATTCATCAATTAAAAAAAATTTAAATAGAAGTCATTTTTAACGTACGTTTTGCTACGTCATACTTATGTTGTATCACCACTTTCTACATCGAACCGGCGAGTGGTCATCAAGTATGAATTCTACGTCTACTTGTTTTTGTTGTTCATCCAAAACTTGTTGTTTCCCTGACAATTTTTTTGTTGTTTTCGTATCAATTCAACCTGCACAAACTGTTCCTCCTGTAAAAGGATGAACTTCTTGTCTAGGAGTCGGGTTCTTTCCTTAGCTTCGGTTCTGCTAACGGCGTTGAACTTCTCAATCTTGTTTAGAAATCCTTCTTGCAAGGTCAATGGTATGGCCGATCTCTTCCCTTTTCTTACTTAGTCTTTCGGGCTCATCATTGACATGTATATCATCTACATTCTCATTCTCATTTTTATAGCCGTTGGCATTCGCTTTGGAAAATTGAGCTTTCGACGACGTGGTATAATGACCAGATTCATTTGTATTTAATTTTTATGTAACTTGTGAATGACTACCAATTGGAGGAATTTTGGCCCACAACGGGTGATCGCGAACAATTTCCCACGCCAGCATGTGTGTGGATCCTTTATTACTGACACATTGCTTGTAGTCGATGGTTGGTTTTCTTAGACCAACTTCTTCGCCATCGTCACTGCTTAACCCCAAGAAATATAGCGTTTCGATTGAACGACGATTGTTTTGACGGTTGCTCGAATTGTTGGAATGAAGATTGTTGTCAAAACGGAAAGCGTCTGTTTTGGTTGTAGTAGCCTAGTAGGGCTGTTGGAATTGTGGTCAGTATTCTAAAGTGTCAAATGTGTTCCGTTGTGGTGACAGTTGTTGGTTTTTTAGTCTAGCTTGCGAAATTGTTAAGATTTTTTGCCGGCTCGAGACAATCCTTCAATGGTGTTTTTTAATTAAATCATATTATCATATCATGAAAAGAAAGATATTTATCATTAAGTGGATTAGAAGAATCATATTATCCTAGTCTCAACCAATTGAAAACACTATTTATTCTCATTTCCACTTAAACAGTTAACAGGAGTATGCATTGGTAATTAACAATGTAGATACAGTTGACTTTTGCTATTGCAATTTCAGTTCTGATTAGACAATTAACAATTTCCACACAAAAAAACAAAAATGACAATACACTTGACATGTAATTTTTATTATTGCGATTTATGTTGACTTTGACTTTTGCTATGACAATTTCCACATCGACAATAAACAACATACGCAATGGCAATTTCAATTTCAATTAGGATTACAACAGTTAATCAATAACCGCTTATGCAATCGCATGTCATTATCACTCCATAAGAATTTTGATAGTTGTGTAAGCTAGTAACGAGGTCGACCGGAAATTTAGCTCACATAAGTATCAAGATTCTTATGTCTGCTATATAAACTACATATCTTATTTCACGTCACCTAATTTATGATGTGACAACATTGAAGCAACATATTTAGCATTCGATCATGTGTTTCATCTAATAGAACATTTTGAGATTAGCTTAAACATCTCAAGAGACATGGTTTTATAATAGACTCTCAAAGAGGTTAATTTATATCATCTAAATGATATAACAGTAAACAGTAGCCCATAATTTACTAAATCATTGGACACCACCAAGTTTCATCCAAAAGCATTTGTGGGCCTATCTTCAAAACTGTTTGGGCCTCCAAGCCCGAACAACAAAAGTAAAACCACTTCCACAGTAGACTTTTGAGGTTGTATATTCGTGTGCAGAGGTTTGGGCCATGCTTACAACCTGAGGACAAGTGTGATCACTTGTGTCTCCTAAACCAAGCTGACCATGCTCACCCCATCCCCATGTCATTATCACTCCATTTTCTGCACAGCATTTAAGGTACACTCCATTATCCCCAAGTTGACCCAACACCTTCACAGACCCCACGCATACAGGAGCTTTGTAAGCACCAGATTTGCCCAGTAGTTTTCATAATCATATTTATAAAATGTTTCATCCATGGGACTTTAGTGAATATTGAAATGATATAGCTTTTGTGTTCATGTCTACTGTATTCATCTTTTATGGTCGTTAAAATGGGAAAGTTAACATTTTGAGGCCAACCCGTTTCAACCCACACCCATAGGCCATAGTTACCCCAATTTGACATCAACCTGTTTTGTCCCGTTATCCAACCCGCAAGACCAATCCATTTTGCCAACCAAAATGCTTGCCTGTGGTGAGAACAGAGTGCTCTGATCCTGATGCAACTCCCACAACTTTTATCCTATCTAGCCCAGGAATTTTCTTTACTTGGTCTTCGGATAAATCATCTGCAAATTAAAGCAATATTGTTAGATAATCAAACACATAGACAATAATACGAAATCTGAGAAGTTGAATAATTTGGTCTTCGGTTAAATGATTAAATCATCTGCAAATCAAAGAATATTTCTTGAACTTTGTTGCAGTGTATCATTGATGAAGACCAAAGACTATATATAAGAACAAAAATAAACGTAAAAAGAGTAACCGTTATAATAGTTGCATTGGTTTAAAATTTACTCATTATATAAACTCATGGTATTGATTTAGATACACAAGATACTTTAAATTGTCTTCATCTTCCTAAAACTAAATGCCTGATCAAGGGTTGAATTTTTTCACTATACTGTGTCTGAAGGTAAAGGATTTGACTTGATAAAGAATTGACAACCACTTGGATCAGCAACGTTTAAAGAGTCAATAAAGGAAAAAATTCGAGAACTCAAAGATTAACAACTTAATTCAAGAATTCACTATATCATTAGTAGAGTCAAGATGATACATACGAATGGCGGAAATCTCCTTCTGAGGATTGCTAAGAACCACATGATGGCTGCCCCCAAGCTTAAGAACATCCCCTTCATCTGTACACAAAAACCAATAATTTTAGTTATTGGTGGAATCATCATGCAACAGCCTCTAATCTGTAACACTTGAGTTACAGTATATTTCTAAAATCAAACTTGGACCTGTTAAACCTAAGGCATGATTCCACCCCAAGGCAACCTGCTTAAATAAGACGTGTGAAACCACACGATCGGGACAACACACATCTGCATTCCCATCGAACCCTCTTCCCCAAGTGTACAAATGCCCATCAGCTAAAAAAAATAACAAAAGATAGGATTAGGTGAAAACTTTTATGAACCAAGATTTGATCAACAAAGAACTACTCGCATACAAGATAACGCTGCACTATGATCTCCATTTGCACTGATACTACTAACATTGACCTCCTGCAATCCAGAAACACTCTGTGGAAGACTTACAGATTTGACTTTTTCTTTAGATATTCCTAGTTGACCACGCTTCCCAGATCCAAAACCATATACTTGGTCTCCATGTGCACCTGAACCAATGTAGCCTTAGTATTTTGAATCCAATATCCTAGTTCAATTTAATAACACAGACTATAGAAACAAAATGAATAATCTCTTAATGGTAACAACATATTCACAACTAATATGATTCAGTTATTCAATGTGGCTTCACCTTTTAACAAGGCTAGTGAATGGCGCATCCCACAGGCAATTTGGCAAACATGCCTCGATGCAAAATGTGAGACTTTTATCGGAGAACTTCGTAACACATAATCACCCAGCCCAAGCTGACCGAATGACGCATCTCCACAAGTAAAAAGCTGCCCACATTCTACAAGCAAACATACAAAACAAAATTGAAACAAAATCATCTAACACAACGAGAAAGGGACCACGTGCGAACACACCTGAGACAAAACCTGAGTGGTTCCATCCAGCTGATACATGGGTTACATTGAAGTTATCTAGAACTTCTACTGATTTTGGTTCTAAGCTATTGACCAAACTTCCATGGCCAAGTTGACCAGATGTCCCTCTTCCCCAAGTCAATACCTTTTTGCCTGCAAATTTAGAGAACACGAGCATAAACACAACACATGTATGACTATATACACACACAGAAAAGAGTGTATGTTATATGTAATACCATGGGTGAGAGCAATGACATGAGCTCCACCACAAGAAAGAAAAGATAATGAAGGGAGAACAGGTAGAAGTTGAGGAAGGTGTTCATCTTGAAGTTTGCAAGTTCCTAATTGTCCTTCTGTACCTGCTCCCCAACTCCATACTTCTTGTTTTTCTTCTGTATCTTCCACTCTTTCATTTGCTTCCATTTTTCAACTTATGATCAAGATTGTTGCATATTGAGAATCTTTGGCAATCAGATTATCCCCAAATTGGTCTGTGCTTCTCCAGTGCGATTTCACGCAGATTTCTAAAAAAGTTTAATACAATCTTAACCACATCAGGTTCTTGGATCAACGAATATTAGCATCATTGAGCAAACGTATAAATTTGTTTACAAACAGTTATAATCTTCAATACTTTATAACTATAATCCAAATTATGAAATCGAATGATAAATCCCATTTGCAGATTGAGTAACACTGTTCTTCGAATTTCATCTATGAAAAACAAACTAACGCAAATTGCGACAGACGTTTGCATATACCGAAGATGGAATTAAACCCTAAAACCTGCAATAGAAATATGAATGAATGTATGAGATGATAAAAAGATGGAGAAGATGATACCTTGAATCGCGATTTGAATATCAGAAGTTCGTTTTGGCAGCCTCTTAGTCTCTTACTTTCGTGCATCAATGCTAGTGCTTACTGATGCAGAGGAACAAGACACACGAAGTCACGAACAATAGTCTCAATTTTGACTTTTTCTAGTCTCCTTTCGAGTTTTGACTTTTTTAGTCAAAACCATTTATCTGCAGATATATTTATTTTTTGAAAGCTTTTAGGATCCTCGTGTTGTCATACAAAATGTTTCTTATTTAACTAATTTCATATCAAATCATTTTTTAAATTATTATCAATGTAGCACGTCGATGAAGACTAATCCTAACTAAACCGAAAAGACAAACATTAATGATTTGATTAAGCCGTAGCATGAAAAACCAAACTTTTGTTACAGTTTTGATTATAGTACTTGTAACAATTGAATGACCAAGTGAATCTACTTTCTCGAACCAGTCCTATTAAGGAATGCAAAGAGACATGCATAAGTAGCAAATATCTAATAAGTTTCCTTCAATGTATAATAATATTAGTTTCCAATGGGCAACAACTGTCATTTGATTTTAAGGGGGATTGGCAAGTGCGACTAGGAGATGGAGATTAAAAAAAAGACTACAAATAAGTAATCGAAGGCTTGGTTTACATGCTCAGCTTAAACAAGAAGAGGCTATAAAGTAAGTCTATTTAATGATGGCAGAGGGAGTCGAGGCCTCAAAGTAAGAAGAGAACACTATGCAGAGTGTACGCGACCACAACAGACTATCGTCCCTTTTTTTCTCTCTTTTCTCGCCCTAGGAATAGTTGCAACTTTATAATTCGGTTATACTCAGATCGTACATGGCAATGAATGTCTTTGGCCTTTGTTTATTGATGACTGATACATCAAATGATTTTTAGGCATTGAGGGGGCAAGCTTGCTTGTGTCGTAGTGGCTTGGGGTATAACAGTTCAAAGATCGACAAGCACCTCACACCACCCTGCCAATTGCAGATTTTGAGTCCATTTTGAGGTGGTTTCAAGCTTCAACCGATTAGTTTTCACTTCCTGTCCATCGACAATTCGACACTCCAATGTGCAAATAGCCATACCACATTTCATCACTCCTTCCAACATTCAAAACTCAAGTTTAAGTGATTGCAGATCACATGATTGCATTGTCTGATTAGCATTCATCCAACAAATTATGTGCTTGAAGTCATTCACTTGCTCTACTTGGAAAAGAGACTCTAGTATTGCAACCCTAGTCGTATAATACAACTAGTCAACTAACACTAAAGTTGCAAGTTACAACGATTTTGTATGATTATAATACAAAAAGTATCAAAGTAAAGGCAGTATTAGTTTCTAATAAAATGATACATCTCTCCCAATATATGTCTTCACATTAATCTGTGTTAAACCGGACTTAAGTAAAGCCCATAAACGAAGCAAGTTAATCGGCTAACTAAACAACTGAATCAATCAGCCTTCCAACAAGGCAATACCCGAAACTTTCAGGTAAAACCAAACCAAACCAAGCCAAACGATATACATCCCTACCTAAAACGAATTCTCAAATCAAGGTATTGTCTAACATACATTACACAATCATGGATGCATAAATCATCTTACCAACAAATAAGTATGATTTGAATTTGAATTGGGAATTTCAGCTTACTCTCTTTCTACATTTACAAAATATCATCATAAGCAACCATCTCTCTACCACCTCTGGATGTCACATTCGAATCATCTCTTCCGCCATTGTTGGTGCTTATGCTACCATCATTCTTCACATCTCTAGAGTTCACAATTGCGGACCCAAGCTTATTCCCTCTTCCATGTCTGCTTAACGGCAACTCTGGTCTCAACAGCTTCGACGCAGAGGAAGAAGAAGCTTTCTTCACCCCCTCCCTCCACTGTGGCACAGGATCACTTGCCCACATCACTTGCACCTGCAACATTACACCATTCTTACACTTAATCTCACCCCAAATTCATATTACAACGAATGATGAAAATGAAGATGCTCTAAGTTAAGAATTCTTTAAAATTATGCGGCGTTTAAAGTTTGTGTGATAGTTTCTACTTTATAAAATGGTTTTTCATAATAGTTTACGAAGAGTTCGCCATCTCAACCAGACTTTGCCATAGCTTTTTAATTGTACTTGTTACAGCGTGTTAACACTAAAACATTGTCCCTAGCTAGTCACAAAAGCTAATGTCTGCTAGATGAGATAACGGAATATTCATAAACCATTGTAAAACCATTTTCAACACGACACAAACTCTAAGTAAACTTAAAACATTTCTAAGTTTGTATCGAATGAATGAGATCGGAGATTACTCTGGTGGAATTGAGGGTGATGCCAAAAGAAGGATCAAGTGCGGCGGCGATGGCGGATTCAGCGGCGTCTCTTGACCGGAAAGTGACGTAAGCAACGCCGTCGGGATCCATTCGTGTGCGGGAAATTGGGCCGTAGATCTCGAATCTGGACTTGAGATCGAGTACGGAGCAGGCGGAGGAGAGGCCGGAGATGACCACGGCGACGGCGGTGGTGGCGGTGGTGGCGGAGGACGACGGTTGCTCCGGGAAGTGGTCGTCGGAGATTGGTGGATCGGTGGGGTGAGGGCGGCGGCGCTTAGGGTAGTTGTAAGGGGTGTGGCGGGAGAAGTAGGGTTTTTCTCGCTTTCGGCTCATGTTGTGTGGTTCGTGCGTGTGGTGTTAGACTCGACCCTATGTGGTTATGTTTGTTGCTGAAGGATGCTTGGTAACAATCACGGTTAAAGACTTAAAGATGTGGTTTTTCATATAATCATATTTTTATTTCTTTTAGATATAATTTCATTTTTTGCTTTTATTTTATCGTGCATTTGTCTCTATAATTTTTATGTGCGTCTAAGAGAGAATTAATGATAAATTATATTTTTTTGATTAAAATATAAAGATAACGAATGACATAAACATAATACTAATTATATACGGTAAATCTCATATATGGTAAAACTATTAATTATATCTAAGAGTAATACGTAGGCAATTCTCACCTCTATAGTGTAACGTTATAAAAGAGAGTGTTTGGGATTGTTTATTTTATATTAACTTTTAATTTATTAACTTTTGAGAAGTTAATAAGTAAAAAAAAAACTGTTTACCAATCCTGAAACTACTTTTCAAACTAAATTTTTATATAGGGTAAAAAAAAGGTTTATAAAAGTAATGAGTGTGTTACTTATTAATATTTAAATATTACTTTTAGTCTAATTTTCTGTTATACTCCTATATTATCTCCTATTGACTCACCGCATTTCTAAATTATGTCTTTTTAGTCATTTTATAACGTTTTACTTTATAAATTAATTCAAATACTTTTTTAAAAACTTTTTTTTGAAAAATCATAAGTTAATAAATTATTTTTGTAGAAATTTCTTTTCAACTAAAATAAACAACCCCAAACATGCCTTAAGTTTATGGATAAATTTAGATAAATGTGATATTTAATAAACTATAAGGATAAAAATGTTATTGTGAATGCTCTTAAACTCCAGCGTTGGCGCTTCTTGGAAGGTTGAGTATGCATATGAATAGATAAAAGTTGCATCGTTGTTCTAACCCTACTATAAACATCTTTCCTTTTTTTTTACTTAAACTCATTTATTTATCACATTGTTTGGTGTGATAATTTATCTTGAATTAATTAAGTATTACCCGTCTTATATGTCCTTTATGTCATTGATGTTGCTATTGAAAAAAATGCATTGCTTGTTTGATAAAACAAAAAATCTCTTTAAAATATTAAATTTTTCACTAAAACAAAAGAATTTTCAAGAAATCTTTATTTCATATTTTTTTATTTCTCAACAGGTTTAAAAATTAGCAAATTCTAAGAACGTCACACAAAAACCAACCGTAGGTGTTATCCTACTCTTTTGTAGCATAAACTTGTACTAAAAATCCCATCTATTCCGCCTAACATTATCACCTTTATTCTGAAAGTATTCAAAACAATTGTTGAGGCCAGCAATCTTGCTAACCGATATTAAGACAGGCTTGTAACTTGCGTAATTAAAAGCAATTCGTTGTTGGAAGAAACAAAGACGTAAGCAAACGTCTATTCACTTGCAGTTACAGGCATACCTCTTTGACAACATAATGCTACAAGAAAAGAGTTTTAAAGGTATACTTGATGATTTTATTGAATTATATTTTTTTGCGCATGATGGATGTTGTTAAAAAAGATGGAGAATTAGCAAGAGTTAAAAATTTGCCTTCCCTTTATTTCCAATGATTAAGGTAGTAGAATTGAGAGGGCTAGGGGTGAGATGCCATGAGGGTAAGATGGGCTAAGGAGGAAGGCGAGAGATGGTGGTGTGTAGTGGTGGTGCTTGTAGGAGGAAGAAATAGAAAAATGAAAATGTGAATTATTCACTTGCAGTTATGTGCATACTCATCTAACAAGGTATCGTTACAAGAAACAATTTGTAAATGTATACTTGATAAATTTTTCAATTTATATTTTTATGCATGATGAATGTCGTTAAAGAAAAGCTGATGGATAGATGGAAAACCTGTCATAGTAAACATTTTTTTTGTCACTTTATTTCTAAGGGTATAGACAGTGACATTTAGAGGGTTGGGGGCAAGATACCATGAGGGTGAGATGGGCATAGGAGGAAGGTGACAAATGGTGGTGTGTAGTGGTGGTGCAAGAAGGGAGATAAAACAAGGATATGGAAACAGGAAATGGGATGGATGTTAGAGGAACTCCGCCCACCCCCTTCCATATGGTGCAGGACTGGTTTCTTTGACTTGTAGTCCCTTATCAAACATGAAGATAAAGTCCATTTTAGATCGATCATAATGTCTCTAACTTCTTGCAGCCGATATTTGTAAGTCATTTGCGAGAGCTGACAATACAACCTTCCTAATAAGATTAAAATAATATGAAGTCATGAACTACTATTGCTCTGTGTTAATTAGAAGTGTGTGTTCAAATGTACATATGTTCCATCTTCAACCAAATTGTTTTGTTGGAACATAAACACCATCTTTTTAAAGTTATATTCTGTATCTTGTAAAACAATGGAGATGTACCGATTACACATCATCTACTATCATCTAACAATTAACTAGTAAAGCTTGTCTCTCAAACAAAGTGTACCAAGATGTGTTTCTGGAATATGAACACCAAACTTATCACCACTCGCATGAGCAGATAATCAAGAAACTTCAAACCAACCACAAGCATCAATTGCTCTCGTGATTAGAATGACCTTTGATTATTCACTTTATTTTTCTATAAAATATAAAACAGCACTTGGTTATGTAATTATATAAAATTCATCTTATATAAAGATTGCCCATATAAAACCCAATATCGGTCATCAAGAACTATGTTTTAAACTAATAAATTGTAACATAATTTTACAAAGCATAATATAAATGTAATTTTTTTAAAGAGTTAAATGCATTTTACATCCCTGAGGTTTTATATAAATTATCATTTGAATTCAAAGTTTTAAATTTTGCCATTTACATCCAAAAGTTTCAAAAAAATTGTCATTTGAATCCACTTAACTACTCCTAATTAACGTCGTTAAGTGTTTCCGTTCAGTTTCCTAAATTGGAGTTATTTTAGTCAAAATAATTACAAAATAAAAAATCAGCTCTACATGATAAGTTTTAGGCATTCAGTATTCTTTGTTAATTACAATTGCGATTTTAATTTACCATAAATGATAGGTCAGCTTTTTTTTTATTTCATCAAGAAATACATCTCTGAACATCATATTATATAAAATAAAATATAAATATAACCAACTAAAAGTGATTCATTTCTAACTTTATAAAACATACAAAACACAAATATTTATATATAGATTGATCTGCCTTTTGACTATAGATTGATCTTGTTGTCTAGATTAGTCAAATCCCAACTGTATTTACATGTAAGTGACGGTTGTAGGTCGTAGTATAAAAGTGTATCAGGTCCTTGTAATTTCTAAATGCTTTGCAACACTTGTGTTCTTAGTATCATCTATCTCTAGTTACCAGTTTCCTATTTGAATTGTTAAGTGATCTAAGATCTCTCCTCAGTGTGAAACTAAGTGTTAAGTACCCTTACCCGGTCCTGCACAAGTCATATAATATAAATTATTTGAATCATAACAATAAAAGACGGATTATCATAAATGTATAAGAACAATTAATAATATGACATTAACCCCCCATGAATAATAATCATAAAACATCAATCATCGTAACCGTAACTAAGCTTTAACAAAACGAGCAAAAGTAACACAATTACTAAACTAAAATACATTAACAAGACAAAATAGTAAAAGACTATTATAGAGTCAAATCATAACTGCAATTATTAAAAGATACTAAACATATAAAAACCCTCACGTGAGTTGTTTCTTTATTTTGTAATTTTTTTGATTAAAATAACTCTCATGTTGGAAACTTAACGAAAAAAATTAACCGTGTTAGTTAGGTGTAGCCAAATGAATTCAAATGATAATTTTAATGAAACCTTTGAATGTAAATAACAACATTTTAAACTTTTGAATTTAAATGATAATTTCTATAAAACGCATTTAACTTTTTTTAAAAAAAAAAGTAGAGAATAGAGATGCAACATTCCAAAAAATTACTAACTTAGCTTTTCTCGTGTTTTAATGTTGTTTCTGACACCCTAGCGTGGTACGCAAGTGGGCGTTGGGTCCCACATCACACGTGTCTGCTAACTTTGAGGGTAAGTAAATAAATATCAATGGTCCCGTCAACTGTAGCCTGGGTCCCACCTCCCCTTAAAACAGGACAACTCTGCAAGTAGGACCAGTGATCCGTCGCCACGTGGATTATGATATCTAATCAACGGCCCTGCTGGTGGGTCACACGATTGTTACAGATGTGGTGTGGTGTACGTTGTATGATATGGTTGTCACTCGGTACACGAAAACGTCGATTGATTGCACACCGTCGATTGACACGTGTACGGTCCCAAGTTTCTGTAAAAGCTGTTACCATCAAAACCATTTTCAATCATCTAACTATGAGTTCGATCTCCGATAAAAACACCATGCAAAGAAGAAAGGGTGTGGTTATGTGTACACCGCAATCGGTCAATATTTTTAAAATCGTATCGGACGATGAATGGGGATCTTACTAGTTGATTAGTCGAACCGGTTCGATTGGATTTAATAATCGGATAATGTTATAGTTATAGATATATTAGATATATAGTTATATATAATTCAATATAAATATTTTATATGTATAGTTTATAGTTATTTATAAAAACTAAACAATAATCTTATGTCAAAACTCTAATTTATAGTTCGAATTATTCATTAAACTCATTAAAATCTAAAAAACAAAAATAAAATAAAAAAAGTTTTAAAAATACGGTCCCACCCAATTCCCGGTCCGACCACTGAACTGGTTCGAACCGGGCGGTTCCTTGAAAACAAAACGATATAGGGAGGATCAAAACGGTCCAACCTTCGAATATTCGACCGGCCAGTCGATCCAAGTCTGAAAACAATGCAATCGATTAAGAGTACATCACTAACCATGGTGGGGTGTGAGTTTAGCGAAAAAACAATTATAGTTAGAGTAGTTAAGCTTTGTTTAGTGTCAAGGGGTTCAAGTCTTTATATAACATGTTTGTGTAAATTAGTTCTAATAAGAGTAGGTGGAGTTGAATAGATAAGGTAATATGTAGTGTTCCAAAGCAAAGTAAATCATTGACATCTATATGAGCTGTTTAGTTATATATGTTTCATGTTAGTGTCTTATGGGTGAGGTGACATATGTTTTGTAAAACATTATATTTGTAGAACATGAATTCATTGATATGATAAATTGCAACTTTGTTGGTCAGAGTTTGATTATACGAGTAGTATAACCCTATATGATTTGTATAAGTGTTGTTCATAAAGTGAATGAAAACCAAAAGAAAATATAAACACAAATCGTAATCTTTTTTAACATAAAGTGCAATTTAACTATGAGAAAAGTCATTTTATAGTTATGTTTCAATATAAAAATATAAAGTTTGTATGAAAAAAATATATAATTATTCTGAATTCTGAAAAAAAAGGAGAACTGGATCATCGCCCAAGATTTTATTTCAATATATATTTCAATAACTAAATTAAATATTCACTAAAAACAAAGATGTCAACAAAATGAATAGGGTTCATTAGGCAAAATGTCACTTTCTTTGTTAGAAAACAAATATAAACAAGTAAAGCATTCATAGAACTTGACCTGTTCATATAGAAGGCGCCCTCATTTTCTTCACACCTTTTGTGCTACATTTCAAAACTATGTTGTCATATACCATTAAATAAATAAACTAAACATATATTATTAATAGTCTATTTTCCATCAATTGTTGTCTATATAATTTTTTATATGTCTTGATAACGTTGGAATAATTTTTTTTAAATATATTACACATACTATAATATTTTCAACAATAGTAACTTTTCTAACACTTTATTTTCAATCTCTTATTAACACCAAACCATTATAAGTTGTAGGAACTAACACGATAGTCCTAGTTTGTTTTTTATCTTCAATGTAGACCCAAACCATTAATTAAGTTCCAAACGTTCTACACACACACACAAGTTTGAATATTATAGTAAATAAAATGATCATAATACAAGAATATTCAAGTCGATACAAAAGAAAATTTTATTCAAGTTCACTTCATATCTAAAGGGCTAAAGGCTAAAGTCACTAAAATATATCTATAACCACGACTGAACAATGCTATATAACTTATCTGACCAATTGATTTAATACATCTTTGGGTTCAACTTTATGATACACTTACAAGAGAAACTCAATTGAACTAAACAAATAAGAACTAAGATACGCCGACACAAGAGGAAAATGTATAAACTCTAACTCTTCTAGTTGTGGGGACCTTTTAAAAAAAATACAAAATATACACTTAAAATAAAATTGCATACTCACACAAAGCACATATGTTTCACTCTTCCTCTTAAACATGTTTCTAAACGTCTATGTTAAACATATGACTCAATTTTCAATACAAACATTGAAGAAAATGGTTTGATAAGTCACAAGTGATAAGTTGATATACGAGACAACACTATTAGATAATTATATAACTATAAAAACACACGTATAATGAGAACATGTATGGTTAAATATGACAAAAGGAGACTTTTTATTGGCACCTATCTCAAAATAAAAGGAAAGGATCCTACATAAAGATTGATGAATGCCTAGAAATTCCATGGGATTTTAATCACATGTAGTGAGAACTTTTAAGGAAACAACCAAAGGGTTATCGATAGGGTACCCTTTGCTCCTCAATTAGGTATCTTGATCACAAATCTTTCACCAAATGGCAAAAACCAAAAGGGTTGATCTACAATGGGTTACCCTACATAACCCTCAATTGGGAATCTTGATCAAACACCCTTCACCACTAGACAAATTTAAGGCCAAAGCCAAAAGGGTTGATCAGGGTATCCTAAAGAACCTTCATTAGGGTCGATATACGACTCGTATTCGATCTTTGGACACCTAAGAATGGTCAAAGTATCTTCTTCGTCCTGCGAAAAATCAGATTGGTTTTCAAATACATGCGATGAATCACAAGGCTCTAGAAATGAAGAATGGTTCGCCTCGGGGCTACACGAATCGATTATGTCGCTCTTTGTAGAGACCGAATTCGCGTACTCTTGCTTGCATATCACCATTTTAGGTTCATTGCTCCATGTTTGGATTGAAACTGGATTTGGGTTTGTTTCTTTAACACTTGAATCCAATTCTTTGGAGAGAAGTTCATTTGGGATTGAATCTTTTTCCCCAATCTCCTTTTGATGTAACTTTTCTTTTAGCATTTGAACCTAAAGATTTAACAAAAAGAAAAATTAAGAACATAAACACATTATAACTAGATTCTCTACTCTATCAAAAGTAAAAATCATGTTTTTCTTAAAAAAACACCAACATAAATTATGGTGATCAGGTGAGTGGACCCTCTTGACCGTCCCTTGGTTCGACATATATGCAAATATTACCTCTTGTTTCAATTTGTCATTGTGTTTCTGCAAGCAATCAAACTCCAATTTGAGTTTATCATAGCTAGAATTCAGCATCTCAAAGTCTTTTTCAAGCTGTTTCGTTTTGCACCGTGCTCGACGATTTTGAAACCAAATTGCAACTTGTCTTGGCTGCAAATCAAGTTCTTTTGCAAGCTTAAGTTTCCTCTCGGGTTCAAGCTTGTTTTCCTCCTTAAAACTCCTTTCAAGACATTGAACTTGATCAGCTGTCAACCGTCGTTTCTTCTCCGGTTGCCGGAGACCGTTTTCGTAGTCGTCACCAGAGTTGTACTCCTTCTCATGTTGCCCGGAAACCGCCTTGTTTGTATTCGTGTTTTCCCCTGTCACATATGAAAACATATTAGATAGTAGATCAGGTTTTTGAGTTCTCACCTCTTGTAAATACTACAACAACAAAGTGGTGTAGATTTAAGAGTATATTTAAAGTGTGTGTGAGTTCGCTGTTAAAAAAATGGTCATTTACTATTTAATGAAATTACCGTTGAAAGTGTTGGAGACCCAAGAAGAATCAAACCCATCAGAAGGAAACCCAAGCCTTTGGTTTTGGAGCAAAGTTTCAAACACAATCCCACCCTCCATTGCTTTGTGACTTTCTTGAACTTTTGAAATTTGACTCTTGCGGACTGATCAAAGTTAGATGATCATTGGGAGATGGTGCTTATGCCTAAAAAAGCAAGTGATTAGAATTACATGATGGTAGAGAGAGATCACACCCATGAATCATAAGATGATTTGGGTCATGAAAACCATGAAAAATGTGTGTTTTAGAGAGAGGATATAAGAGTGTTGAGAGTGAGTATGAGTGGTGTTGTTGGTATGTGTGTGAGAGAGAGAATCTTGTGTGGGGGAGAAGGGGGTGATGGGGTTTATAAGAACATCAAGGAATGGAGAAGAAAGGTAGGGGGCAACTTTAAGAGACTATTTGTTGATAATCAAAATTATTTTTGGTATTTTGCATATATTGTTAAAGTTATTTTAGTTTATATAATTTGATTATATATGAAACGGTTTTTAAATCTTAATAAGAGAAAAATGTGATGAAAATATCTTTTAGGATGGGTTGTGATTGCGATCACGTGAAATGATTATATTACCCTTTGATCTCGTTATCTGATAAGTAGTAATATTTTTTTATACAATATTTTATTTGTTGATTTTGTTGAAAGTAGTTAGCAGTTTATCTTAGAGAGATGTCTTGTTATACATTTTGGTGTTTTGGAAGGTGAAACATAGTTTTTTAAGAGTGTTTTTGTTAATTTCTTTTATTTTATTTTAAAGGAATGATATGAAGTTGTGTAGTAATAGGGAATTAAATGAATGAAAGGATGGTATGGGCAAGAAAACATTTATAAGCTTGACTTGTGTGGCCCTAAAATTAAGAGAATAAAAAAATGAAACCGAAAGTCATCATTTACCAAAATGGGTTTTCAGAAAATATAAAAAAGAATATCTTTTCAATGGGTTCTTTTTTAGTTTTTAATTTTTTAAATTTAAATTGATACGTAGAAGAAAAGAAGTTATACGTGTAAAAAAGCGAGGATAATTACCGACATTTTCAAAAGAGGTGTAACACATCTTTTTCGTAATAAAATTGATATTTATTTATAATTTTTTTTAATTCGAGTAAGTAATTCTCAAAGGAGTTGGTCCATTTTCATATCAAGGTTTAAGTAAAGTCAGTTCTTCTTAAAAAACGTATTTAAAAAATAGACATAGTTGGGTGTTTTTAAACCGTTAAAACCAAAAAAACTCGAACGTATAGTTCTGTTTGAGATTAAAAAGTTCAGTTTTCAAAGTATGGCGGGTTTAATGATCCAGTCATGTTTGAAATTTGTAACCAAACATGCGGTTAACCTTTATGACTTATATGCACTTATATGCGCTTTTATTTTTAGAATATCTAGTTATGTATATCTATTATAGTCACGAACCATCTTAATCTATACAAAAATTTTGTGCAAAGTAAGGATCATGAAAAAATAGTTTAAACCATCAAAACCGAACTGTCTAACCGTCAACCTAATAAAACCGGTTGGCCTGATCAACCAATCCAAACTACGTTAAAACCGGCTCAAACGAACCAAAAAGATCATATTATAATTATAAAATAGGATGAAAGAGTAGGAAACATAGAGGTCAAATCAGTCATTTTCTAGAAAGAAGATGAGTCACCACCTATATAGATTATTATTCTGTTTTGGTTTCTATTTTAAGCCAACCCATCCTCATGTTAAGTTTGGCAGAGCAGAGCAGAGCAGAGCCAGCCCATTTCAAAACCTCTGGCTCATGGCATTCCGAACCGGTCATTCAGCCCCTTAAACCACCGTCCAACCCAACCCATTTGAAGATATGGATAATTGATTTTGCTCAACCAATTAATAATTATTATTATTATAATTATCCAACAAAGGTATATGTGATCATTAAAAATATGGGACTCACCTTTTTATTCTTTTTAGCAACATAATGATTGGGGATAAGGTATGAAGGATGAGGATCAAAAGGGGCTTTTACACAAATGAAAGAAACACCTTAGATGACTTAAAGGATGGATAAACTATAAGATAGATCGATGTTTTAGATTAATCAAGGGAAAAAGTAAAAGTGTTTTGAAATTTAGGGTTTATAACAAATACCTCTTTAAAACGATGACTTTTTAATAGTTGTGTCTCATGTTGCAGATGATAGAGTCATTTAACAACATTCGTAAGAGAGGATAATGTGCATTTACTTTGGGTCAATTAGATGGTGTCATGTTGCATTGTGAAGTTGTGGCAAGCAGAGTTGTGAACGTGTGAGTGCACGAGGTTCAATTAGATCATGACACGTATGATTGTAACAACCAACACCAAGATGGAGCATTTTGTTAAGGACGACGGGCATTTTTCTAGACGTTGCTTATGGTATTTGTTGCCATTCAGGCTTGTTTGGTTTGCATATACGCCCATAATGAAGCATTTTTCCATGACAAGACCGTTTTCCCTAGCCTCTATGTGTCTTCCCTCTCGATGCCACATTGTCGCAACAAAGATCAGTTCGATGGTAAATATCAATGCACTGAGAGATAAGACCTATGAGTCCTATACAACCTACTCATTGTAAGAGTGTTTGTGAAGATATAATATTAATGAACAATTTGAAAATATCTTTAGATGTGAAAATATGAAATCCACACCTTGCATATAACATCAGAGTATTAAACAAACAACATTATAGATTTACATGAACATAGTTTGAACTTTGTAAAATTCACATACATAAGCTATTATGTATATATAAAATACAACTATTAGTTGTATATCAAAATTCAGATCTCATACACACTTATTGTACAGTGACTTATCAATAGCTACTTTATGCAATGGTCGACTATATTGATATTTGGTTATGACAAACAAATGAAAATAAAAGTAAAAATAATCTAATGTATATGTTTGCATATAAAAATGAATTATATTTCTCGAAGTGATAACGTTATCTTTGTCTAGTGACCAAATTGGATGTATTTTCCTTTTTTATTACCTTATTTGCTTTTTTTGCTTTAACTAAAATAAATACAGATTTAATATATTGTTGTTTATCGGAATTGCGATATACATAAAGATATCCAGATAAATTTAACTAATTTAATTTTTTTAGTGACTGTTATATTTGCATACCATAATGTATTGGAAGTTGAATAAAAATAAGAGCAAAAGTGAAAGACAAGTATTATAATTGATAAGTAGCAAACAATCAAAATTTTATTTGAGTGAGCATATGTATACCTTTAAAATTTAGATATTCACAATCTTCTCGGAACACTATTTAGTACACGGGGAGAGCATTTATTACACATCCGGATACCATTGAGTCAAATATTGATATATGTAAGCTAAAAAAAATTCAAATAATTACTTATATGTAAGTTGTTATACAATGTTCATAATATTTAACATGCATAATTAATATTCTTTCCAAGAAATTTAATGACAAACTAGAAAGATTAATAACGTTGTATCTTATTTTCGTATGTATAATTAAACTTATTACTTATACCGGCTATGCATATTTTATGTTATAATAATTTTTTACTTATTCTACAAAAACCTAAATTGTAACAAAAAAAATTATGTAACCCAATTTTGTTTATTTTATAAAAATGTAACAAAATATACATAAGTTAACGTAACATAGTTGAACTATTGTGAAGATATCCTTTAATTTCTTTTGTATTTCTTTCTAAAAATGGAGCATGGTTTTAGACGGTTGTTTGGCTGCAAACTCCAAATTCGTAGCATCTTAGCCTAACATATATCATTTGGATAAGATATGGATTATAATTTAATGTACATTTATGGATTGCTTGTTATTATAATATATGTCTTATTATGCTAATTTTGGAAATATGGGTGCGAGGAGACATTTTGTGCACGTTATTCAAATAGAAATAAATAAAAAATGCGTATTGTCGCAATAGTTTATCTTAATGTAATATGTATAATTTCCCTAGCTATTTATATGTCTCTGATTTAACATATCAACAAAGATTTATTAATTACATTATAATGTATAAAATAATTTAGAAAAAAGAAAAGAAAACAAACTTTAAAAATAAAAGAAAATCAGATAGACACTTCATAAAAGACAAATCCGATTGTCATATACTATTTACATGTCCCTAAGACAATCCCGATGGTAAAGTGATGTATTTGTGAATCAAAGGTTATTTGTGATCAAACGTTGTGAGTTTAAATTCTATAAAGTGTTGGTCTAGTAGTTTTAAAGTATTTACGGCAGAATCTCCTTCTCCATCTTTAAATTTTAATTAAATTTCACACTTTCTTATAATTATCTCTTAACTTCGTTTAACATCCCATATCTCATTCTCTATCTTTATCTCTATCTCACTCACAAACATTTATTTATTATTGTTTATCTCTCTTATACAATCACAAAAATATAAAAATTGATGAATAGTAAATCTCTATATTTAAAGAATCATTATTCACAGAACTCTAAAGTTTGGAGATGGAGAAGAAGATGGAGATGCTGATAGAGATGTAAAATATAAGAAATCTCTAAACATTAGAAATAAAGATAGAGATGGAGTCTCTACTATGAATGCTCTTAGGAGTAATGTGAATGTAGAGTAAAGAATATGCGTTCAGAAAATTGTATACTAATATATATTTTACGTGGGATCGGTTTTGAACACAAACCAAACCCTGTTCTTAAACTAGTTTGGCTCCTACCAAATTATAAATTAAATGGCTTTGTAACTCTGCTTTAAATCTGTATTGAAACTGGTGATACCTGAGCCGAACAGGTTTTAATCTGATCTATTCCCCTAAAAAAGGGTTTGCACAAGACTTGCTTTGGTTATCTTTAACCCCACCTAAACTGGTCATTGGAATCCAATTTGTACACCTCTAAGCTAAAGGATTTTCATAAAGGCCCAATATTCAAAAGAGCAACAGCTTTATGGATATGGATTGGGCTGACCAGCTTTGTTTAACTTAATAAATAACTTATACGTTAAGTGATTCAAAAAAAATCAAAAATATAAATAAATAAATGAATTAATTACATAAATGGTCCCTGTGGTTGATCTAAAATAACAAGTTTGGGTACTAAGTAAAAAATATAACAAGTTTGAGTACTCACTTTTAATTTCGTAACAAGTTTGAGTATTAACACTAACAGACGTTAGATTTTCTGTTAAGTTTAAGGGCATTTTAGTCTTTTTACGTTATAGGACTACTTGTGTAAATTAGAGGGACTAGTTGTGTAATTAAATTAAAGTAATATATTCATATATAACTCTCTCTATATATAGACACACATATATACACACACATATATACACACATATATATTGAATTATATCACCCTGCACACCACCGCCACCACCGTCCCTAACCATCACCACCGCCCATCACACCATCATCGTTGACTATCAACACCAGCCATCACAACACTCGTACCCTCACACCATCGTCGCCGGCCATCATACCACTGGTACCCTCAGACCGGTGTCATCGTCGGTTGTCACCACCGGCCATCACACCACCAGTACCCTCATGGCCTCACACCACCGCCATTCATCTACGGTACCGTTATCATCATCGCTATCAACCCTCATCACCAAATCCCTTTTCCTTTTTCCCCTGTAAAACCCTAATATTGACCACCTATCACCTGCCATCGCCACCATCTCCACCTCTCTCATGTAATAAACCCAGATCAAGCGAAGCGCCAAATGCTCCAAATCGAAGTTCCAACAGGACAAACCACATCTGACTTCACCCCCTCCATCATTCACATCTCATTTTTAGGTGGTTTTGGTGATGAGTTTAGGGTTTTCGGTGACGATTTGGTGGTGATTTGGGGTCTAAAATGGGCGTTGGCCAGGGTGGTGGTGGGTGGCAGCGATGGTGGGTAATGGCAGTGATGGATTCGTGGTGGTGGTGATCTGATTTGTTAAAGAGATGTGGGTGGGGATTGTGGGTGGGGTGGATTTTTTTAACTTATAAGTAATTACACAAATGGTTTCTGAACAAAAGAGACATATAGAATTATAAAAATAGTTCTCACAAGGGTATTTTAGTCATTTTATTTTAATTTAACAGAAAAAACTAACGTCTGTTGTCTTAATACCCATTCTCGTTACAAAACTGAAAACACAATACCTCAACCTGTTACAAAAAAACCCTTAGTACCCAAACCTGTTATTTTTGTTAAACCACAAGGACCACTCATGTAATTAACTCTAAATAAATAAATAAATAAAATATCATTTCGTTGCCCAAAAATAAATACAGGCCATTATAGTTAGGTTATGCTAGAAAGTATTTACATGTAACATTACTTATCACTTCTTAAATATACATACGTGAGCCATTTTTTTAACTGATCAATTCTGGTTCAATATTTGAAACTTTATTAATTCTTTTGGTTTTAAGAAATATAATCTTTTGGATTTATCTTATTTCTAGTTGAAATAAGAATCTTGCTGCATCTTAGACTCCTCGCTATATTTCGCTTCGGTATTGTACTATTGTATAGGTAGTGATTAACACCACCAGGACCTCCGTTATTGTGGATGGTTGTTCGGTTGAATCTTGAACCATTACCGTTTGAAGAGGTTTAACTAGTTGATGTTCATTTTTAGGGCAATAAATTTCTTTCGTCATTTGTCTTTTCACCTATCAAAGGGCCTTTGTCCCAATGGTATCAAGATGTATTGGATTGGTGTTTCTTTAAGAGATGATGGTTCAAGTCATATAGCGGACCAATAGTGTAGACTTAGGTGCATATTTAGAGAGTATATGAGTTCATCATTTTATAAAGATTGTTATGGGCTGACATGTACTTGTACCAATCTACAGGGGCTAAATATTAAATTATGGACAAGTTGAAGTGCATTGAAGTACTCTGTGATAGAATAGAAAAGAAAGTATATATAATTAACTCAAATAAGTACATTTTATTAAAGTTACCAGCTTTAGTTACCCGTTTATTACATGAAAGTGTGAAAAGTTAATTATTAAATAACATAAAAATAAAAATAAAATCAATTGTGTTATATATTAAATAAGACATAATAATTTTTTATTATAAGGTCACAAATAAGCAAAAGCATCCTTGTAAACTACATTTGTAGTAATATTAGTATGTTAACACTCATTATCTAAAGTTGAGATCTTCAATCCATCTTTACTCTTAACTTGTGACAAGATGACATAAAGCTAATCATGTGTAAAAATAGGTTCTTTTAAGTATAAACCGACACTTGACAAAAATTGATTTTAACTTTTATTTATTGTCATAACAAAATATACAGTTAAAGAAAACTGTCTTCTTTTACACTTAAAAGAAATACTTTTGACAGGTCAAATCGTGAGCTAGATATTGAGTGGATGTAATGATATTAGTATGAAGAAATTAATATTTAAATAATACACACTGAAAAGTTATGTGCAATAATTATATTAATTTCGAATTATTTTGACCCTGTAATCAAATATAGAGATATAATATTGAATCGGGTTGGATCGTGCTATAATGTTTATAATATCTCTGATTACTTTTTTTTTATTATTTATTTGATACTAACTTTAGTAAACCCCTGTATTATACGGGTTGAAAAAATAAAATATTAAATATTTTAAAATTTTATGAAGTATAAAATGATAATCTAAATAAAATATAATTAAAATACTATAAGTAATAAAATAACGATATCACTTTTTAAACTTTTGTTTTTAAACTTTTTTCCGAAAAATGTTAAACATTTTTTTCAAAACAAACTGTATTAAAAATGTTATTTTTAAATTTTTTTTATAACTTCTAGTTTTAATTATTTTTAGTTTATAAAAAATTTACTTTTTAAAAATACCAATTTTAAAATATTTTATTTTAAAAAAAGTTAGATGTTTTAGAAAAAAAATTTAATTGTATGAAAAATTGTTTTCTAAAAACAATATTAATAAAAAATCATCTTTTTTAATTTATTAAAAAAATTAATCAAAAAATAATTAAATTTATTTAATATTTATTAATTTAAGTAATTATTTAATAGAAAAAAAAAGCGAGAAAAATAAACTTAGAGGACTAGAAATGTGACAAGTGTCTTACTAAGTTACTCTTTTAGTATTATATATAGATTAAAGTATTGAGATAACTTTAGAGACTATCTAATATTAACTAATTTGGTTTTGGTAAAAGTTTATGGAAAGATTACAAAATGATTAAAAAAAATTTGTTTGAATAAAAATCATTATCGAATTTAGTGATAAAATCTAAATGGAGTATTAAGACCTATAAAAGTGAATGTGTGGTCATGCTTGCAATTATTTAATTGAATATGTCACATATTATACTTTGGGCTTGGTATTTAGGCTTGGCCGCTTGGGCCCGTACAGATTTAATTAAAAGGGCTTCACCCAACTTCTTCTTTATAATAGGGACTAGGGAGGGCATTTTTAGGCTTTTTAGCCCTCTTTATTTCTATACCATCTGGCATCTACTACAAAGGATTTTTTATTTTATTTTTCTAAGATATAGTCAGGAATCTTATTTACTAAGCTGAAAAATATTTAGCAAAATGTTGTAATTTAATTTTTTTTGTTTCGCATTCCTACTCTTATTGACTATTTGGAAAAAATATTTTTTACATGTTTTTTTCTAAAATGGTGTAAATGATCATACTCGACAAGATTAACTTGACTGTAAGATAGTGGTCCATAAGACACTAGCCTCGTCTCCTCTTCTAATGGTCTTTCTTTTGTTGTCTTGTAGCATGATCTAATGTTAAGGAAAACAAATGTTGACTCATATATGAAAAAGTAGAATAAGTGAATAACCCAAGTGTAGAGAATCTTAAAATTACTTTTGGTTAGTATTTCTGGATTAATTTTTTATTGTAAAAAGAAAACTTGTATTCAAAAATCCATTAAAAAGTGTTGATACAAATTTAACTGATATAAACCAAATTACACACGTAAAGAATTTGCATGAAGCTTTATCTTGGCCCCTACCCACGCATGATCCGCCCACTTCTCTTGGTAATAGTGTAAGACCCTGATCCCAATAAGCTTCATAGTTGGTCATTCACAGCAAAACATAGATTTAAAATATTTGTTTAGATAAACACTTACAGCGAAAAAGTACATTAAGTTTCAATCTATTACGACATAATTCTAATAAAATGTTAACATTGTCTTTAAAACATCAAATAGTCTTTAAACAAAAGGTCTTCTTAATAATCTTCTTAATTAGGGATGCCAGTCTTCAGTTGCCAAAAAGCTTCGCATCCATGCCCTCATCCTTCTAAGCCCAACAGCTCATCTGTCAAACTAATATGTATACAAAAGTCAGCTTCGCTGAGTGAGTTCTAGGTTTATTTTATCAGAATATCATTTAGTGAGGTATCTTAACTTTATCATTCTAAAATAGTCATCACATTAACAAACATTTACTATACACAGGCTGTCACTTTATCAATACTTTATCATTAAGGCTTTCGCTTATTTATTTTCTATTACTCTTCTTTATCTGTCAGTTTCCAATTACTATGTCTCGGCATCTGCCCAAGGGCTAGACCCCCCGCTTGTGATGAACACAAGACTTTACTTTTTCCATGCTTGTGATGAGCACAAAACTTTATTTTATCCATGAGAGCACAACAAATGCAACTCTCCTTTATCATTTGCTTGCAAGACTTTACTTTAGCAATGGTACATTCTTATGAACTCAATAACATTTCTTTCAGTTTCACTTTCATCTTTAGTTATACATATACTTATACATGCTAATAATCAACTCATAGTCCATATATTCACATTCTTCAACAAAAAAATACACACAGTATAACCGACCCTTCGCGGGACAGGCGAGGTTCGGGGGCGGCAGCCCCTGATAGCGGGGTTCTAAGCTAGGATGCATATCGCCATAAAAACCCCTTGAAATCTTTGCCATAAAAATGGTATATTTAGTATGCATATAGCCCCAAAACATTGAAAATGTGTAAATAAGGGGGATCTAGAACTCACCTGGTCAGTAAACAACTTCACGTCTAAGTTTTCTAAGCTAGGATCACGGTACACGGTCTGCATATAAGTTAACAACCAAATAGGTCATTTTCGACACAGTTACGGCAACAGTTTCGCACGCAGTTTCGCTGCCAGTTTCACATGGCAGTTTCGCATGGCAGTTTCGCTACCAGTTTCGCCCAACTTTCGTTGGAATTTCCTAGATTCGCTAAATCTACAGATCTACCTATGCACTTGCGAAACTACATGCGAAGAACTGGCAGGAAGAACGGGCAATTTCGCTGGAAGTATAAAAATGACGAACCAACTCATTTTTAACCCAAAATCTCAACTTTTTACATCCAAATCCTTAGTTTTTCATCCATGAAACTATATCTAAGCTTTTTAATGATTTCATACGTAAAAATGTGACCTTAATGTGATTCTTTGCAACTTTTAAAAACCTAAAACCCTAGAATTCGGGTCTGACCTACAGAGGCGTTTAGAGGATGATTCTTACCTGGATTTCTTGCTCCTTTCTCGTGGTTTGATGCTCTAACACTTAGATCTTCAATCCCTTGACCAATGAAGCTTCAAATCTTGAGTTTTCTTCACTTTCTCTCTCTACTCTCTCTTTCTAGAAAGTTGGTGGCTAGGGTTGCAAATGAGAAAGATTATGGCTGGTTAGGTGGTTTAAGTGGTTGATTATGAGCCTTTAACCACTTAAATCTTTTTGCCCATAAGACTAATTTGGCCAATAACCCATTTTTTTCTTTTATTTTTTATTAAATATCCCTTAACTAAGCCCATTATTATTGACTGGCTTGTTTCGACTTTTCGGGGCGTTACAAATAGACTCATGTTTTGGGTTGGTGTGTCAAACTGTTTATCTTTTCAAGTATACTGGTATAGTACCGACATTGATACTTATAAAACTGATAATGGATTTGAGAAGAAGTGGGTACCTAATACAATATTGAATCTAGCGGTTAGGTACCGATATCGGGTTTTCAATACTATATAGATTTAAACCGCTTTTGGGTTTTTTTTAAATTATCGATTTAGGAATTATAATACCAAAAACATTCATAATCGTGAACTTGAAGTATAAAACATCCAAAAAGTAAATAAAAAAAACTATCTTTGCTTGGCACTTTTCGGTCACTAACACCCAAAATCAAGCAAAAACAAATACTGATACTTTGTGGTTTTTTTGTTCGGTCGGTACCATTACAATGCAGGTATTCCTAGTATGACCTGACCCTTTGGGCTTTGTCTTGCCCACGTGAACGATATATTAATTGGAAATGAAAATATGAAATAAAAATGAATTTTTTTAAAGAAAAATAACAGATTTAAGAGTTATAAAACCTTATATTTACCTTTTCCCCTATTTTTATCAATTCACATAATGATAATTTATTTAACCTATTACCGTCTTGTCAATATCTTTTCCACTTGGGCAATAATATTACATTAGTGGACATAAGAAAAGAGAAAAAGAAAACCAAGGTTGGTGTTCTATGTAAATACTAAATACCAAAAAGACATATGATTCGATCAAACATGTATTCATATTTTTATTGCACGTATAAAGGTGAGTCGCTCATGATATACTATTACTTGGATGACACGAGTTCATTATCATAAATTAATAAGTGTTAAATTCATATATGCATAGAAGAATATAAATATAACTTATTTTCTTTCTGTAGAAAGATAGTTTATCTAACTTTAGAGGGTCGGCAGATTAAGTTCGACAATGCTACACGTATATAAATGAAGCATACAAAATGTCTTTCAAGGGAATTGTCGGTTTGAAACTTTGCTGGCTTCTCTAAATCAACTCTCATAGTCATTTGGTTGGGACAAATTTTCTTTTTTCTTTTTAATGCTTTTATTAGATAAATGATTATGTTTATAAGTTGAAAGTGTTATATATTGTGAGTTAGGATCATTTGAGAAGTCACAAATATCTATAGAACTATAATAACTCCTATCAACATACTATTTCTTTTATGTTTTATATAAAAAAGTAATTGAAATATAATGTTTGATTGTCTATTTTAAAGTTGAAAAAGAAAACAATAAACAATTTTGTAATCAACACATATGTAAATTATATATATGTTATAGTATTTACATATATTTAGCTAAATAAATAAAAATTTAAAAAAACATATACAACTGTGTATAAAAATTATAAATTAAAAAAACATGAACTATATCAATTTTCACGGTTCTCTCTTATTACAAGTTTTTATTTCAAAAAGTCTAAAAGAACTACATAAGGGCAATATTGTAACACATTTTTACAAATTACTTAAGTGTCTTTATATTTAAAGCAATCATTGTATCAAAACCGATGCTAAACTTTTAGTGTAAAATCAGCGATTAGCTTAACGTTCCGCTACATAGTAACTCGTTTATCAATATCGGTGGCAGATAGTCATCGACTTTAGTTCTAGATAAAAGCCTTTCTTTCAGATCCTATACACAACAATGGTGTTCGCTCGTTTGTTTAAAGCATTTAGCATTTACTTGTAACATGCAGGTTCGACTTTGGTTCTAGATAAAAGCCTTTTTTTGTGTGTTTTTTTTTAAAATTTTTTCTCTTTTACTTTTTTTTTATATTTTTTTCATTTTAAAATACCTTTTTTTTTTTAATTACTGTATAGCAACACGTGGGACATGATACCAGTTTATCATTGTAATGCACATAACGAATTCGCATGTCTATCAATAAAACAAAACGATTAGACTTTTTTTTTAACATGTTCATACGACACGTGAGTTTACGTATAGGCTTTGTTTTTTTAATACAAAATGCGTAAAGATTTTTCTTCTTCTATATAAATAATCATAAACATTAATAGTCTAACTATTTAAAGCGTCGTAACGCACGAGTTTCTAATATTTTTCTATAAAAATGTTTAACTTTATCATGATTGGTAATACAAATCAAATAGTTTTACATTTAATTTAAGTATATTATCAATGCTCTGCAACTCGTGTTCACACAAACTTACAACATTAGTTTTACAAAAAGTCGTAATATTCATCTGCTTATAAATGCAAATAATATAAATATAAATAATTAATTAAAATAAAGATAAATATAAAAAAAACTGAATGCACACGGCACCTTTAGAGGGAGAAACGAGAAAAGCGCACACGCGCGTGGGTGCGTCTGCTCATATCTGTCCGACACGTCACCCCTTACACGTGGGTCCCCCATCCACCTGAATTACCTTTTTTCTCTCTCCTGCCCGAACTGACCTCCACTTTTCTTTTTTCCAATCTTGTCCCCCTCTTAAACACCCCCTGCTTTCTATTGGCTCAAGGGCATCATTGGGAATATGTGCTCCTGCCCGTGTTCTACGGGCATCTCTTAGTATTGCTTTTTGCTAGTCTTCGATTCTATAATTTACCGTATCCCTTTTCTGGATACTTACATTTACCCCCCTACTCTTTATAGCAAAATACTAAATTCTACTTATTTCTAAACTATATAAACGTGCCAATTTTATGCCAATGTTTTGTGAAAAGGTGAGTTAGTAATAGTTAAACATAGTATATGCATAGTTACATAGGCGAGCCTTGAAGCAATTAGTACCATAAGGTCATGGGTTTTAGTAATTAAAAAATACTTTTGTACAAAAATGCAAGGCAATATTACATATACTAGAACACTCTCTGTATCCTGTGTAAAAGAAGAGTCAAGTTAAGAATCGGGTATACTTTTTTTATATGTACATATATTAAAAGTTGGGTTGTAAATAAGTCGAATACTTTCTATGTTTGGTTTTTGCATTTATTTATTTCACAAATTAACATAAAAATTGACTCAGTTAGTTAGCTAGACTCAAGTTTCCGATGTATCTATCGTCTTCACTT
Source organism: Flaveria sonorensis (assembly GCA_025506505.1). NCBI lineage: Eukaryota > Viridiplantae > Streptophyta > Magnoliopsida > Asterales > Asteraceae > Flaveria > Flaveria sonorensis. The sequence goes on from CM046437.1 coordinate 74,223,362, forward strand.
CTTGTAATGTTTTGTTTAAGTTTGTTTTAACATTAAATGAACATACTCTATCAACATAAGCAAATTTATCTACTAGCGAACCATAAACAAACCGAAAAACTTGTTTTGCCTACCTGTGCTTGTTCTACTAAAGTTAAACAAAAAATTTATGGAGAAACAATGTTTGATTGGTTGTTTATCACCCTAACCACAACAGACAGAATAATCATTATGTGATGTGACACATATATAATTGTTTTTAGTTATGAAGAAATCAATCTTAGTGTTAGTTAAAAAAAACCTTTTTTAATTTAAGTTTGCATATATACACATATATTGATATTGATTTTTTTAAAACATCCCCAGTAATAACTCCAAAGGCCCTTTGCTTAGCGGTATCTTATTATGTATTAGAATGATGCGATTAGTATGTTCTAAAAAAGATTAAAACATCATCATAAAATAAAGAAGACATTTTGATAATTTTACTACAAATTACATAAAAGGTTATCAGTGTTTATTCAAATAGCATTTTAATAAAACTATACAAACCATTTAAAATCTAAAAACCTAGAAAAGAAACACTCAATCTAACAAATATGACATCTTTTATATGGTGTGTGTTTGACACTTCTTATAAAAAGATAGGGTCTACTTGAAAATCACACAATCTACCCCATCTCTCTCTCTCTAGGTTAGTATAATTCTTTTCAATTAAATTCTAATATTTTTTAGGAGGATTGAACCGGTCATTCTTTTGTGGAGAATTGAAATTTCTTTAATCTTTTGTGAGCAGTAGACATAACTAGGTGGTGGTGGGTGCTTTTGAACTGAGATTATACCTGATTACAGCTTGCACTCTCTTTGTGTGTCTCTTTGAATCCTTTGCCTTTGTGTGTGATCTGAATCTCCGCTTCACTGTTGCAAAACCATCAAATTTCCCAATTCTTTTTTGTCATTTTCTGGTAAAATTCAAGATTGGGTGTACACGATTACGATCTTTCACTAAAAATCCAATCTTTGTGGGGTTTTTTTGGGTGGTTTCTTGCTGTATGCAAGTCAAAGTTCATTGCTTTTCTCCTTCAACCATGTGGAGATGAGTGTTTATCCAAGGGTGTGTCACCATATCCGATATGTTCTTCAGATGGGTCTCGATTATTACATCTGATTTTGGGTCTTGTTTAGAATTTGGGGATTTTGATGATACACACTGGGTTTGATTCTAGGGTTTGTTTTGAAAATGAAATCTGTTGATGAAAAAGGGGTGGGATCTTGGGATGTTATGAAATCAAAGGTTAAGAAGAAGAATAAACATAAAGAATGTGATGATATTGGTTTAGATGGAGGTGGGGATGGGGCTACCACTGGATGTTGGAGCAGGTGGAAACTTATTGGAAGCTGTATTTCTTCGAGATCTAAAGTTGATACTTCAATCAGTGGCATCAGTACTCACTGTGGTAAGTTCAGTTAATGATTAATCCCTTAAATTTGTTTATGTTTACTTGATGCAAGATTGTTGCTTGAATCTAACTGTTGCTTTTCTAATTGTTTGTTTCATCTTTGTTGGATTTTTGATTGCATTTAAGTTGATTATATTGTTTATGTGTAAAACTCTATTAAAGTGTTGTTTGAAGGTTATTTATCATTTGCTCTATCAAGAACTCTTGTGTTTGGTTTATTATAGAATTTAGGCTTTTTCCCTGTTATCTGGGACTTGATTATGGTGATGCTAAATTGAATGATTGATGGAGTTTTTGCATTTAGAAGTGTTTAAATGTGTCTTTTGAAAAGTGAACATATGCCATTTGCTGTTTGAGTTAGTAATAGCCATATTGTTGAATGTTTTGAGTGGTTGGCTATATCTGTTTAAATGTCACCTAATCAATATTCAATTAAGTGATCAATTAAATCTGTTTCATAATCTTTTTGCAAATTGCTAACTCTTGCAAACTATGGCCTGTTTGTGTTTGGCATTCTTAATAGAAAGTAAATCAACAAATGATACAAGCAAAGATCAACCAGTAGTTCAAGTAGTGTCATCAACCACCACAAGTACAGGAGAAAGCAATTCATCTACCCAAAAGTTAGAAGATGAGTTAAAAGTGTCTTCTCGCCTTCGGAAATTTGCTTTTAATGATTTAAAAATGGCAACACGAAACTTCAGACCCGAAAGTCTTCTTGGTGAAGGAGGGTTTGGTTGTGTATTTAAAGGGTGGATTGAAGAGAATGGGACTGCACCAGTTAAACCAGGCACGGGGCTCACTGTTGCTGTTAAAACCTTAAATCATGACGGGCTTCAAGGCCATAAAGAGTGGCTGGTTCGACTCTTTCCATCCTTTCCTTTTTACTTATTTTTGTTTCTATTCTTAGAGGTAGCAAGATGGGCAGGTTGGCATATGAGTCATGGTGGGTTTCAATAAATTGGGTTACTTTTGGTACTAGCCAAAGCGGGTCGGGTTGGGTTGACCCCGAAACAATTTTTTTACAAATAGCTAGTGTGCAGAATATATAGGTACATCATTGTAGTATTTCAAGATTGATCTAGTTCTTTATATATAATGATATTAGTTTTATGCGAAAAAAATTCAGTTTGCGCAACTTTTGGCGTGTTTATTTTTAAGCTATTATTTAAATTTTTTCGGTTTGGCCCATTATAGATAAAACATAAGCCAAATTGACCTGTTTATAAGTAAATTGGTAAAAATTGTGGCCTATCATGTCACTTATTGTTCTTTATAAACCAATGTTATTGGCAGGCAGAAGTTAATTATTTAGGTGATCTCATTCATCCAAATTTGGTTAAGCTGATTGGTTACTGCATCGAAGATGATCAAAGGCTGCTAGCTTATGAGTTCATGCCTCGAGGAAGCTTGGAGAATCATTTGTTTAGAAGTAAGTTGATTGCTCCCTCTTATTGTTATCTATGATAAACATAAAGTGTTCATGTTTAAGATGTTCAACGCCTAAACTTTAAACTTGGTTATTTTCGATCGATTAATGTTTAAATGATTAGTGTTTGATTCTAGAAATTTGGATCTTTTTGTTGTATTTTCTTGTTATGTATTTTTTATATTAAGTATGAATAATGAATGTTTGTATGTCATACTCCATTCCATAAAAATTGCAATCTATGACACAACACATTATTTAAAAAGTGTTGTCAGTTACCCTTTAATTCGTGCAACATGTCGGTGATCTCTTTAATGATTCTTGATTTTGTAGGATCTTTACCCCTACCATGGTCAATTAGAATGAAAATTGCACTTGGGGCTGCAAAGGGACTCGCCTTTCTTCACGAAGAAGCAAAAAGACCCGTGATTTATCGTGATTTCAAAACCTCCAACATTTTGTTAGATGCAGTATGCAATACCAACTCATCAAACATTCGACTTTTCATGAATTTGCTTTAGTTTTGCAGCTTGTTGATATTTCAATTTTCCAGGAATATAACGCGAAGCTTTCTGATTTTGGTCTTGCTAAAGACGCCCCCGAAGGTGATAAAACTCATGTTTCTACTAGAGTCATGGGAACATATGGTTATGCAGCCCCAGAATACGTAATGACAGGTTTGGCTTTTTATCCTTCAACATTTCGCGTTTCTCTTGTAACAGTTGGATAATTTTTGTTCATTTTTTATAATGCAGGGCATCTCACTGCAAAGAGTGATGTATATAGTTTTGGTGTCGTTTTACTTGAAATGCTGACTGGTAGAAGGTCAATGGACAAAAACCGTCCAAACGGTGAACACAATCTTGTTGAATGGGCTAGACCACATTTAGGAGAGAGGAGGAGGTTTTATAAGCTAATTGACCCACGGCTTGAGGGTCATTTCTCTATAAAGGGAGCGCAGAAAGCGGCCCAGCTAGCATCGCGTTGCCTGAGCCGGGACCCAAAAGCCAGACCATTCATGAGTGAAGTTGTTGAATCTTTAAAGCCATTGCCAGCTCTAAAGGACATGGCTAGCTCATCATATTACTTCCAGACCATCCAATCTGAACGGGTCGGGTCAAGCCCAAATGGCCGAAACAGGGTCCAAGCTCAAAACGGGTCACTTTCAAGAAACGGGTCACAGCATCCAAGAAGCCTTTCAATATCAAGTAGCACGCGTGCATCACCATTTCATCAACAGTCGACTCAAAACTCACCAAAACCAATTGAGAAGAATTAAGGATGGCGTGTTTGGCATACGACAATCATCGATATCTTCTCCTAGTACTGTTATTATTTTTATCAAATTTCGAAGATTTAGTTCTAACTGTCTAAGGCAGTATAAGAAACAACAGAAACAGATGTGGAATTTATGTTGTTGTGATGAATTTAAAAAGTGATCATAGGAGTGTAATTTATGAAGAGTTGTGAAGTTGATTTAAAAAGAACTAGCGGGCTGGTGGGTTATATTTACGTGTTAAAACAGTAACTTTGTAGTTTAAAAAATGTTATGTTGTGATAATTTAACGTCATGAAACACCAAAGTGAGCTTAAAATAGAAGTGAATTTATTATGTTTAACCTAGTTGGGTCTTAAATGCATTTTATATTGAAACGCCAAAGTGAGCTTAAAATAGAAGTGAAAATGTATTATGTTTAACCTAGTTGGGTCTTAAATACATTTTATATTGAAATGTAAGGATAAGATCGGTACCGAACCGATACCGTATCAAAAAATACTGTTACCAAAAATAGGTAAAAGTTTGAATCAAATACCGTACTGATCATGTGGGTTCGGTACTGATTGGTACAAGTACCGTTGAAAATACCGAAAACGTAAAACTACGAATACCGTTACCGATTATGTTTGGTCGGTACCGGTTCGGTAACGGTATTCGGTAAAATTTACTCATCCTATTGAAACGTATACAAAACAATATTATAATAGTATAATTCGGGAATATAGGAAATATTTATGTTATAAGAGAAACAAATATAGATCACGTGGGACAACTAGGGTTCGTAAGCACGTTGTGTCAGTTCAGCATTCAAGTAAACACTATGTTATGAAAATAAGTGTTAAAAACACGATAACAAGTGTAAATTATTAGAAAAAGTACAAATATATTATTTTTCCTTCTAATTTTAGATAATATTCACATAGATACGTAGACCAAAAAGCTATATTGCGACCACACATTTAGAACTTAAAATTATAAGAAATATAAATATATTGTTTCTTAATTGATTATAATGATTAGCATACTAAATAAAAAAATTAATAAAAAACTTATATAAAGCTTTCAAATAATAAAAAACTAAAAAGAAAACCCTTAATAATAACTTGTATTTAAAAACGAGCTCTAAGGACTTTTAAATTACTATTCGTATTCGTTTGGTTACCTTTTTAATATATGTATTGAGCATTTAAAATTTTTCAAGATGATAATCAACCCAAATATCTTATGAACAGCAACAGATCCATCGTTACAATAAGACCAAAATCAATGAAATTTTTGCATGGCAGTTAAGTCCTTAAGTGGAAAATCAACATCAAGTCATCAACCAAACTTTATTTCTTTGCCAAGATCAAGGTAAACTCTGTGTAGTGTTTCAAGGCTTCAAAGCTAGAGCCAATCCAACCTTGGCACTCTTCTCAATTGCCCTAGTGTCCACTTCTCCTGATATGGTCAACACGGATTTCGGCCGCCATTCATGCTGCAGAAGAGCACTTGCTATGCCAGCATTGTTCACCCGAGCCTTGACCGTGGTCAATGGGTCAAGTGAATGCTGCGTCCCGATTGTCAAAGAGTTCTCGTTGCTAGAGAACCCGTGGCTCAACTCTGCACCAACTGCTGTGTTGGTCAATGGGCTAACTGTATGGTAGTAGGAAGCAGTTAGGGTGTCTGCTTTATCATTCCTGTAACAATCACAGTTTTTTTCAGATATCATGATAACACAAACCAGTTTTAACATAACTGTTAGGGTAATTCGTCAACTACTTACAGAATCAGGGATGCAATAAGGTCAGAAGTTGTGAAGCTCAGGGCTGCATTATATTTAGTGAAATTGCCAGTAGCGGTATCAAAACAAACATCAGTCCCAAGTGCCACTGTGTTGTTTCCAGCTACTCCAGAAAAGTTGACCAAGGGGCTAGCAGTCAAACCGATACTGGTACTGATTCCTGCATACTCGTGCAGGTATTGAAGTTCAACCTGTAACCAACCAAACTTTCATGAGACTTTATACTTCTCATGTAAAATACACAAGTGTTGAGGGTTCTTGATAGATACCTTGCCAGATCTCTGATCAGGAACGACAAAACTGAAGATGGTTTTCAGTCCAGGTGCAGGTTCATCAATTGTGATGGTGGTGAATAGCTAGATAATTGTCATATAGTCAGCCAGGTAGTTAAAATATAAAAGCAATCAAATATACGAGTGTTACTTACCTTTGAGTTGGTGTCCACTTTCACATCAGTTGTGATGTTTTTGTTGATCAGTTTAGTGCTGACATCTGCCAAAAACAACTCACCTTTCTTGGCTCCTGATGAGGTAATGGCCTGAAATATAGAGGATATTAGAAACACAGGCAGGCAAAACGACGACTATGCTAAAACTACAAGCACCAAAGCAGACGGCAATATCAAAAACTTAAGTTATCCTACTTCCAAGAATCGATACAACCTCAGGTATTGGTTCATATAATCTGCATCCTTGATTTATTGATGTCCATTCAAGAGGGAAACCAGTTAGAAAAACCGTTTACCACTTTCTAGAATAAGCTTTAATTTTTTTTGACTGACAAACAAATACGCTCTACTCTACGTCTACTTTACTCCTAAAATTACCACATCTTGGTTTCAAAGTACACCACCATACCATCGGGTATCCTGTTGGGGACGAATAAGCTATAAATGATCACTACATACAAAACTACAGTGGAAAACCTAAGCAATTGAGTCACTGGGACAGTTGGTATATGTATCCATAAAACAGATAAAAAATCAGCCTTAAGCAATACACTGAGCAGTGTAGTGTTCACTCTAAGAATACAACTTTTGGAGATACTTCTCCATGAAACCGTAATTGTCCACCACAATTGAAGTATTCTAGAATGTCCCAGGCATTTTGAACTACAAACCATTAAGTTGTAGCAATGCTATAAGCAGTTACTGGATTGTTTACAAACTCCAATGCACAGTTTAAGAGATAAAAAACATAGGACAAACACTCAAATGTACAAAATCATTACTATCAATTCTAATTTTGCAAGTTACCATTCAATTTAATAATGATAGACCTAATACTTGGATTCATTTCCCCTTTTTTTTTAAAGTTTCTTCTTCCCAAAGAAACGACGAGCTATCACATACCAAAATCAGAAACAATATCCATACTCCATACACAAACAATATTCATATAATCATTTGCATATCTATAGGAAGAGAGAGAACTTACAACTCCGTTGGCGGTATAGGTAGTGAGAGTGAACTTGTGGTCGCTCTGGTAATCCTTGTACAGAAGATCTGAAATCACCGATTCTATAATCAACAGATGCAAAATAACACACACACATAGACACACTCGTTTCACATACGAACACATACGCAAAATGGGAAACAGCATATGACGATGCAAAATCACCAAACATTTCACAAGAGTTACAAAAACGAAATCGAAACACAACATCAACAACAACTGCAAGAGCAATCAAATACACACAGAAACCGAATCGAATCACATAGAACACGATTCATATAAACAGATTAATAATCATAATCTATGTGAAACGACAATCGAAAAGGGGCAAAATCGATAAATTACCTCTGGCTTTTTTGCCGATATCGGGATAGAGCCCTGGACCTTTTCCCATATGTGTTCTTGTTTGAGAAACGTTAGAGAGGGAAAGAGATGATGATGATGATGATGATGATCGATTGTTTGTGTGGATTTCAAAGACGACGGAGCCGATTAAATTGAATCGTAAGGGGTTGTTGCTACCTACGTGTTTTTTCTTCTCAATCGGACTTTATCGGCCGTTGATCTTGATCGGTTTAAGAACTTGTTAATTTTCAGCCGTTGATTATCATAAAGTCAAGAAAAAGCTATTTGTATTAAATCATTTTGGAACATATTGATAACAAAATATATTATATTTAATCAAAAGACTGGTAATAATTTTTAGCCTAAGCAGCTGAGATGATATGTCTTAAGATAACTAAAAATAAAAATGTTTTGAGTTCGTATTTCGTTTTGATCAAATATTTTTATAGTTAAGTCAGTGAGTTTTTTTAGTTGTAGGTTTTTTTTTGAGGCAATTGAGGGCGTGGTGCCTACTGAAAGCCGAATAGATGAACTTGATTAAAAGAACATTTATTATCCGAAGCTAATTCGTACATTTACTGTTAGAAAAAGTTTAATCAAAAAACTTTGAATTCAAATCTTATAAAATACTAGCAATGTTATTTTAAGAGTAAAATAATCTTGAAGAAAATTATTTACAAAGTATTATTACGTTTTGAAATAATTGTGGATTTAGTTATATGTATATTACGAGGTCATTGTTCTCTGTATTATCTATGCATGTGTGCATTTCTACGAATAATAATTTTATTTTTTTGGACAGATATTTTTTTCTGGCAAGGTGCCAAACGTATAAGGAATATGCTACTTTCCACCGGGTGGAAAAGAATAAGAGAAGAATATGTCTAGTATGATGTGGAAACTACAATGTGCATCAAAAGCCCCTAACAACTTAATGAAATGATAATACTATCACTGCCTTTTTATGTATATCAAAATAATCACCATCAATAGTGAAATTCTAGTTATTTAAAATGCTGGCAATAAATTTGATTTTTTATAGATTTACCATAAAGTTTAATGGGTTTATTATTATTGTTTCCTTGAATAATTTTCGTTTGCTAACTTTATTAAGAAACGAAATGCACGATTATCTTTAGTTTTTCTTTGTCATGTTGATATAATATTTTTTGAAAATAGGCTTTTATTTATGTCAAGAAATCTCAATTTTAACTTCATTACGACAAATAAACAAAGAAATACAAATCATCAAAGAAGAAATATGAAAAATACAAAACTCGATCAAACAATAAAAGACTTGATTTACATCATTGCGATGAAAAACCTAATACAAACCACAAGCAAACGACGAGTTCAAAGTTTAAGAGATAGAACGAGAACGACGATAATCTCTTTGTACTCTGGAACATGGTATGAATAATACAGCAAAGTTCAAAAAGAAGATGACAATTTGATCATGATTCAAAAGGAGCAAATGGAACCCTACACCCACTAGCTTATATGTCACCGTTGACATAAACCCATGGTGCCCACCAAAACTTCTTGTCCTTTTGTATAAACAAGCCCACTTGACACTCCAGCTCATCGTTGCATTAAGCCAAATTCACGGATATAATCTAGCTCCGGGTAAAAAGCCTATCTATTTATACTTACATTCTAAGTTTCTAACCCACCCGAAATATTTTAAGTGAACCCGAACTAGTAACTTGATACAAATCACGTGTTTGACCTTGGATCGAAAATAATCATATATTTCAACCATTTTTGCATATTATACAAGGCTTTATTGCCTCTTAAATGAAGCTCTAGCAAATGCTCTAATGAATGAAGAAAAGACAACCTCATCTCTTCCAAGTCTTGATGTTGTCTGCAACCATGAAGATGGTTGATTGGGCGTGAGTAATCAGGTTGTGATTTAATCATTCTAATTATAATGTAATGATGTGTAGAGAAAGTTAGTAGACCGATGAGAGAATACTCCATCACTCTCAATGAAAGTCTTTTATTTATAGTAAGACTTGTGTGATAAAATGTAACGGTCAAATAGCTTGGTCCTAACCTGTTACGTTCTGGTTTAATCAGGACTTTACTTCAACACTAATTAATTTTGATTACTTATTAAACTGTCTTATCATTATCATATATTTTAAAAAGAAAAGTTGGTTTTGAGAGGTTACCATTTAGTGACTTGTAATCGAGTTGTCAATGAAAGTCTGTCACGTCACCAGTTTTATTTTATTTCTTCATATCTCTAGGTTAAATATAGTGGGATAGAGAAATTGAAAACAAAACAAAGGTTGGCAAATGGTTGTTCGTAATATAAGATGTTAAGGAACAACTTATAAAGTAAGTTTTTAACTGTTACATTTAGTCAGACAACATATCCCGTTTTTATATTTCTTATTATCCATGTTTATAAAAACATAATCCAATTTGTAAAACTGAGGCGACGAAACACATAGCATATTCCACTAATACCAAATAAAACACATAGTATATTCCACTTATGCCAAATAAGACACATAGTATATTCCACTAATGCCAAATAATATTTAATATATTTTGTAAGTTATTTTTAGTCAAGTTTAGAATCACATTGTTATAGTATTGTATAAAGCACAATTGGCAATGTCAGCGTCCTGCCACCGAATAAGCTAACCCTCAACTTTGACATATTTTTCAACTTAAACTCTCAACTTTCTAAAGTTTCAATTTGATCTCCCATACTACATATAATACACACTTTTATTCTATTAATTTTTTTAATTTGATTTTTATTCAATAACTTTCGTTTAATTAGTTAAAACCTAATTTGTGGTTGATTTAATTTCTTTTCTTAGGAATAACTTTCGTTTAATTAGTTAAAACCTAATTTGTGGTTGATTTAATTTCTTTTCTTGGTGTCCTAGTATAACATTTTCTTAAAAATAAGATTGTATTCGTGATACTTTTTTGAAAATCATATGTCATATGGATTATGTTTTATATCTATGTTTCAATCTTCACAACTGATTCACTACAACTTTAATTATTTCTTTTATGTATTTTATCCTGTTAATGTTATAACTACAGTGAATGTAAAAATTCACACCATCGTCACATCGCAACCTTTAATTTTTAATTTTGATATTATCACGAAACCAATAACATATTTTGCATTTCACAAGAAAACAAACCAACATTGTTTAAAACGAAGCGCACATCTTAGGGGTGTGCACTTCGCGGGTCGTCAAGACTCGCGAACCGACCCGTGTATGGGTTAACGGTTCCGGTCCACGGTTCGGTTTTCCTTTTGTAAATGGTTATGGGTCGGTTTCAGTCCAAACCCGTGGGTAAGAGCTCAGTTTCAGTCCGACCCGATTACAATTAGGCAAGAAAAAAAGAGTTGGTTTTCTCTTTTTAGATGTTAAATGGGTTGCCTTTGAACACCAAAAATGTAAAAAATGTTTTACTAGCATATAATAGAAGTGTTCAAATCAATAAACTTTTAGTCGGTTATAGATGAATACTATTGCACGTTACACCTAAATTAGCTCATAAAGAGGTCACGACGAAAACTAATGTACGGTTTGTATTTTAATATGGTACCAATTCGTCTATGTTACAATAATGAGTCTAAGAAACAAATCCATTGATTGGTTTCGTTTATATTTTTAAGTTTCACTTTGCTCCCGACAAAAAGCACGAGCCTAAAAAACATTTGCTGTCCGGACCACCATATTATGCTGAACCGATCCGTTTAACACGGTTCGGTCCGGCCCGAACCGTATGTAAATGGTCCGGTTCTAGGTTCTTTATATAAACCACTTATCGGTTTCGGGTCAACGCGGGTATGTCTGGTTCGGTTCCGACCTGCACATCTAATAAAAACTCTTATTAATAACCAAATAAATTTTAAAAAAAGAAAGAAATATTAAACAAAGATAGGCAAAAAGTGGTAAAAAACATTTAACCACTTACTTTATAAGTTATAACAGTTTCCTCTTTGACCATGCTTTAGTCAAATGCATGATTGATGATACGGAGACTAACATACTCCTCTCCCCCAATCTCCCTCTCATCACTGTTCTTTAATCTAACCCTAAATCCTTCATCTCTGCAATTAAAATCTAAAAATCACACACAATTGTTCTTCAATTGAACGCTAATGGCTACTGGTAGCAACCGTGAGCCAAAAGAAGGATCCCCATCTTTCTTCAAGGTCATTCGTTACCCATCGTCCCCTCATCTGGTAATCTTCAATCCCCTTAATACAATCCATCTATGTGTACACATGAATCGATCAATTCGAAATTTCGTTTGCAGCCGTTACCCAATGCTTTTGTGAAGACGTATTTGGAGAAAATCCCTAAAAACCCCACAATCGTAACTGCAACAGGAGGGTATTCATGGCGGTTGAAGTTCGTAAAGATCGGCGAAGAGTACTGTTTCGCTCATGGGTGGGAGAAATTGGCGAAAGATGCTGAATTGTGTAGTAGGGATATTGTTATATTTTGGCTGATTGATCCTTTAACGTTTGTTGTTACGTTTCTTGGTGCTAATGGATGTGAAAAAGATCTACCATCGAACAAAACCAGTTGGGTTCTCTCTGTTTATATGTAACATATATGAATTCAGTGGATTTGTTAGTAATCGATCAAGATTTTGCAGATGATGATGGTGTTAAGGATGATGGTCAAAATGAGGGTGATAATGTTGGTGAATGCCATGATGATGATGATGTTGCTGATGATGGTGGTGGTGGTGGGGGTGATAATGGGGTTATTGCAGAAGAGAATCTTTGTTTTCAGAAGGTCTATTCAAGGAAAACCAACAAATATCACATGGTAATACTTCTACATTCAAGTGAATAATCCATCAAATCACATAATAATGTTAAAATGCTTGTACCTTGTTCTGTCAAATTTGTACCTTTCTGTAAGTTGCATCAATTTAGGTGCCAGTAAAATTCATTACTGCCATAAGATGGTTTTTATTATTATCAGGATAATTACTAAAATGAATAGTTTGACCAAATTTTTTTATAAAATGGGCATATAGGCTAGTCCAGCTTGTATCAAATGGATTTATCGGATAAATTAGCCTTTTAAGTCGAGGGGCCGACTAAACCTTTAGTCTGTTTAGCCGGCAAGTCTGTATAAAGTCCTTTAATCGATCAATTTTTTTTCCCAAAATGAACAAATAAGCCAGTTTAGCTTGTATGTCTAGTTGATTTATTGGTATGCAAGTTTGGGCGCCACATGAACCTGCTTAGCTGGTAAGTTCGAAATAAAGTTTTCTAATCTGTTGGTTTCTTAAATATTTATAACCATAGGCTGCAAAATGATATCAAATTTAAATATTAATGTAAGCACTGTATGTTACATATGCCATGTGACGTGCATGTATGTAGGTATGTAAGCACTGTATGTTATATATGCAATATGCCATGTGTGTGCTTATTTATTAAATGAAGTCTTTTGCTGTGGGTTGTAGTCTTTGCCTGTTAAATTCGTGAAGGCTGCGGGGCTAGAACATCAAGAAAGCATACAGTTAAGGGATTATGATGGTAATGAATGGGAAATGGGGATGATTGCAGAGCGATATGCGAGAACCAAATACAGCATGTCAAAAGGATGGGCAAAGTTCAGTAGGTATCACAAGTTAGCAGATGGTGATGTATGCACATTCACCTTCAACAAGAAACAAGGAGTAATGAATCTAACTCGAGTGTTCAGGAGCAAAACACCAATCAAACAAGAAACTGATCCCATGGAGGAGGACAACAGAAACAAGGGAAGATGCGGTGATAATGTTAGGATTAAAGATGATTGGTCAAATGAGAAACCTTGTGACCGTGGCGGTTTAGGTGGTGGTTTGAAGGTTAAGGTTGAATATGAGTCGGGCTCTGAGATGGAAGCAGTGAAGAGAAAGAGGGGAATGATGCTGGTGAATAGTTTTGCGGATGTTAAGATTAATGAAGATGGATCAGACGCAAAGATGGCGGTAGGGGAAAGAGAGAGGGGAACGCCGCCGGTTGTGAAGCCTAGCGGCGGCGGTGGTGGTGTGTTTAGAAGCAAGCATGTTGTTTACTTCTAAATTGAAATTGTGCATGTTTGTAGGTTCAAAACTGTTAGGACCTTTAGCTAGTTCTTTTTTTTTTTTTTTTTTTTTTTTAATTTACTCTTTGACATAACGAATGCTTCAGTCCGGTTAGATAACGAGTCCTAATATGTTCCGACTAATATTGCTCTTGTTAGAATGAGTCAGTATAAAATAAGTGTATATATTTGGTTCATGTTAAGACTTTTTTAAATTAAAATGAATTCAACTTTAAATGAGTGATTAGATAATGAGTTTTAACATGTTCTAACTAAAACGGTTCAAGTCAAAACTAGTATTTAAAAATAAATAAATATCAATTTGGTCCATGACATATTTTAATCAAAATGAATTCACCTTTCAATAGGCAATTTAATAAAATGTACTAAAATGAATCCAAATATGATGTTTATTTTTTGCTCAATCAAAATTTAAAAAAAAAATAAATTTAGATTCGGCCAACCACCACATCAATTCGTGAAGACCCTACTACCTTTCAGGGTTTAACGGAATGACGGATTCAACACCTAGATTCATCTTAATATAGATAGCTACTCCATGAAATACGTATCAATATTGATATTTTTTATGTGTTACGCCTTTATCTTGTAGTTACTTTGGGACGTATTTTTTGTAACTAAACGCAATAATGCTATAAGACATAGGTTTTTGCTATTCACACAGGGAAACGCGCCTAGTTATTTATGGGTTCGACTGCGTATCAACACTATATATGAATATAACAAATACAAAAAAGTAAAATTATACTATATATAAACTAATAAAAGCTAGAAAAAAAATAGAAGTTTGGTTTCCTATTAAATATTTAAAAGAGTAAACCTCAATTTTACTCCCTGTGGTTTAGTCCAAATAACGATTTGTCTCCAAAGGTTTTAAAATCTTGATTTTACTCCTTGTGGTTTCTTATTTGTCTCGATTAACTCCAAACCACTAACTCTATTAAATATTTTTGTTAAAAGTAAAAGCATTTAGGTCATTTTACATGTAAGGGTTAATTATGTCATTACTTAAATTAATAAAGGACTAACTGTGTAATTTATTTAAATTAACAAAATAAAATAGTAATTATTAAAAGCTTTTATTTCCTTATCGTAAACAGCAACAAATTCACCAAACCACCACCCCCCCTCTTCCGCTGACCCCCCATACCACCGCCACCTATTCCGGCCACCCCCACACCACCAACGTCACCACCCCCACTTCCGGCCACCTCCAACATCTTTCGTCGGAAAAAAACGACAATACCCCTTTCATCTTCATCTCAACCGACCACCAACAGTTGAAACCCTAGCACAATCGCAACACAGACATCATCACCATAGACCACCACCACTGAAGCCCTACAAACCTCACCGAATGTAACACCCCGAAATTCTATTTAAAAGAAAATGAAAGGAAAAGTATCTAGAAAGAAAAGATAAAGGATACAAGTTGAAGGGGGGTAAAGTATACAAAGTACAAAACTTTAATATTATATGAATAAAATGGGTATGGCCACCCACTTTAAAGCATATATGTTTTCTGTTCTCGGTCAAGAAGAAGAAGAAGAAAGGGGTGCCGGTTTTGGAGAAGAAGAAGGAAGGAAAAGCTGCAAAAGGTTAGTTTCTTGGGTTTATGGTCGGTTTTAGCTTAGCTTGCAGCTTGTAACCGAAGTTCTCGGTGTTTTAGAAGGTTGTTCTCAGGATTTTTGAGGCTGAAATCGCAAGTGGAGGTGTTTGGTTTGAAGAGCTGCTTCAAGGTGAGTTTTTAGATCCCCTTTTTTACTGGTTTTCTAAGTGTTTGGGGCTGTTATGCATACCGGGCAGAAGGTTTCTAAACCAAACAGTGAGTTTCAGCATGATGATCGATTGTGTTCTATTGATGTATGTTTTTAGATGTTTTTCTAAGATGTGTATGATGTTTAGTTTGTTCTAAGTATGTAGTATAATAGATCTATGCTAAGGATGTGTTAGGATGATGATTGGGAGCTGGTTATAGCATAAGTTACGTTGCAGGTTAGATAGTTCATCCGCATTTAAACTGTGAAATTTGCATAAGTGTTTTGTTCATAAGCATTTGCTACAGTGTCCGAATTTGCTACAGTGTCATCCGCATTTGTCTGGACACTTGGATATTTTCTGAAGACTTTCATCCGCATTGTGTATTCGCATTTGCTACAGTTCCATCCGCATTTGCTACAGTGTCATCCACACTTGCTACAGTGTCATCAGCATTTCTTTGAATACTTAGAATATTTTCTGAAGAGTATTTTCTGAAGACTTTCGTCCACATTTGTTCTTGCTCGTCTGCATTTCTTTGGAGACTTAGGTTTCTTTTTCTGGAATTTTGGGAAGTAGAACTTAGTGCTAAGAAATGATGTTTCTGGGCGGTTTATGCTCATTTATATTGCGTTTGCTTTGTGTGCTGCCATGATGATTTGGTTCCATGCTATGTTTATGTTGTGACTTTATGATGTATGATTATGTACGTAAAGTATTATGTAATGAAGTGAAAGATAACGATAATGAAAGTGGAACGTAAAAAACGAATGAAAGTCTTGCAAGCGATGAATGGAGGCGCACGACCATGTTATCGTCAGCTCAACTGTGTGCGGTTTAGCTAACCCGAAGGATGCACACGGGGAGTCTATCCTTGAGATAAACTCAATGGGGGGTCTAATCCTTGAGGTTGACCCGAATGATGTTGTGATGCTCATCCCTGTACTGTGTCAGTCTTCGGACATGAGTCGGGGGTTTGTTTACAGGCCCCGGCACAGTATCAGTCTACGGACATGAGTTGGGGGTGTTGCAAAACGAAACGAGATCCTTGTCGCATACTCCGGTACTGTGTCAGTCTTCGGACATGATTCGGGGGTTTGTTTACAGGCCCCGGCACAGTATTAGTCTTCAGACATGAGTCGGGGGTATTGCATGAGACAGGATCTAGATAGAAGTGAAAGATAATAATAATGGAAGTTTGAAACGTACGAAATGAACGAATGAGAATGAACGATGGTGTACGTTGAGAAAGATAAATGAATAATTATTATCAATGTGTACGTATGATGTATGACCACGATCAAGTGTAAAGTTTTGGTTCCAAAGAAAGTAAAGTATTTTATTTATAAAACTAGAACTCACTCAGCGTCGCTGACATTTTGTATGCATAATAGTTGGCAGGAATTTTGTTGATGCTGAGGAGTTGCAGGCATGGATGCATACGCTACTGGGAGTGTTTTGAAGGCTGGCATCCACGTTTTGACATGTTAACGTAATTTGAAATATGAACGAGTGTTGTAATAAGATGAATTAACATGTTTTGATTATTAATGAAAGTTTTTAAATTCCGCTGCAAAAGTGATGTTTGCTTTAAATATTTTATGCGATGACGGTCCAGCTGTAAGCGTCCCGGGAACGGGGCCTTACACCGAACTCACTAGCTGTTTCGTAATTGTTTAATACATTGAACCGCATAACTTCCCCTCACCACTACCACCATCATCATCACCGACACCAACACCACCTTTCATCTTCATCATCAACTGCCACAGGTAGCAGGTCACTGCCAACAATACAATTTGCCTCCACCAACAGCAAAGCTACTTGTCGCCACCACTAACGCCCTACCTTCATCTTCTTTCTCTCTAAATCAAAGCCTGTAACCTAACCTGCTCGTTTGCAACTTATGAGATTCTCAGATCTGGTGATTAGGTGATGGTAATTCCCAAGTCAGCTGTCTTTAGATCTGGTGTGGTGGTTCAAGGCGGTAGCCGAGACAATGTTGTTGTTAAATGGGGCGACCATGGTTCAAGGGGCAATGGTGGCGTGGTGGGTCAATTGTGTTCAATGGGTGGTGGTGGTGTGATGGAACGAAGGAGGAGGCGGAGTGGTAATTGTCACACCCCAACCTTAACGGCGGAAACGTCGAGATGTGAGGGTTAAGATTGTTCACAGCCACATAACACTACCATAAATTGTAAATATAAAAATTCAATAGTTGAAATAACCCTTACAACCAAATGTCTCAACAAACAAAGATAAACAAAGTTCAACTTTCAAGTCTCAAGTTATTTTATTTATTTTTTTCTAGGTCCAAATCCTAGGTGTAGGCATGCTTCAAAGATAATCATCAACCTTGTGCATTTCCTGAAACATGTTAAAAATAAAAGGGTCAACTTTAAAAGTTGGTGAGTTTCCATGGGTTAAGCATACATATATATATATATAAAAGTTTACAAGTAGCAATTCATGTCAATGGTTACGAAATAAGCAAGTTTATAGATAACATATAGCTACAATCAAACCTTGACCAAGAATATCATTTACAAGTTTAACGATTAGCTAAGTGTACTTGGTTCCCATAGTGCTCAAGAATACGACACTAGGAGCCGGCAATAACCTCGGCTTTAGCACCAAATAGGCTTGTCAGGCCCATAGATCTATGACGTCGCCAGGCTAGCAATAGTTAATGATTGTCAACATATAATATTCATCATATAAAGCTCACAATATTACAAATAACCATGACAAAGTTCATAAATGAATTGCTCGTGCATTTACAAGTATCAAGATGTTTACAAGTGCAAGTTCATAAAGTTAACATGTTTCACCCCAAAAAGTGTGAAATAAAGTAAAAAGGGGCATGGAAAACTCACATGATATAAGTTGATGTTAAAGGTAATATCGAGTAATGTAAATGGTGCTCCAACGATTTCTTTTACAAGTTACCTAAATGTGTATATTCCAAGATTAAGTTTAACAACAAGATTAACGATTAAACGTGAACTAGGGTTTCAAGTGAGGTTTGGGGTTTTTTTTGATTTAGATAAAATTTAACAATGGAATCACTTATATTTTATTTCAATGAAAAGTATTATACCATTAGATAATTAAAGCATTTATAATAATTAAATATAAAGTGTAAATAATTTCTATGATTATTTAAATAACACGATTAAACTAAAATTAACGTTTGGGCCAATAATAATTTATTAAGTTAGACTATCATTTTGAATCCATTTTATAAGAAATAACTAAAAATAATCTTGTTATATTGTTTTATTAAAAGATTATATAAGTATTTAATTTTTTTTTTTTAAAAAAAATTGCAGAAAACCCTTAAAAAAATAGGTTGAGGGTGCCCGGGTTCGAACCCGGGACCTCAAGGATGGGGTAACACGCGCTTAACCAGTAGGCTGGGTAGCCTATGCCTGCTGGAATCCAGTTCCCCTATCTTAAAACACATAAATCAGATGAAATCCCCAAATCACATAAACCCTAGAATGATTTAGGACCAAATTGATGCATAAATCGATATTGATAACGATGATAATCATGGGGCTTTTGTTCCCCATGTAAAAACGAGTAGATAACTATGTTTAATTACCCGAATCAGAGTCGAATCGATGGTGAGCAAGACGAAGAACAAGTCGCGGCTATGTCGAGATTGGTTCGGGTTGTAAATGATGTTAATAATCAAATTAGTTGCACAGATAGCTTCTACTGGTCTCGGTGATTGAAAGCCCTTTATCAATTTTAATTTAGAATGACTGGAGATGCAAGAACACTAATGTTGCAGGTCGCGATGAAGGGGATGATCGAATGTGATGTTCGTGTGAGTTTCAGGTGAAATTGAGATTGATGGCAGCTTAGGATTAGTTAAACGTTCGATTATGACACATTTAATTTGATTATTATTGAGTTTTAATGTTCGAACGGCTCTATGATTAAAAGCTTCGGTTATTCAAACCGATTGGGTTCATAACCGACGTCTAAACGCAATTAAGGTGCGTGTTCAAGTTCGAAACGGTTCCGCGACTGTAATGGTGTGGTTTAATTGAGTTAAATTCGGGTATATCGACCGATTTGGGGGTGGCCGGAGCTCGGCCGGAGCTCCCACCGGAAAATCGGGTGTTTGGGGGTTGGGTTTTACAATTTACACCTTTGGTCCCTGAGGTTTTAATATTACACCTTTTAATCCAAAGTTTTATTTCTAGTTTAAACTAAATTACAGCTTTAGTCCCTGTAGTTTACATATTATTATTTTAAATACAAAACTTCTATTTTAAGTTTGTAAATTGTCTTAAAGACCCCCTAACTTAATTAAACTTTAAGTTTTAAACTTGTTAATTATTTAACTCTTATAAATTATTATTTCTATTATTATTATTATTATTTTTATCTTATTTTAACTATTATTATTCCCATATAGTTTCTTAAATGACATAAATGGTCCTTACCAGAACATAACAAGGTTAACTATCAATTAACGAAAACACGAAAGGTTACAGTTTCCCCAACTTTTAAGAATTTCGTCCCGAAATTAAGATTGAACTAGACGAACAAATACGGGTATTTCATCTTCATATGCTCCTCACGCTCCCAAGTAAACTCAGGTCCACGCTTATTTTCCCAACGAACCTTGACGATTGGGGTAGTAGTGGTCCTAGTCTTCTTCATAATGCGGTCCATGACTTCAACGGGTTTCTCCACAAAATGTAATGACTCGTCGATCTGGATGTCATCTAATGGGACATACAGACTTTCATCAGCCAAACATTTTCTCAAATTTGAGACATGGAAAACAGGATGAACCCCGCTAAGATCGGAAGGTAGTTCCAGTTTATAAGCCACTTTCCCAATCCTTTTCAGGATCTTGAAAGGTCCTACAAATCGTGGAGCTAATTTACCCTTCTTCCCAAAACGAACGACTCCCTTCCATGGTGAGACTTTAAGAAGAACCATATCCCCAACTTGGAATTCCAACGGCTTGCGTCGTTTATCGGCATAACTTTTTTGTCGACTTCTAGCCACTTCAAGGTTCTTGCGAATCATGGAAACTTTATCGGTTGTTTCTTGTATGAGCTCAGGACCAGTGATGAAATTTTCACCAATGTCAGTCCAGCAGATCGGGGAACGACATTTACGACCATAAAGTGCTTCAAAAGGTGCCATTTTGATACTCGAGTGGTAACTATTATTATATGAAAATTCCGCGAGAGGTAAATGCGTATCCCAGTCACCACCAAAGTCAAGGACACAAAGACGTAGCAAATCCTCTAGGGTTTGAATGTTCGCTCGGTTTGACCGTCCGTTTGAGGATGGTAAGCCGTGCTTAAATCCAGTTGTGTACCCAAAAGTTCTTGCATAGACGACCAAAAGTGCGAAGTGAAACGAGCGTCTCGGTCGGATATGATATGCAAAGGTACGCCATGACGACTCACAATCTCATCAATGTATATACGAGCTAACTTTGACGTTTTGTAGGTGTCCCGTATGGGTATGAAATGTGCCGACTTGGTCAATCGGTCAACAATCACCCATATGCTATCATGACCACGAGAGGTACGAGGTAGTTTGGTTATGAAGTCCATGGATATGTGTTCCCATTTCCACATGGGAATCTCGGGTTGTTCAAGCAATCCACTAGGACGTTGATGTTCAGCTTTAACCTTTGTACACGTAAGACACTTAGCTACGTAAGTTGCTATGTCTTTCTTCATTCCAGGCCACCAGTATTGACCGCGCAGATCCATATACATCTTATCGGAACCAGGATGAATTGAGTAACGAGTTTGATGAGCTTCATTCATGATAAAGGTACGAAGATTATCACGGTTTGGAACCCAAATTCGATTCAAGAAATACATCAACCCATTGGGTTTCGTTTCTAGTTGAGCTCGAAGATTGTACTCCAATTCCTCTCCCATTTTTCCTCCTTCTTGAACCGCTTGTTGAGCCTCCATGATACAAGTCTCGATGTCATTCTCAATCCTCAAATTTTGTAGCAGCACCGTAGTCTCATTAACATCCAGACGAATCTCAGTATCAAATTCTCCCAAGATATCAAACCATTGTCGTCGCTCGCGAATTTCTTGAAACGAGATCATCTTATTATGAATCTTACGACTTAGTGCATCGGCTACGACATTTGCCTTTCCAGGATGGTAACGAATGTCACAATCATAATCACTAATCAACTCAACCCAACGTCGTTGTCTCATGTTGAGATCCTTTTGATTGAAGACGTGTTGTAGGCTTTTGTGATCGGTGTAGACTATACATTGCGTCCCATAAAGGTAATGCCTCCAAATCTTTAAGGCAAAAACCACAGCACCAAGTTCAAGATCATGTGTCGTATAATTCACCTCATGGACCTTCAATTGTCTCGATGCATATGCTATGACCTTTCCTCGTTGCATGAGAACACAACCCAGGCCTTGTTTAGATGCATCACAATATACGGTGAAATCATCGTTCCCATCGGGAAGGGTCAATATAGGGGCATTACACAACTTGTGCTTTAAGGATTCAAAGGCTCCCTCTTGTTCAGACCCCCATTCGAATGGTTTATTCTTTTGGGTCAAGGAAGTAAGCGGTTTCGCGATTCGAGAGAAGTTGGCAATGAAACGACGATAATACCCAGCAAGACCAAGGAAAGAACGAACTTCGGTTGGAGTTGTGGGAACACACCAATTTTTCACAGCTTCCACCTTTGCAGGGTCAACGTGAATTCCTTGACTATTCACCACATGTCCTAGAAATTGGACCTCCTCAAGCCAAAATTCGCACTTTGAGAACTTTGCGTATAGTTGTTCTTTCTTCAATAGCTCAAGAACTTGTCGCAGGTGGTGTTCGTGATCGGTTTTGGACTTGGAGTAGATAAGTATGTCGTCAATAAAGACAATCACGAACTTGTCTAGATACGGCTTGCATACTCGATTCATGAGATCCATAAAGACAGCAGGAGCATTCGTTAAACCAAAGGGCATCACCATGAACTCATAGTGTCCATATCGGGTACGGAACGCAGTTTTTGGGATATCATCATCATGAACTCGTAATTGATGATAGCCAGAACGTAAATCAATCTTTGAGAAAATAGCAGCTCCTTGAAGTTGGTCAAAAAGATCATCGATGCGAGGAAGAGGGTAGCGGTTCTTGATGGTAAGTTTGTTAAGCTCACGATAATCGATGCACATACGAAATGATCCATCTTTCTTCTTCACGAACAAAATAGGTGCACCCCAAGGCGATGAGCTAGGTCGGATAAAGCCTTTGTCGGACAGTTCTTGAAGTTGACTGGCCAGCTCTTGCATTTCTGACGGTGCAAGTCGATATGGTGATTTAGCCACAGGGTTCGCTCCCGGAATTAAATCGATCTTAAACTCGACTTCACGCACGGGAGGTAAACCGCTAAGGTCATCGGGAAACACTTCAGGAAAGTCTCGTACAATCGGGACCTTCTTAAGATCATTCCCTTTGACTTTCGTGTTGACCACGTAAGCCAAGAAAGCCATGTAATTCTTGCTTAGACATTTTTGGGCTTGAGTACACGACATGAGTTTGAGTCCTTTGGATGATTTTTCGCCAAATACTTTCAATGTATCCCCCGAAGGCAAAGGAATTCGAATGCACTTCTCGAAACAAATAATTTCCGCATGATGTTTAGCTAACCAATCCATGCCAATGATAACGTCAAAACTTCCAAGTTTCATAGGAATAAGGTCGATAAAGAAATCATGCTCGTTTAGGCTCAAAATGCAATCACGAATAACGACACCAACGGTGATGGGTTCTCCATCGGCGACTTCGACAGTAAGAGGTCTTTCTAGTTTCGTATGTGGCTTAGCAAGTATAGGCTCAAATTCTATCGAGACAAAACTCTTATCGGCTCCAGAGTCAAATAGAACGTAGGCATAAGAATTATTAATAAGAAACATACCTGTTCAGTTTTAAAGACGTTTACGATACAGGTAAAGCAACAAAAGTACTTGGATCATAAAGTTGGGGTTGGATTTGACATACCGTTCACCACATCGTTGTTAGTCTGTGCTTGGTTTGCATTGATGTTGAAGGCACGTCCTCGAGCTTGTGGTACGTTACCCGCAAGACGAGGGCATTGTGGGCGAAAATGACCAGGTTCCCCACAGTTGTAGCAAGCACGATTGGCAACTAACGCGGCATTGTTTGGTGCACGGTGACAAGTAGCCACCAAATGTCCATACTTACCACACAGTGTACAGATACGGCACGGGGTATTACCCGCATGATGATACTTACAGACATTGCACAATGGTAGAGGACCAGCATAGGTTCTAGCAGCAGGTGCTTGTGTACCAGGAGCGGGTTGTCTTTGAGGTACTTTGGGTGTAGCCACTGCAAAATTACGCGCCGGTGTGAACTTGCGTTTCTTGTTGTTGTAAGACGGTTCATTCTTATTCTCCTTAGCTGCTTCAGGGACCGCCTTTTCAGTCTTTTTAGCCCCTTTGACGGACAAGGTGCCCGCTCGAATATGGTTTTCAGTAAGTTGAGCGGTGATGGTAATGGCATCTTCCAAAGTTGTGGGTCTACTTCCCACTACGGCGTCTTGGATTTGAGGTGGCACCCCCTTGATGAACTTCTCAATGTTCCTAGGAACTGTGTCAACCATGTGAGGTAACAGGATGCTCAACTCGTGATGCCTAGTTGAATAGGCCAAATGATCTCCACCATCTTGCTTGAGGTTCCAAAACTCCTCCTCCAGCTTTTGCAACTCACTTCTCGGGCAGAACTTTTGGATGGCAATGTTCTTGAATTCTTCCCAAGTGAGTGCCAACACAGCATCAGCACCACGATTCCTCTTCTCACTATTCCACCACGTAAGTGCTCTTTGTTGAAGAACACTTGTGGCATAACGGACTTTGAGTGCCTCGGGACACTCACAGTTGATGAAGGTGTTCTCCATACTTTCAAACCACTCGAGAAGTCCAGTGGCTCCTTCCTTCCCACTAAAGCTAGTGGGTTTGCACGAGTTGAAGTGCTTAAACGTGCAGGGTTGGTTGTTTCTTCCTTGATTTGCACTATTCTCTCCTTGCCCATTGCCATTAGTGTTGTCACTAGCGTTGGTCATCAAGGTGCTACTCAGTTCAGCAACCATGGTCGGAATGACGGCAGCCATTTGACGGGCAATCATGGCGGCTAATTTGCGGTCGGAGCTACCACGCTTTCCATGATGACGAGACATGCTGGATATAAAATACGTTAGTCACAGAAATTTGGAGATAAAAGATAATAAAACAAAGATTTTTCAAGACTTGTAAAACACATATGGAATGATTCCATTTGGTACTCATTACCATTTGGAAACGTTGACACGTCAAGGTGAGTTAACTCCAATTGCCTTAGAAACTTGTGTATATTGACCATAGTTTATCACTCATCCCAGAAATCCCCAGGTAAGCATAACTAGTCCCACGGGATTTATGCGAAATGCTTACCTTAGCCCGAAGGCTTTTTGCCAGGAAATCCAGAATACAGGTGTCTATGTGTCACACAATATTTCTTTAGGTTCATGGAATTAAAACCTTGATGAGATTTTCATGGATTAGTCATAAAGTCTAAAGATTTGAACCTTTTGATATAAAGCTTACGTTCCCCCGTGTCGTCGAGAATAAGTTTAAGATATTTCATCGCCGAGAGAATAAAGGATTAAGAATAAGTTTTAGAGGAGACAAGACAACCAAGTTTCTCAATTATAAGACAATCCTAACTAAAGGCATCAAGTTGCACATTAAGAAGCCCTCCTTAACAAGTAGCATTATGTAGCATGCAACAAAATATATTACAAGATCATAAAGATTTTTCTTATGAGGTTCATGCATCAACTATAGTCTAGGTCACCATTTCTAATAACCTAAATCCCTATAGTTATGGGCTCTGATACCAATCTGTCACACCCCAACCTTAACGGCGGAAACGTCGAGATGTGAGGGTTAAGATTGTTCACAGCCACATAACACTACCATAAATTGTAAATATAAAAATTCAATAGTTGAAATAACCTTACAACCAAATGTCTCAACAAACAAAGATAAACAAAGTTCAACTTTCAAGTCTCAAGTTATTTTATTTATTTTTTCTAGGTCCAAATCCTAGGTGTAGGCATGCTTCAAAGATAATCATCAACCTTGTGCATTTCCTGAAACATGTTAAAAATAAAAGGGTCAACTTTAAAAGTTGGTGAGTTTCCATGGGTTAAGCATACATATATATATATATAAAAGTTTACAAGTAGCAATTCATGTCAATGGTTACGAAATAAGCAAGTTTATAGATAACATATAGCTACAATCAAACCTTGACCAAGAATATCATTTACAAGTTTAACGATTAGCTAAGTGTACTTGGTTCCCATAGTGCTCAAGAATACGACACTAGGAGCCGGCAATAACCTCGGCTTTAGCACCAAATAGGCTTGTCAGGCCCATAGATCTATGACGTCGCCAGGCTAGCAATAGTTAATGATTGTCAACATATAATATTCATCATATAAAGCTCACAATATTACAAATAACCATGACAAAGTTCATAAATGAATTGCTCGTGCATTTACAAGTATCAAGATGTTTACAAGTGCAAGTTCATAAAGTTAACATGTTTCACCCCAAAAAGTGTGAAATAAAGTAAAAAGGGGCATGGAAAACTCACATGATATAAGTTGATGTTAAAGGTAATATCGAGTAATGTAAATGGTGCTCCAACGATTTCTTTTACAAGTTACCTAAATGTGTATATTCCAAGATTAAGTTTAACAACAAGATTAACGATTAAACGTGAACTAGGGTTTCAAGTGAGGTTTGGGGTTTTTTTGATTTAGATAAAATTTAACAATGGAATCACTTATATTTTATTTCAATGAAAAGTATTATACCATTAGATAATTAAAGCATTTATAATAATTAAATATAAAGTGTAAATAATTTCTATGATTATTTAAATAACACGATTAAACTAAAATTAACGTTTGGGCCAATAATAATTTATTAAGTTAGACTATCATTTTGAATCCATTTTATAAGAAATAACTAAAAATAATCTTGTTATATTGTTTTATTAAAAGATTATATAAGTATTTAATTTTTTTTTTTTAAAAAAAATTGCAGAAAACCCTTAAAAAAATAGGTTGAGGGTGCCCGGGTTCGAACCCGGGACCTCAAGGATGGGGTAACACGCGCTTAACCAGTAGGCTGGGTAGCCTATGCCTGCTGGAATCCAGTTCCCCTATCTTAAAACACATAAATCAGATGAAATCCCCAAATCACATAAACCCTAGAATGATTTAGGACCAAATTGATGCATAAATCGATATTGATAACGATGATAATCATGGGGCTTTTGTTCCCCATGTAAAAACGAGTAGATAACTATGTTTAATTACCCGAATCAGAGTCGAATCGATGGTGAGCAAGACGAAGAACAAGTCGCGGCTATGTCGAGAT
The DNA here is from genome assembly GCA_025506505.1 of Flaveria sonorensis. Taxonomy (NCBI): domain Eukaryota; kingdom Viridiplantae; phylum Streptophyta; class Magnoliopsida; order Asterales; family Asteraceae; genus Flaveria; species Flaveria sonorensis. The sequence continues at coordinate 74,250,433 of CM046437.1, forward strand.
TGGTTCGGGTTGTAAATGATGTTAATAATCAAATTAGTTGCACAGATAGCTTCTACTGGTCTCGGTGATTGAAAGCCCTTTATCAATTTTAATTTAGAATGACTGGAGATGCAAGAACACTAATGTTGCAGGTCGCGATGAAGGGGATGATCGAATGTGATGTTCGTGTGAGTTTCAGGTGAAATTGAGATTGATGGCAGCTTAGGATTAGTTAAACGTTCGATTATGACACATTTAATTTGATTATTATTGAGTTTTAATGTTCGAACGGCTCTATGATTAAAAGCTTCGGTTATTCAAACCGATTGGGTTCATAACCGACGTCTAAACGCAATTAAGGTGCGTGTTCAAGTTCGAAACGGTTCCGCGACTGTAATGGTGTGGTTTAATTGAGTTAAATTCGGGTATATCGACCGATTTGGGGGTGGCCGGAGCTCGGCCGGAGCTCCCACCGGAAAATCGGGTGTTTGGGGGTTGGGTTTTACAATTTACACCTTTGGTCCCTGAGGTTTTAATATTACACCTTTTAATCCAAAGTTTTATTTCTAGTTTAAACTAAATTACAGCTTTAGTCCCTGTAGTTTACATATTATTATTTTAAATACAAAACTTCTATTTTAAGTTTGTAAATTGTCTTAAAGACCCCCTAACTTAATTAAACTTTAAGTTTTAAACTTGTTAATTATTTAACTCTTATAAATTATTATTTCTATTATTATTATTATTATTTTTATCTTATTTTAACTATTATTATTCCCATATAGTTTCTTAAATGACATAAATGGTCCTTACCAGAACATAACAAGGTTAACTATCAATTAACGAAAACACGAAAGGTTACAGTAATGGTGGTTGCGGCTGTGTGGTGGTTGGTGGGCAGTTGCTATGTCATGGCTGATCTAGGGTTTTTGATAAAGAAAGAGAGAGATAGTAGAGAGAGAATGGAGATACTTGTGTTAGAAGTTTTTTAATTTTTTAATTCTGTAAACAAGTTTGATTAAATTACATCATTGACCCCTATCAGTAAAATAACTAAAATTTCCATCCTTTTAACAGAAATATTTAACGCTATTAGTGAGTTGGAGTTAATTGAAACGAATTGTAAACTATAAGGAGTAAAATCAAAATTTTAAAACCTTTGAAGATAAATCGTTATTTTGATCAAACCATGGATCAAAAGTTAAGTTTACTCTATTTAAAATTAAGAGTTAAATATACTAACAGAAAACACCTTCAAGTTGTATATAATTACACTAAAGCACCTTGGTTATTTCAGTTTCCAATGTGTGGGACCTTGTATACGTTTTTGTGGTCACAATCTAGTGTCTAGTCGACATGGCTGGAAAGCTCTTTCCTGATTTAAATCCAAAAGTTGCAAGATATTTTTAGAAAGCTTACTTACACCTAAAATCAAGCTACTTTCGATCTTTTTATATATAAAGATACTAGGTTTGTCTCGTGTATTACACGGATTGAATAAATAAAATATTAAATAATTAGTACTAAAAAATTATGCATTATAAGATCATGATTGAAGATAAAATATGTTTATAATTACGTACAAATAACTATTTTAAGTAAACAAACAATTATGTATTTTTTTAAACTTTTGTTTTAAAAAAATTATGATTTTTAAATATTTTGTTTTAAGAAAAATGATAAAAAAAGTTTGTTGTATTCTGTATTTTATAAAATTTCTGTTTTTAAAAGTGTGTTTTTAATTAAAAACAAGTTTTTAATTTATTAAATTATACATTTTTAATTTGAAATGAGAACATATAGAAATGAGAAAATAAGAATAATAAGTCTTACAATTGTTTCGCGCTTACTTTAGTTTTTTTTATAGATAGATGGATAGGTTAAAAACCGTTAATTAAATGGATTATACTTAGTAATAAACACGAAGAGTTACAGTATCATATTTTAATATAAAATACAATTATAGTTATATATACGTAATAGTTCAAGAAATAAAGCAATTATACTACTTTTAACTCTCTTATCTAAAAAATTTCATATTTAAACATTCGTTTTAAGTTTTTTTTAATATTTTTTTATAAAATTCTTGTTTTTTAAAAATGCTGGTTTATAATGATTCTTGGTGGTTCAATAAGATAGTTTTTTAAAAAAATTCACCTGTTTATAACTTTTTTTAAAAACAAAATGATTTAAAATATTTTGTTTAAAAAAGGTTTAGTGTGATTTCCAATTTCCTTAATAAAATCTATTTTTAAAAAAGATAGTTTGAATTTATTAAGAGAGAGAAATATAACAATTAATATAATTCATTTTTAATAAAAGAGAGAAATTTGTTTGATATTTAAATTACTATAATACCTTTTTGAAAGGAAAATTGATATGTGTATGTCTAGAAGAATGACAAGTGGCAAAAAAATAAGATAAGAAAATGATAAGTGGCAAAGAAAATCTTATTTTATTAGATGTTATAGATTATAGATTTAAAAACGTGTTTTTCAACCATTTTTAACATTGATATCTTTGTCATGTTTCACTTTCCTCTATGACCAAAATTTCAATTACACAACAATTTGGACAATTTTTATCAAAATTATATGAATTGGGGGCGACAATTTCTACACTACAAAAAACACAATACAGGCTAACATAATCATTACTTTGCAAAAGTGAAGTTCATCTTGAAATTTTAATTTATTCTTCAATTGTAACAACTTTATATCTTACTTCTACCTATTCTCCAATATTTTTCATTCACCGTCCTCTGATATCAAAGTAAAAATTTCAACCTTAAGGTTAAATATTCTAAAACGAACAATACCACTTATAAAAAAATTTATTTGAATTGTAGAAAACGATTGTTTAAATATTCTAAAATTAATATTAAATGGTTCCACTCAAGACATATCTTGAACATCATACGATTTTAATTTTCAAACATGTTGGAACAACAATAAATATACTGCTCGTTCGGAATCATCATAGTATCCTATTCAACCCACCAACGTGAAGTCCTTTGACTTGTCAACTCCACATAACGGACGATCCTACATGAATCTTAAAAATTGATTGTGAAAAACTAACTTTGTATTAAGTGATTAAAGAGCTGTTTGATAATATTTTTTTAATTATTATATTAAAATTCTACATCTAGATTAATTAGAAAATAAAATATACTTTAAATAAGATAACATTTATTATTCGAAACAGAGGGTTTAAAAAAAAAGTAATTTTCAGAAAACATGATAAATAATTCAGAGAATAATAAACAGTTGAACCAACGTTAACAGAAGCATCACCGCCAGCAAAATATCAACTCTCTGCCTCTCGCTCTTCTTCTTCTTCTTCTTCTCTAATGGCAACAGTTCCTCTTGGGGCTCATCTGCACCATTGTTGTCGCTTCGAAAACCCTAAATTCCCCATAGGTTCCAAAAAATCTAAGCAGTCTTCTCTGTGTTACAGTACTATAAGGACTTCTACGCTAAAGAATGGCGCCAAAAGCTGCCACTTCAGACCGAATTATGATTCTAGGGTTCTGAACACCACCGTCAGAGCTTCGGCGAATAGTTCCGGCTCCGATACAGTTCTCCTTGATGCCGCCGTCTCCGATGACGTCATATTCCGACAGACATTTCCGTTGCAACGCATCCGTAAGGTTCGATCGAATCTAACTTTGTGCATGTGTGGATATATGGTTATGTTATTGGATTAGCTTAGGGGAAGACTAAATTGGAGGATGAGAGATGAAGCAGTTGAATTGCTTTGTAGTATTTGTGTTGTATAATTGATTAGAGTAGTTTTAGCAAGTGATGGATTTCAATTGTGGAATATTTAATTACATTTCCGGAAAAAAGAAAAAAAGTTACTATGATCCTGGATGTCAATTAAGTGATTAAAATTGATATGGACTTGATTGCTAAAGAAATTATTTGAAACAATCATAAAATTAAACAATATATCAGTTCAAGGGTGTGGCACAGAGCAACAAAATGGCCTTCTTAATTTCGTGAGGAGAAAAGGGGGTATAAAGGGACATGAGCTTAACATTTAAAACAGTTTTAGTTCAGGGATCAATTTGTAAGTTCTATGTTGGTAGCTTGTTTTCTGGTTTGTTATCTGTCTAGATCACGATATATATGGAGTCTTGCACAAGTTTTAGTTCTAGAAACTTGCTCTGTACTTGTTGTTTAGCCCCAAGTTAACAGGGCAAATGCCTCTGTTCATTTCTTTTTATAAGTACAATATCAGTTGTGTTTCTTCTTGTGTACAACTTATATGTTTAGGTGTTGTTGGGGTGCTAATGGTTGAGTACCACTGATAGGTGGAAGGAAAGATAATAATCAGATTAGATGGTGGTAAGGATGAGGAAAATTGGCAGCTGACTGTAGGCTGTAACCTTCCAGGAAAATGGGTTCTTCATTGGGGAGTTAATTATGTCAACGACATTGGCAGGTTTGATTGACCGTTGTTTCAATACTTTGAGCAACCTCATAGCAACATTTTACAGATGCATATATGAATATGTATGTGAATATATGAACTATAAAGAACCATGGCTTTGATGTAATGAAAGTTAAAATATGATTATCATGAAGAGCAAACTTTTCCCCCGTCTATTTTGATCTCAAATATCATCTCTTTTCAAGCATGTTATCCTATGTGATATGGAAATGATACAAGAATTAGCCAACTCATATCTGGACTAACTAGATAAATGCAAGTGGGCTAGAAAAGAACTAATTTTCGAACAGGCTCAACTTTCGCTCTGTTTAGAGTTACGGACCCGTAAGATATTGACTGAAATGTCTCAACAAGCTGGATGTTTGAACAAACTGCTATAATGTATGCCTGACTCTTGGGGCTAAAATTTCATCTTCTAGAGCTCCGTTTATGTATTTCTAATTTCTCCCCAAATTTTCGTGATCTGATTTGATTCTACTTCATTGTAAAAACACATGAATCGTGGGTCCTATAAATAATAAATTTAAATTTTTATTTAGTGGTTTGATTTTTTTTTTTCTGTATACTCAATTGTAGTGTTCTAAAATATGGCATTAAAGTGTTCTGATGTATTGGTTTAAGCATTTAGATATTATTATTTTTTACTTTTTATTGTCTCTGATATAATTTGTGGTTCCACTCTGTCACATGTTTCAAGAACAGGTTCAATTATGATCTTCATTATTTTGATCTCAAATCTTATATTTTGTTGCTTAATGCTTGTAGTGAATGGGATCAACCTCCTGTTGAGATGAGACCCTTGGACTCTATTACCATAAAGGTATCTGATTCTTCAATTTTATTATGATCAAAGGAACTTCAATGTTTTTTGGTGGAATACTTACAATTTTATATCAAATCTTTCAGGACTATGCAATTGAGACCCCTTTGACAAAATCATCAACAATAGAAGAAGCAGATTCAGTTTACGAAGTGAAGATTGCTATTAACACTAAAAGTTCAATTGCAGCTATAAATTTTGTATTAAAGGTACCAGTTGAAGTTGTTTACACCTTTAAGGATTTTCGTTTCTCTTTGCAATTAATTAACTTCTAATGATATAGGACGATGAAGCTGGATCTTGGTATCAATACAGAGGGAGGGATTTTAAGGTGCCACTTGTCCATTTCTCGGATGATGACAATGCTGTAGGAAATAAACAGGGGTTTGCGGTATGGCCAGGTTGGATCATACTTTTATTTGTTAACCATCATTTTAATTATCTACAACATAAAACAAGCTGGTTAACAACTCTGTTCCTTCAGGGGGGTTTTCTAGCATGATGGTCCAATCAGAAGAGACACAGTCCGAAGATGAGAATAAAAGTGGCAACTCTAAAGAATCTGTTAAAAGTTTCTATGAAGAACATCCGATTGTACAAGAAACTGTGGTTGAGAACTCCATGAATGTTTACATACAAAGGTGTGCAACAACATCCAATTATCTTGTAAATATAGAAACTGATATCCCAAATGATGTTATTGTTCATTGGGGAATCTCAAAGGATGAGAGTAAAAGGTGGGAAATTCCCTCTGGACCTTATCCAGCTGATACATACTTATTTAAAAATAAAGCTTTGCGTACACCATTGCAGCAAAAAGAAGATGGGAATGGCTGCTATGGAGTATTTCCATTACATGAAGAAATAACTGGTTTTCTTTTTGTTTTGAAACTTAATGATAGCACATGGATTAATTATATGGGAGATGATTTTTACATACCGATTCCAAAGGAAAATAAACCAGATAGGAAAGTGAATGAAGAAGATACTGCATATACTGATGAGATAATCAATGAAATTAGACATCTGGTAAGTGGAATATCATCTGAAGCGAACCGAAAAACAAAAAGTAAAGAAGCACAAGAAACAATTCTTCAAGAGATTGAAAAGCTAGCTGCAGAAGCTTATGGTATTTTCAGAAGCTCTTTTCAAACTTCACCAGAGATCACAGAGGAAGTTGTGGATGTTGAATCAACAGTAAAGATAAGATCAGCAACTGGTTCAGGCTTTGAAATTTTGTTTCAGGGTTTTAATTGGGAGTCTAATAAATCTGGAAAATGGTATGTGGAATTAGAAGAAAAGGCTGCTGAGTTGGCATCACTAGGGTTCACAGTTGTTTGGTTGCCCCCACCAACAGAATCCATCTCACCTGAAGGCTACATGCCAAGGGATCTTTATAATTTGAACTCTAGGTACTTACATACATATGCATTATAATTCATAGGAACAATCTTATAATGTGATAGATTGAAAAGTACATGCGTTGATCAGGTATGGTAGTGCTGATGAATTAAAATCCGTTGTAAAGAAATTCCATCAAGTTGGTATAAGGGTTTTAGGGGATGCTGTGATAAATCATCGCTGTGCACATTATCAGAATCAAAATGGCATCTGGAACATTTTTGGTGGTTTATTAAACTGGGATGATCGTGCAGTTGTTGGTGATGACCCCCATTTTCAGGTATTGATGTTTAAAGGTTCTCATTTCTTTTGATGATGGCATTGTAGAACATTCTTGAAGTTTCTTTCGGTTTTGTTGTAGGGCCGGGGAAATAAGAGTAGTGGAGATAACTTCCATGCTGCCCCAAACATTGATCATTCGCAAGAGTTTGTGAGAAAAGATCTTAGTGAATGGTTATGCTGGCTTAGGTTAGTCATTCTCACCATAGTCATACTTGTTTTTTTATGCATTTGTTCCTATTATAAAAATCTTTTCTTTTCCTTGCAGGAGGGAGATTGGATATGATGGATGGAGGCTAGATTATGTACGAGGATTTTGGGGCGGTTATGTAAAGGAATACATGGAGGCAAGTGAGCCCTATTTTTCTGTTGGGGAATACTGGGATTCTTTATGTTACACATATGGTGAGATGGATCACAATCAAGATGCGCATCGTCAAAGGATTATTGACTGGATAAATGATGCCAATGGAACTGCTGGAGCCTTTGATGTTACCACCAAAGGAATTCTACATTCTGTAAGCATATTTACAACATGTTTTTTAAATCCTTTATCATATTGTTGTTTCTATATACACATTCATACTTACAGGCAATTGAAAGATGTGAATACTGGAGATTATGTGATTCAAAGGGAAAACCTCCAGGTGTTGTTGGATGGTGGCCTTCTCGTGCTGTCACCTTTATTGAAAATCATGACACTGGTTCTACACAGGTATTAAAGATCACCTGTAATGTGTGCGTATACATATGAAATAATTTGGTTAACAGATGTATTACACTTGCCTGTGAAGGGTCACTGGAGATTTCCTGGTGGAAAAGAGATGCAAGGATATGCTTACATCCTTACTCACCCTGGGACGCCATCCGTTTTCTATGATCACATGTTCTCCCGCCACAAATCTGAAATTTCTGCACTTATCTCACTCAGGAAGCGAAACAAGATACAATGCCGGAGCACAGTAAGTGTAACGGAGAAATATCTTACAATATTTTTATTCATATAAAGTTAAACCAACCATGCATGTGTGACGGATGTACCATTTTAGGTAAAAATCGTCAAGGCAGAAAGAGATGTTTATGCAGCCATAATTGATGAAAAGGTGGCAATGAAGATCGGACCAGGTCATTATGAACCTCAAAATGGGTCCCGGAAATGGTTGTTGGCGGTTCAGGGTAATGATTACAAGGTATGGGAAGCATCATAAGCTCGTCATAGTCAACAAATTTTCAGGTATGAACATAGTAAACACAAATGTTGTATACTAAGAGCATTGACTGATCACAATATTATGATATGAATAAAATTGTAAATCATGTGCCCTTTCAAATACTGTATACAAAGAGTATGTGATTATAAATGGTTTTGGTTTCGGCATTTGGGTTGCAGTTAGGGGACGCAATCATATTGGTTCTGCTTTACAGAATGGGTTTTTTATATTATAGAACTAAAATGCTTCTTAAATTTATCATATGGAGTAAATTCATAGGCTTATTGAGCTCATGTTTTTGTGTAAACAAATACCACACAATATTAGTGATAATAATGTTTTAAATAATCAAATTATTTGCAACTCTGAACATTTTTATGTTATTTAACATTCCATCCTAGTGATCACTATTTTCTAGTCTTTAAAACCTTGTTTTGGGATGCGAAGACCATAGGATCGGGAATCTAAAAACTGAAACTACCATAAAATAATGATCTAGATCGGGATATTAGCAACTATAAATCTTGCGAAGACCATAGGATCGTGAATCTAACTCACTAAGCTTTCCAACACATATAACATTATTTATTTGTCTATAACCTTCCAGCTCGGTGACCACGATTTTTTACCAACTAAGGGGCTGTTTGTCAACTTCTGAATGGGTAAGTGTTGAATCAATAAGAGGTCTGAACCAATAAATGGTGAACCAGTTTAAGTTTGTTTGGTTGGATGTCTGAATGACTGTGTAGAATAACTATTTTACCCATCTGAATTACTTGCTGAATATAATTTATCTGTTTGGTTATAGGTCCTAATAATGAATAATTATTAAAAAAAAATACAAACCATATTAGTAAATCCAAATTACACATAAATTCTTCTTGAAAACATACTAAATCCAAGTAGATAATTTGCGTACCATTCTGGTTTTAAGCATTTGACATTAGTTGAGTTGTTATCTCGTCACGTAAAGTAGTCATATGCTCAATGCCTTATGAGCCCCATTCCATGTCGTGAACAGACTGGCAATCACTTTCCTCCTCTTGCATTTCTCAGAAAAAAGTGTTTTCGTTGTATGGCATAAATAACTGATCATGAATATTCCATTTCCTTATAAAGTTATGGATAGCAAAACACGCAATCACTATGTCTCTTTGTATTGGAAATGAAAAGGGGCCCATTTGTTTTAGGATTGGGAATCTTGCCTTCAAAACACCATATGCACGCTCAATTACATTTCTGAGCTGTGCGTGAGCATGGTTGAATTTTTCTTCCTTAGTCAACGCACGCTGTCGTCGAAAATCGGCTAACCAATATCTCGTATTACGGTAGGGAGTCATAAACCCACGAGTGTTGGTGTATGCAGCATCAGAAAGATAATATTTGTCTGTAAACGTTAGTACCAAAACTATTACATAAAAAACTAGATAAACAATTACATCAAAGTTAAAGAACAGATAAAAACCTAGTGGGGGAAAATAAAATCCGAAAGTCGGATTAAATGTAACTTCCTTCAAAACATGTGAATCATGTGCAATACCCTCCCATTCGGCCCATACAAACGTGAGTATCATATCAAAATTACAGATTCCAAGACATTTTGAGAGCATTCACCCTTTCCTCTTCCCATGTAACGAGTCTGTTGATCAGTAGGTACGACTGCATGTACAAGAGTTCCATCTAACACACCTATTGCTCCAGGAAATATTTGTTTTAGACTTCTATGTTTTTCTGAAGCATTCACGATTGGATTAGAAGATGTCGGAACGATAACTTCTCTTGAGAAATTCATCATTGCAATTAAGTCCTCATGAAAACATCTATGAATTATTTCTGTTGAGTGTTGAAACCTTCGCTTAACCATTTGAAATCGCTCATTATGTCCTATGACAATAAAAAACATAGCCATCTTTTCTTCAAAGGTTATTGACCTACTACTCTGCAACCAATTTCTTTGCTTAAAATGATTGCACAACAGTACATATGCATCACGTGACATGCGCATCATCTCATGACATTGTGTAGAAGTTCCATGCAACAATTCTTTTGTGTACTCATGACCGGTCAGTGCCGAATTCAGATCTCTTATCCTTTCATGACCGGTCAATTGGGAGGATAATTGTAGGCAATGCCAACAAAACAATAAGAAAAGCACAATCTCCTCATCCGAGTCCATAGGCTACCTGTCATCCAAAACTATCAAAACAATAGAATCCAAAATAACATTACAAAAAGACACATGCAAACATAGCTTAATGTTTAGCTACAATTCACATAACATTCCAAAACACATCATAGAATTCAAATAACATTTCAAAACATATCATAGAATCCAAATAACATTCTAAAACTAGCATATAAAGTTTAGCATCCAAAAGACCATACAAACATAGTTTAATGTTAAACTATCCAAAAAGACACATACAAATATAGCTTAAAGTTTAGCTATCAAAATATACTTCGCTCCCGCATTCTTAACCCATATTTCACAGGTGTGCGACTTAAGTCGTAACCACACTTTCCTCAAATCAGCACTTTCACCGAAAAGCAAAAGCGTCGTTTGATGTTTCGCCTCAAATTCTGACCATCCTAACGTCTCCAGCTTTTCCATACATGCATCTATATCATTAGACTAATTGTGTTTTTCAAGCAACATCTTTGCCACATTCCTGATATCCTCCCCAACTTTCATGAGATGTGAATTGAATGTTTGTTTCCCTTTTTTAGACCGACCTGATGACTCATTACTAACACCTTGAGTTGATGATTTTCTTTTTTGTTTAGACCGATCAGAAGACTCTTCACTAGCCCCATGTTCCATTTGAGTGCCATCAATGTCTAAAAGAGCATTTTGATCATCAATCACTTCCACAGAAGGATGAGGGAGTGTAGAAGATAGCCCCCAACTATCAAAACCATTTGAAGTAGATCCTTCAAACAATTGAATACACAAGTCGGGATAATCAAGTGGCGCTCTTCTCAACTTTTCTACGAATTTGTTGGACTATGTAAAAAAAATTATAAATTACTATGAGGTTATTGAAATATATATGTATATATAAAGAAATACCTTGATCTCAAGTTGCCATTCCTCTTCCGTTAAGTTAAAGGTATTTGTTAGAGAGTTATAAACATTTTCAGTTTTGTTCTTAAGTTTTGACCAAGCTGCAAATTTTGATTTCAAGTAATCATAGCGGTTCTTCATTTGTTTTTGATCCACTATAAACTCATGTTCTGTTTTCAATTTTTCAGAAACGTTCCTCCATGAAATCGCTTTCAGGCTACTACCCTCACGTCCATAAAGTGCAATTTCATGAATACATGATTCTAGAAAGGTTTTATCAACTCCTTCAACCTTCCAGTTAATCTTAATATTTTTTCAACCATTTCTTTAGAAGAATCTATCAATTATAACATGTATTATACAAATTAGAAGAATTAACCATATCATAGAAATACAAACACACAATATCAGTTATAGGTTCACAATCAGAATCCGTATATCAAACCCTAGCCCAAATAATTCTCAAACTTTCCTGAATGTTCATGACAAACCAAATCAAATCACAGATCCATAATCAAATCCTTCATTCCTTCACCAATTCCCACTTTAAACAACAAAAAATGTCAAACACGCTCTATTCACAAAATATGCCTAAATATCTACCCTCTCTAGAACTAGGGTTTCCACATTCATTCTTCAATCCTTAAACATACAAATCACTTACAAATTCAATAAGTATAACCAATTAACGCACCCCCACGAGTTACAAATTCTACAAATCGAAAGCTGGAAGATCATGACGATCGAAACCCTAGAAACAACATCACCAACAACAACTCCAATATAACAAATACACCCCTAAAATAATATCTCTACTGAGATTGAAGCTAACGAAGTTGGAAGATCGTGAGAATCGAAATCCTAGAAACGACGACGGAGGCGTGAAGGGGGATGCGAAGAAATTACCTGTGAATCGGTGCTGATGGTGGCCGCTGATGTTGGTGGCGCCTTCTGGTGGTGCGCCGCTGCCGATGGTGGCGCTGTTTGTGATGGCCGGCGACGAAGCTGGAAGATCGTGAGAATCGAAACCCTAGAAACGACGACGGAGGCGTGAAGGGGGATGCGAAGAACCTGTGAATCGGTGCTGATGGTGGCAGCTGATGTTGGTGGCGCCTGCTGGTGGTGCGTCGCTGCCGATGGTGGTGCTGTTGGTGATGGCCGGCGACGACGAGTGCTGCTGCTGTGGGGAGGACCGCTGCTGTTGCAGTGTTGAAGGGGAACGACTAGTTGGTCAGATATAAACTCATGTATGACCTAATAAGTGGTCAGTCCGAGATGTTTTTCAATTAGATGTAACCCAACCAAACACTCATGTCTGACCGAGTTAGACATAAAGGTCTGAATGGGATCATTAAGACCCAACCAAACAACACCTAAGCTTTCCAACATCCAACTTAGTGAAAACTACTCAATACGTGACTGACTTTTTGGTCACCATTAGTGAAAACAGTTTTTATGTGACTGACCACTACCAAACTACCGCCGATGGCTTAATCCGTTGTTGAATGTAAAGAGTGATAGTAATTTGTCGGTGATTGTTACCAAATGGAGTACACAAACACGTAATTCAACAACATCAAGAAACAAAAAAGGTGAAACTTCAAGAATTCAAGAAAGAACTTTATTCTCAAATGAGTACAGTAATGGTGATTATGATTGTAAGTGATACAAAGTTGTTACACAGGATCCTTATTTATAGCGCTAATTGACCAACTAATTATAACGGTCAAATTACATACTCAACATAGATTGAGAATTTACACTTAGGACCCTAGACTAATACTTCCGAAGCAGGAAGTATCATTTGAAATACTTCCGAAGTAAAACACTATTGTTCAGAACACTTGCGAAGCAAACATAACCTTCGGAAGACTTGAGCTAAGCTTCGGAAGAAAACATAAAAGTAAAACATAACCTTCGGAAGACTTGAGCTAAGCTTCGGAAGAATCATATTAAGCTTCGGAAGATATACTAAATTCGGAAGAAACACTTGTTTTGCTTTTATATCTCACAATCTCTACCTTAAAACCAAAACAAGATTTTAACCAACACCTAATGCATCCAAGCAAAATTGAAACTTGACACCAGGTAGAGACTTAGTAAACATATCCGATGGATTCTCCAAAGTAGACACACTCTCCTTTTTCACCTTCCCAGCATTCACCCCATCTCTTATGAAGTGCAACTTTGTCCTCTCATGAAACATGATATTCTTTGACAACTGGACTGCATCCTGGTTATCACAATACACCATTGAGTCTGCAATATCAATTCCCAATTCAGAAACAAAACCATGCAGCCACATAGTTTCCTTGACTGCCTCAGTCAAAGCTATATACTCAGCTTCTGTGGTAGACAATGCCACTACATGCTGTAACTAGGCTTTCCAACTAACCAAGTTACCCAGCACTTGAAATGCATACCCTATAATAGATCTCCCTCTATCCAGGTACTTGGCAAAATCTGAATCAACATAACCAACAATCCGCTTACTTTCCACATGTCCATGACTGCCCAATACCAAACCATAATGTTTAGTACCCCTGAGATACCTCAAGATCCATTTCACAGCAGACCAATGAGCTTTACCTGGATTAGACAAGTACTTGCTGACTAAACTCACAGCATAGCCAATATCCGGCCTTGTACACACCATCAAGTACATCAAGCTCCCAACTACATTGGCATAAGGCACTTTCATCATATAGTCAACCTCTTCATCAGTCTTAGGAGAATTAAAGCTTGATGATTTGAAATGAGCAGCAATAGGAACAACTACTGGCTTCCCCTTATCCATCCTGTAGTTATTTAGCACCTTCTCCAAGTAAGAGCTTTTAGACAGTTTCAACACCCTGTGTTCCCTATCTCTCTTGATTTCCATGCCCAAAATCTTCTTTGCTTCACCCAGATGTTTCATCTCAAACTCAGACATCAACATCTTCTTAATAGCTTTAACTTCTTCCAAGTCTTGACAAGCTACCAACATGTCATCAACATACAACAACAAATACACAAATTTGTTCAAGCTGTAGTCCTTGAAATAAACACAACTATCACACCTGCTTCGATTAAAACCATGAGTCACCATATGTTCATCAAACCTTTTATACCACTGTCTAGGGGGATTGCTTCAGCCCATACAAGGACTTCTTAAGGAGACACACCTTATCTTCCTGCCCCTCAACCTCCAACCTCTCTAGCTGCTTCATATAGATTGTTTCATCCAACTTCCCATGTAAAAATATTGTTTTCACATCCAACTGATGCAACTCCAGATCCATATAAGCAGTCAATGACAGCATAACCCTTATAGATGAATGTTTCACCACAGGTGAAAATATTTCATTATAATCCACCTCTGGCTTCTGTGTAAACCCCTTAGCTACTAATCTAGCTTTCTACCTAGGAGGTTCACCCTAAGAAATCCCATCTTTCAGTTTGAACAACCACTTACATGACACTGGCTTGTGACCCTCAGGTTTATCAACCAACTCCCATGTGCCATTCTTATACAGAGATTCTATCTCTTCCTCCATGGCCTTACACCATTTTGAGATTTCTTTTACAGAAATTGCCTCAGAGTATGACAGAGGTTCATAGATACTTTCTTCTTCAGCCATTGCAGACAAATCAGTGCCCTCTCTATATCTGAGTGGAGGTACCACTTGTCTTCCCTGCCTGTCCCTAGCCAATTGATAATCATCCAAACCATCCCATTGGCTATCAGTGGTGAGTTGATCAACACCTTTATCACTGACACCCAGCTGCTCCACCTCAATCTGAACCCCACCCTGCTCTCCAACTTCTGAACCCCTTTTTCCTTTAATGTCTTTATACAAAACATCTTCTTGGAAAACCGCATCTCTACTTACTATCACCCTGGGTTCTGCCACCATCTAGCCTCCACAATCTATACCCTTTCACGCCATCTGGGTATCCTAGAAATACACATTTGCAGGCCCTGGGTTCTAGTTTCCTGGGCTAACATGAGCATAAGCCAATGATCCAAACACTCTAAGGATACCATAGTCATGCTTTCTACCTGACCATGCCTCCATAGGTGTCTTTATATCTAATGCAGCTGATGGAGATCTATTGACTAGATAAGCTACAGTGGTCACAACTTCAGCCCAGAACTACTTGGGCAAACCAGAACTAGACAACATACACCTTACATTTTCAAGTAAGGTCCTATTCATCCTTTCAGCCAACCCATTCTACTGTGGATGACCAGGTACAGTTCTGTGTCTAGCAACACCTTGAGCTTTACAATACCGATTAAACTCATGGTTACAAAACTCCAGCCCATTATCAGTTCTTAGCTTCTTGACTTTTCTTTTAGTTTGAGTTTCCATAAGGACTTTTCATTCCTTGAACTTACTGAAAGCATCACTCTTATTATTTAAGATGATCACCCAAACTCTCCTTGAAAAATCATCTATCAGAGTCATAAAGTACCTAGCACCACCTAGAGAATCAACCTTAGCAGGTCCCCACAAATCAGAGTGAATGTAGTCTAATATCCCACTTGTGACATGTTTTTCCTTTGTGAATTTGACCCTCTTGGGTTTCCCAAAAACTCAAGTTTCACAAAACCCAAAATCACAATTCTTCAGCTCAGTCACAACCTGTTGCTTCTGCAACTCTACCAGTCCTTGCAGACTTATATGACCAAGCCTCTGATGCCACAACATGGCCTTAGCACTACTATCACTAGAGGCAATTGCCATATAGGACTCTATTACAGCAGCACCATCTAGTAAATAGATATTATTATCCTTTCTATTACCATATAGTACCACCATTGATCCCTTAATCACCCTAGCCTTACCATCCCTAAGGCTAACATGGTAAGCATATTTCTCCAACAACCCCAATGATAACAAGCTTCTTTTCAGACTAGAAATGTACCTTACATCATGAAGATCTACTTCCATTCCATTCTTTATCTTTAGAGTCACTGTACCATGACCCACAATCTTGCAAGGTCTATCATCTCCTAGCCTTACAGATTCGAGATCTTCAAACTTTAAATCTTTAAAGAACTCCTTAACAGGTGTCATATGGTATGAACAACCTGAATCCATCACCCACTCATCCTTATTCCCACTGTTTGTAAAAGCCAACACATCTGCACTCTCATATCCATCAGAGACATCATCTTGTGCATTGTGACTAGAATGAGATTTTGACCCACTTGATTCACCCTTCTTTCTCTTCCAATCGGGACAATCTTTCTTGAAGTGCTTCTCTGACCCACACACATAACACCTTCTCTTGGACTTGGATCTTGACTTTGAGATGTTTCTTGGCTTGAAGTTTCTCTGTTCAGATCTTCCCCTGACTACCAAGCCCTCTCCACCATCATCTTTATAATCAGTTTTCTTTTTCAATTCCTTTGAATTAAGAGCTGCCAGCACTTCCTTCATGGTAAGGGTATCCCTACCACACATTAAAGTATCCACAAAATGTTCATAAGAAGGTGGGAGAGAGGTCAAGAATATGATTGCTTGGTCTTCATCATCCAACTCAACTTCTATGTTTTCAAGATTTAACACTAACTTGTTGAATTCGTCAGTGTGATCTTCAATTGACTTTCCAGGCGCCATTTGGAAGGTGTACAGACGCTTCTTGAGATATAATCTATTCGCAAGAGACTTCGTCATGTACAAACTTTCCAATTTTGACCAGACCCCTACCGTCGTCGTCTCTTTCGATACTTCTCTAAGTACCCGATCACCCAAGTTCAAGATAATAGGACTGTGTGCCTGTTCAAGCATCTCTTTCTTCTCTTTGTCCGACATTGTGTTCGGCAACTTGGATTCTCCAGCCAAGGCATCCACCACTCGTTGATGAACGAGCAATGCCTTCATCTTCAGTCACCACAACCCAAAATCATTCTTCCCGTCAAATTTCTCAATCTCAAACTTTGTTGACACCATCGTTACCGCCGAACGATCTTTTATTGAATCTTGTTCCTCAATTGAGTCTCAAACCAGGCTCTGATACTAATTGTTATAAAATTAAGTATAAGAACACGTAATTCAACAACACCAAGAAACAAAGAAGATGAAACTTCAAGAATTCAAGAAACAACTTTATTCTCAAATGATTACAGTAATGGTGATTATGATTGTAAGTGATACACAGTTGTTACACATGATCCTTATTTATAGCGCTAATTAACCAACTAACTATAACGGTAAATTACACACTCAACATAGATTGAGAATTTACACTTAGGATCCTAGATTAAAACTTCCGAAGCAGGAAGTATCCTTTGAAATACTTCCGAAGTAAAACACTATTGTTCAGAACATTTCCGATCAAACATAACCTTCGGAAGACTTGAGCTAAGCTTCGGAAGAAAACATAAAAGTTAAACATAACCTTATGAAGACTTGAGCTAAGTTTCGGAAGAATCATATTAAGCTTCGGAAGATATACTAACTTCGAAAGAAACACTTGTTTTGCTTTTATATCTCACAGTGATACTTTGTCGAAATCAGTGCACTGGTAACTTGATTTGTGACAGATTACTACGAATCTTACCCCAGGATTACACATGAAATATTTGAGAACAGATACTTAACAAAATTTCCAAGGTTGCACTTAAGCGTATTTTTCTAATAGATTATTGATACCTGACGAGTTATTTCTAACGGATTATCAACCATTTCTTTGAAACTTTACTGACGGATATTCCCTCTGTAATTTCATTTTCAATAAAAAAATAAATAATAAAAACAATATCAATTTTTGTAAATTAAAATTTTATGTAAATTCTAGAGAAAGAGTTACAAAACGTACAAATAATAAGAAAAATATACAGTAAACAAAATTTCTAATTGCAATGAAGTTGAATACAATATATTTTATACAAACTGTATTAACTAAGAAAAACATCCTCACAAATATTTATATTTTCACCTTATCATCACTTTTTCACATTTATTTTCTTAATCAAATTACTTTTTATACTACACTATTTTTATAGTGATTTTAGAAAAGCGATTACAAAAAATATGTAAAAAGCTAACTCTTGGTATGTTTACAATAAATAAGATTGTACTACGTTTTTTTGAAATATAGAGTTCAAATTTGATTAATGCATATTGACACTATCAATTAGAATTTGATTGCACCAAATGCACATTAACTTATGAAATGGTTCGAATACAAAGTGTATTTTTGCTACAAAGTGTGAGAAGACACAATAATTAAAAAAAAGTCACAAAAAAATTATATCTCACAATCTAAATCGAATTTCAAAAAGGTAATTCCGAGCTTTTGTTCCCCTAGCTGTACTCACTAAAAAAATAAACGAAAAATAAAAAAAATAAAAAAATTAACGTTTTTTTATTGTGTCATTTATAAAAGATACAATGACGTCATTTTGTCATTATGAAAGACACAATGACGTCAATGTGTCATAAAAAGACATAATGAAATTTTTTTTTATTTTTTTTCCTGAAAGAGGACGACGAGAGGAGCAGAGACTCCGAAGTACTTTTTTGAAATTCGATTTAGATTGTGAGATATAATTTTTTTTGTGATTTTTTAGTCTCATTGTGTCTTCTCATATTTTGTAGTAAAAATACATTTTGTAGAATAACGTCACCCTTAACTTATTAATGTTTTTACAATTATTAACCTATGCGTCTAAATATGTAGCAAGTCTGTCACAACTCACAACTATTTTACAACATTAATTGTTTCTTTCTCATGTTAATTAATATAGTTAAATACATCTACATATCTGCATATCGACATATATTTTTTTAATCATACATATAGAAGCTAGGACTCCGACATCCATTCTGCATCTCTCAATTAACATGTTGATAACCAAGATCAAAATTAGCGACTAAATTAAAGTATTGTCTTCAACATGGTTCTCGCATATCTCTTGGTGCACATTAGTTCATCCCTTGGTTAACCGCTAATTACTCAAAGTATATAAACACCATTTTGTTATTTAAAGGATGGAGATCATCTCCATGAAGAACCATAATAAGCAAGTCATCTACTTGTTTAGTGAATCAATAAACAACAAATAAAGTACCTCAATTAGGTACCCAAAATAAAACAATAATGGGGATTCATTCTTACGTTGTGTATTTCACCCTAGCATCTCTCTTTCTCGCTGCAGTTGCACGTCCCAACGATGAAGTCGAATTGTAAGTTTAGTTTCTCGTTAACGAGTAACTATTATCAAAGCACGTTGGTGATAACAGTGGAATTAACTGGTCTAAAATTTTAATTTGTTGTCGAACAATTTATTATTATATATGCAGGTCTCCACCTAAAAACTCATCAAGGAGGGATCTAAGCGAATGTTCAGCAACCAACGTGATAGACAAATGCTGGAGGTGCAAAGCCGATTGGGCCGACAACCGACAGGCGTTAGCCCAATGCGCCGCTGGCTTCGCCAAGGGAACCACTGGTGGAAGTGGTGGTGACACGTACACGGTCACCTCTGAAGCTGATGATGATGCTGCAAATCCAAAAGAAGGCACCCTCCGGTTCGGTGTGACACAAAACAGACCCTTGTGGATCGTGTTCGAGAAGGATATGGTGATCACTTTGACTCAAGAGCTTGTTGTACAGGGCGATAAGACGATTGATGGTCGTGGTGCGAAAGTTGAGATCACTAACGGAGGCCTGACGCTGTATGAAGTGAAGAATGTGATCATTATTGGGTTAAACATCAACAATGTGAAAGAGCTTCCGGGTGGCATGATCAAGAACTCAGATGGTCCAGCGGGACAGCGACAAAAGAGCGATGGTGACGCTATCCAAGTCACGGGTTCTTCCAAGATATGGATCGATCATTGCTCGCTGAGCAATGCGTTTGATGGGCTCGTCGATGTCACGTTGGGCAGCACCGCGGTCACCATTTCAAACTGCAAATTCACCAAACACTCGAAGGTTATGTTGCTCGGGGCGGATGACGGTCATCACCATGATAAAAACATGCAAGCTACTGTTGCATTCAACATGTTTACCGATGGATGTGACCAAAGAATGCCTAGATGCCGATTTGGGTTTTTCCAAGTCGTTAACAATAACTATGACGGATGGGGCACGTACGCCATCGGTGGTAGCTCCGCCCCGACTATTCTCAGCCAAGGCAACAGGTTCAAGGCCCCTGATGATGCTGCCAAGAAAAATGTACGTATCCAGTAATATATCACTCATAAAGTATCTAAGCTCTCTGTCTTACAGACAAACAGACTGTTTTTTTATGTTAGACTCGAAAAAAACTTCTTTTTAATAGATATCTATATACTATGATAAAGCTGAAGCACTTATATGGTTTTGAAGGTGTTGGTGAGGGCTGATGCACCCGAGTCAGAGTCGATGAAATGGAACTGGCGATCGGAGAAGGACGTGCTTGAAAACGGGGCTATCTTTGTGGCATCGGGGTCGGACCCGCAGCTAACCGCAGAACAACAAGCAGGAATGATTCAAGCCGAGCCGGGAGAATCGGTTCCGCAGCTCACAAGCAGTGCTGGCGTACTCTCATGCGTTGCTGGATCACCTTGTTAAGCGTCCACTTCTAAAGCTTTCATGATTCGTATTAAGTTTCTATACATATTTTTGGTATTTTATATGTATTAAGGTAATGGAGATGACCATTGCAGTATTCTATTAACATGTTTGATCGGACTAATATCCAAACATGTTGTTTTGTATTCATAACGTTATTGAATTATATATTGATAAACGTGTAAATGTTTATCTTTGATGTAAATAAGTTTTCCTTCATGTTTAATATACTACTAAGTAAGTTGAATGTATGATTATGTGTTCGCTTCAAGTTATGTTAATCATTAAACTATCAAATATATATATAATAGAGTAAATTATCATTTGCATCCCTGATGTTTTTTCATTTTAACCGTTTGCATCTCTATAGTTTTAAAATTGTCATCTGCCCCCTAACATTTCCTTTTTATCTTCATTTGAGTCCAAAACACTAACGACGTTAGATTTTTCTGTTAACTTTTATTAAATGACAAATATACCCTTATGCTGTTAACCTCATTAACATATTTTCTATGATTTTTCACACTTGCAGAAAATTTTCTTTCATTATAGCCAAACACCCTAGAACCAGAGGCCTTAATGCTGTTATCCTGTTGCAAAATCACTGATTTCTTATTGTTTTTACCAAATCCAACGTTCTTGATTGCAATCAACGTGCTTTCCATACACATTTCATCAATTAGCTCCATGAATCGAATCAACTCTCGACTAATTGCTTGTTTACCATCTCTAATCATCGGATCACTACCCTGAAACTCAAAAACCCTAATCAGATCTTCACAAAAACTAATCAACAGCAATGCATGTTGTTATCATATTACCTGAATAGAATCGAGCTTGGCGAGCAAATTCATCGATGCGCGAGAAAGGGTGTGAGAATCGAAGTGGGTTTTACTTGCAACAGACGATTTGAGACGATTAAGGGCAGATTTGATGTGAGCAAGATCTTTCAGATGGTGTTGGGTGACGGATCTCCGTACGAGGAAGGCTCTGAAGTGGGTTTGTATGGTACAGGCGGCAGCGTGACGGAGGGATGATGGTGGTGGTGATTGCTTACAGTGGCGGAGGGCGGATTCCAGGGCGGCGATGCGGTGGACAAGGGATGAGAGGGTGGGGTTGAGTGGTGGTGGGGTTTCTTGAACGTCATCGTGGTGGTAGTACTTTATGAAAAGATGGTGTTTTTGGTGGGTTTGAGGGTGTTAGGTGTGGTGGTTTTGCGGTGGTGAGTAGTGGTGGATTTGGGGGTGTTGTGTGGTGGTGGGGGGGGGGGGTGATGCGGTGGTGGTGGTGAGGGGGGGCTGCGATGGTGGTGGTGATGGGGGGTCGCGGTGGTGGTGTTGGGGGCTGCGGTGGTGGTGATGGGGGTCGTGGTGGTGGTGATGGGGGTCGTGGTGGTGGTGAAGGGAGTCACAGCGGCGGTGATGGGTGGCTCTAATAAAGAGAAAAGAGAGTGTGTGTGGGGGAAAGACAGTGGTGGTAGTGATGAGGGATGCGGAGGTGGTGACGAGTGGCTGTCGTGGTGGTGATGACTGTTGTGGAGGTGGTGTTGAAGGCTGTGCATATGGTGATGAGGTTGTGGTGGTGGTGATGGGTGTGTTGGTAATGAAGAAGAAGATAGGGGTAGTTTAGTCTTTTTAACAATAACTTTAACAGAAAAACTAACAGTGTTAGTTATTTTGACTTAAAGTGAAATAAAAATAAAATGAAAGACACTCAAATAAAGATAACATAAAACGTCAGGAGGCAGATGACAATTTTAAAACTATAGGGATGCAAACGGTTAAAATGGAAAAACATCAAGTATGAAAATGATAATTTACTTTATATAATATATTCAATACTTTTTTGCTGATCAAGTGAACCATTTAAAGATCATGAAAAGTGATATATTTGCAAGTATAAATAACAACTTTTCATATACAATATTTCACACTAGCATCACGTTATATTTCATACGCTTTTCTTCATTTTTAAATAATATTAATAACTTTATGTCTCTAAAAATTGTTTCATAATAAACAAAACCTAAACTAATACTTATAAACATAAAAGATTACCAACTAAAATTTATAAATAAAGATATTAAATAAATAATATATTTTTTTCTATTTTCAAAAAAAAAAAATATTTCAATCCAATTGCTATATATGTAACGACTATATTTATAAAATCACGTATATATCACCATGTATTCATCGCATTCGACATCTTTAAATTTCTTAAAGATCTAAATGTCATTCCGGTATGATGATAGCCTTTATATACATCTAGAAAACATTTGAACCTAAAAGGGACCAAAATCTTAACTTTGAGATCTTTTCCGAGAAGTGGATAACAGATTTAAGTGCATGAATCATTAAGGTTTTGTAATCAATGCACTTTCTCCACGTCTCGTTATTCCTTTTTACCATTACCAGGTTGACAACCCAAGTTTGATATTTGATTTCTCTCGGGATTCCGGCTTGGACCTATTCCATGATCTGTTCGACAATTGTGTTGCTTTGCTCAGCTACTATACTTGGCTTCTTACGAGCCACAAGTTGAATGGACTCATAGTTTTTTGGCCGGTGTTCTGCTAATGCACACGAAACCCCTACCATTTCAGATGGTTGCCACGTGAAAACATCTATGTTTTATTCTTAACATTTGCAGTTACGAGAAGTCTAATTGGATTACTTCCAGCTTCATCTGACTTTCAACGGTTGCACATCGACTACTTTTTTAGTTCTTAAATTTTAGAACCGTGGGTGTTGAGAACATGAATGGCTCATGCACATGGGAAGGAACTGCCATGAAGTTCATAGACATTCATATTTAGAAATGCCAATTTTAAACAAGGTTTTCCAACTACTAAGCTCAAGAACACATACAAGAACCACAACAACTAGAGAATGTAGAAGAACTCATATCCATAGTGGATAGTCATAGCTTGAGCACATCAACAGAAGCAAACTATCATCTATAGACTAGAAAACCATAGTTTATACAACCTTCATTGAACCCAAATAATACAAGAACCTTAGCCAAGCATGGTTATAACTTATATGAAATAGAATTACACCAGCTTTGCCTGAGAGGTTTTCTGCATGACCTTGCCAAAAGTTAACACTTGGCCGCACGGTCATGTGTGATATGTAATGAACGGTTATGCCTTTGGTGCACATGGTAGTGCTTCATGAACCTCTTCTTGGATGATTAATATTGTTTCTTCAATCTTTCTCATCCAAGTCATGCATAGACCGACCTCTAAATTATCAATACAGATGAATTTACCTTAAAAGCTATCAAAATTGAGGTTTAATATATACATTAAATATGTATAAATAATGACACACAGTTTCTAGACTCTTAGTCGGATCCATAAGTTTTCATAAAAGTATAAACACCTTTTTGAAGGTGCATGTCAAGTTAAAAAGTAATTTCTCCATTGTTTGTGTGTTAAACTTTTATTCACGAATCACGATTTAGTAATAAGTTTTATCAATGTGGTTAAATATAGGCAGGAGTAATTCGACAAACACTCTCTATCTCTCAATTTACATACTCGTTTGACCCGATCGATCGACCCACCTAAATTGATGAATGCTGCATCCTCCTTCAATTCTACCTTGGTCCTCGATCGCATGTTTCTCCTGGTTATAATTAAACCTCTTATCATTGTATAAATTCAATCAAAACATTCTTATACATCTCCCACAACAACATAACAAACGAACTCAAGTGGTTCGTTTAGTTAACAATCACTACTAATTAATCTAGTACCAACTTTAGGTACTACTTATTTGTGAAAAGTGGTAGAATTGAATCATACAATGGAGTATCGTTTTTTTGTTCTTTTTTTAACAATCATCTTTGGTTTTATGCTACCATCTCTCTACGGCGAAAATGCAAAAACCATTGCGGACACCGCGGACTACGGGGACAAAAACGCTGGCAATGCTAACGCCGGTGCTGCCATGGAGGCGTATAACCCCGAGTTGCTCGAAGCGTGAGTCACGGGATCCGTCTAATAATTTATTCTTTAGCATTTTCACCATCATGTGAGTTTAGTTGTTTGAGTAACACATGAAAGTTAATGTCTATAGGTCTTTACCAGACAAAAATGGGACAAGGAGAGGGCTAAGCGAATGTTCAGCAACGAACCCGATAGACAAGTGTTGGAGATGCAAAGCCGATTGGGTGGACAACCGACAAGCACTAGCGCAATGTGTGATGGGCTTTGGTAAGGGCACGACTGGTGGTGCGGCTGGGGAGATCTACAAGGTCACCGACCCTTCGGATGAGGATGGGGTGAACCCGAAGGAGGGGACGTTGAGATATGGAGCGAGCCAAACGAAGCCTTTGTGGATCATTTTTGAGAAAGATATGGTGATCAATTTGAAACACACACTTGTGATCACTAGTGACAAGACTATTGATGGTAGAGGTGCAAAAGTTGAGATTGCTAATGGTGGAGGTTTCACCATTCAAGAAGTCAACAATGTGATTATTCATGGGCTCAACATTCATGATGTTAGAGTAACAGATGGTTTTGCTGCAAGATCAGCTTGTGATGGTGATGCTCTCACTATTAAAACCGCTACCAAGATATGGATCGACCATTGCACGTTTAGTAAAGGTCCTGATGGCCTCCTCGATGTCACCTTGGGTAGCACGGCCGTGACCATTTCCAACTGTAGATTCCATGATCACGACAAAGTAAAAAAATGATAATATTATTTTCTACATACCTTGGTACTGCTAAGTCACAGTGTATCTGTTTTACTGATCTTTGGAAGCAATAAACAGATTATTTTGCTTGGGGCGGATGATGCTCACGCGGAAGATAAGAGTATGCAAGTCACGGTGGCGTACAACAAGTTTGAAGACACTTGTACACAAAGAATGCCTAGATGTCGATTCGGGTTTTTTCAAGTTGTTAACAATGACTACAACAAATGGAAAATGTATGCTATCGGTGGTAGCGCGAATCCTACTATTCTTAGCCAAGGCAACCGATTCGTGGCTTCAGATAACCCTAATACCAAACAGGTATGTACATACAAAGAAATATTTTTTTGGAACTAGGTAATATTACCATGTATGCATAGTTTTTAACATAAATTGAAAGTTTTTTGCGAATATATCTGATCCAATATTGCCAATAACGGATGTAAGCAGTGTTCGAGTTGATGGTTCAATCAAGAATTCTGTAATGTTGTGCCCCATAGGTGGCATTAGATATTGACAATAGCAGATCACCTGACACCCGTTATTTGCAATAACTGATCACATGATTCGCTATTGACAATATATAGCTGATCACCTAGATTTAAAACAACTTTAAATTTATGCTTAGAAACAATACGTACTTATGTTTATATGATGTGTTGAAGGTGACACAAAGGTGTTATGCGGAAGAGTCAGAGTGGAAGAACTGGAACTGGAGATCATCAGATAAGGACGTATTCGAAAATGGAGCCTTCTTCACTGCATCGGGGTCGGATCCGCAGCTAACGGCTGAACAACAAGCAGGAATGATTGAAGCTGCACCAGGATCAGAAGTTCCGCAACTCACCAGTAGTGCTGGTGTACTCTCATGTGTCGCCGGACAACCTTGTTAACCCAACCCATATATACATGTTCTTAATTTGTTTTTGTTCGCCATGTCGAGCTACATTTTTGCTTTGATTTTATTTTCATGTTATATCTGAGTTGACAATTGTAATCATTAAAAGGAAGTTAATAAAATCATAATAACCATTTGGAATAGTTGTATTTGTTTTATTTTATGATTATTATAGCTCATTTGCAACTTTGTTACTTTTTTTTGAGCGGATGATTAGTGGTTAGTGACCAGTGGTTAGTTGTTAGTATCACAGAAACATCAACTTTGTTACATATACCTATGCCTATACCTAATAATTAAATAGACGGGTATGTTACACGTTACAAACACAAAAACATCACTTAACCCATGCCTATACCTAATAATTAAATAGACGGATATGTTATGCGTTACAATTATGTGAATCCATCTATTTGTTTCTGTTTTGCTCTCATTATTAAATGTACGCACATATTTAATTGTAATTACTTATTTAAATTTTACATTTTAATAACATTTTTCATTTTATTTCTATTATATTTTATTTATAAATATGTTTTTTAAAGTTTTTTTATTCACATTTTAAAGGTTATTGCTTACTGAAAAATCATATCAAAAACTTGACTTTATTTAACAATGAAATTTTTTTAATATTTCCTAAAATCTTCGTTAATGTTAAATATTTCATTTATTCAATATATAATACACAAGTTTCTATCCATGTCAATAACGACCAGATAACAATTCGACGGTTTAGCAATGGTGGGCAAGACAGCAGCCTAGTCACTACTAAGTTCTATTGAAGTACAAACCTACGATACTTCTAAACTACACCATCTTAAACTACTCCCTACCATACTCAAACAAGGTTACTCAAGTCAAATGAACAGTACGAAAATGTTGAAAATGGAAGTCAGTAAGAATTGAAGATAAACAGATTAAGTTTTAGGGGAGATTATCATAGATTCACAGATTCAATTATGTTAGCAATCAGCAATCTAACAAATTCAATGAATTGTACCTCAGATTCCTTTCAGGCAAATAGCTTCTTCTCAACCTTCAGTTCTTCAGTTCTTAACCTATTATAATCACTATTCTATCTGATTACCATCTCATTTCTCAAAAGAGTCATAAAAATACAGAGAAGTTGAGTCTAAATAACTTACCAATTGTCACATATGAATCGATAACATTACACCAACTAATCATCACCATTGCTTTGTGAGACATTCTTCAGAATTAGGGCATCGGGATGTCGTAACATCAGAATCATCCCGCTACGATTTCATCTGCCGCCCAGTTAATCAGTTATTGGAATCGTTTTTCAAATTTTGTTTGGACTTTTATTTTGAGCAGCCCACAAAAAGTTGTTTCTAAAAATGGGGCTTTAAGTTTTTGAGGGCCCAAGCTCTATGGGCCAAATAATGGCAGGCTTTTTCAATAGCAATGGTTGCGCGTCTAGAGGTGTACATTTCGTTTTTTTAAACCGGTTTCGGTTCCAAACCGAACCGGTTTGGTCAATTAACATCAAAGTCGGTTTGGCCTCAAAGCAATTCGGATTATAACCCAGTTTGAAGGGGGATAATCCCAACCCTATTTCAACCGAAAGTATCATAATATTCAAGACACAATAAACATGTTATATTGTTATACAATTTATAGATATCATAAATAAACAAAGGGCTGATCATTTAATTTTGTCAACATAAAAATTCCAAAAAACCTACCCGTTTTCAACGCCATCATAAATAATTTTACCATTAATCAACTTCTTTAACACCTAAATAGGTCCTTCAAAGGAAACAAGATGCAATATCTTCATAATTTGCTCTTCAACAACAAGAGCAACATAGTTTTTCACTATGTTATCGCGAACACCATCTTTAGCGGTGATTGTTAGGTTGTACTTTTTTTCATACCCTTCAAGTATCTCGCCTTCGACCAATTTGTGGAACATCAGTTTGGTCTTGTCCCTAAAGTTGTGTTCTTCCACTGCAAACTTCCCAATTTTCACCATTTTTACGTCAGTCAGATTCTTCAAGGGACTCCATTTACCGACATGTGTCTTGTCACTAAATGTAGGGTATTCATTGCAGAAAATGGAACCGAGACAGAAGACGAGTATTGTAAGGAGAATTGTTAGATGACTTGAACTCATTATGTGTGGGTGAAAGAGAAATAGCATTGTAGTAATATATAGCAGGAAGTTCACATGTGACATGTGATAATTTTGTTTATTTTATTATTATATTTGGATTATACATATTTACTTTATACATTAAGTTTGAAGTACCGATAGGGGTTTTAATAAGCTATTATCAAAGTTTAATTCAAATAAATACGTATATATGAGGCTGTAAATAAAAATGATTTTTATGGAAAAAATATTAGTGCCCTTTAATGGGACCTTTATAGTAAACATTGTAGTAAACATGTTAAATGCAATTCAAGCCATTCTAAGATCACGTGTTATATGAGTTTTATTATTTATTTTATGGATTTTTCTAGCACATTTAGAATTGTCTAATTTTTTACTACATGGTAAAAGATTTCACTAACTTTTTTATTACAACAACAAATCAATAGCATAAATTTTAAAAAAATAAGTTAATAGAAAAAAATTTGGTCGCAAATTTGTGACCATTCAAATGTGGTCTTAATCGATGCCAAAATTTTCGACCGCTAAATGGCGATCACAAAAAAGGTTGTAAAAAGTGGTGGCAAATACATTGCAAAAAGGCAGTTGCATGCCTGTGGTCACAAGTCAGCGGGAAGTCGCATTTCTATTGCAAAAAAGTTGCAAAAACTATCTGACGACAAGCAGTCGCTAATTTCAACCGTCAAATAAAATATTGTCACAAAACGGTCGTTAAATGAGATTACACACTGGGTTTTCCCAACCGACTTCAGTCGTGCATCGGTCTCAAAATGTAACTTCCCTCACATCTCAAAACGCAATTTGGTCACAAACCGGTTATAAAATGTAAATAACCACTTTTATAATATTGTGAATAACATTTTTTAAATTACGATAAGCAAATCTATGCGTGTGTATTGCCAATAAGCTTTTCTTATGGCGAGTGGCGAACTGGTAAGAACCAAAAAGTGCATTTACATTTGTAAAAGAAACTACATATTGCAACTTTTATGATACCAAAAAACATAAAAATACTTTTTAAAATTAAGTTTGATTTTACTCCTTGAGATTTGTTAAAAATAATTATTTTCTTCCAAAAGATTAAAAACATCAATTTACCTCCAAAAGTTTAATAAGTTGTTTTAATTTCAGTTCAAAAGTTTTATTAGTTGTTTTAATTTTATCTAAAATAATGTAACTTTTAGAGTGAAATTGAACAACATATGAAACTTTTATAGGTAAAATGGTTTTTTTAATCTTTTAAAGGAAAATAATTAATTTAGTCAAATCACAGAAAAAAAAAATTGAAATTAACTCTACTTTTTATTTAATTTTAAATAACACGGAGAAACAACGGGTTAAACATTTTGTCAACTACAAAAATCTGCCCACTAGTGATAACTCCATAGTTTCCTTCAATCAAGTAGCTTAACACCTAAAGAGGTCCTTTAAAAGATACAAGCACCAAAGAGTTATGATACGGTCTATCAATAACAAGTGTTACATAGTTCCTTAGTGTATCCTCATCATCTTTGGCAGCAATGGTCAGGTTGTAATTCATTCCACCATCTAATTTGGTCCAACCATCCACCACACTGTCAAAGAGTAGCGAACTCTTGGCACGTGAGTTGTGTGTCGTGACTGCAAAGCTTCCAACGCTCACCACTTTTGGGTCATTCAGGTTCTTAATTGGGGTCCAACCATCATCGAGTGTGCCGCTACTTGATGCACACATGACATTGATGAAAATGGAACCCGAAAAGAAGACGAGTATTGTAAAGATAAGAGGTTGATGACTCGATACCATTATATGTGTAGGAAAAATATTAAAAGGGAGGTGTGAAAAAGAAATGGGCATAGTAGTTCTGGAGGGTTTGAATACAAATTTTATAGTATTACGTTCACATGAAATACAATGATATAATAGATTGTGATAATGAGGCCTAAAAATATATATAAGATCACATGAAACAAGATGGTGCTATATATCATAAAACATGTGTGATATGATGCTCATCTAAATTCATATGAAGTATGATGGTTAGAGATGACAAAATATAATTTCTATTCCAATAATTCTGATTTAGTTCACATGTGAAAGAAGTTGTTCTAGTTTTCGAAGTTTGGTTTGTATTAAAAATTAGTATTTGAGTAAAATAAGATTGATTTGGTTAGTTTAATTAGATTATTTGATCTCATGTTAAGTCCAATGGAAGTCCTTGTCTATAAGATTTGGTTAGTATAAATGGATTAGTAGGGTTGATATAATTTACGTGGTTGATTTTTCAGGATTCAAAAATCGTTCAACACTTCATGTTTGTGTGTGTTTGATTTTTGGGTCTGATTTTCCAACAATTGTTCAGAGTCAGCTAGGCTCTCACCTTAGGTTCAAAACAAGCAACAAGCAATGTCAGATTGAATTGATCATAACGTACAGCAACAGACTGAACTAGATAATCATCAACAACAACAACAAAAACAAAATGTTTTTAATCAAACTAAGCAAGCAACTTTTAGCAACTCAACAAGTTTAGCAAGAAAAATAAGTAATCAACAAGTTTAGCAAGAAAAATAAGTAATCAACAAGTTTAGCAAGTACACAACAAGATCAACAAGAAAGAAAGAAAAAAAAAAAAACAACAAGAGCGAAGGAATAGCAAGTTTTAAATCAAGAAAATGTAGGAAAGCAATTAAGAACAACAAGAAACACCAAGTTAGCAAGTAACAAAAGCAAGAAAGTAAGTAGCAAGAAAACAAGAAGCAAGAAAGCAAGAACAAGAAGCAAGGAGCAAGAACCAAAATCAAGACCCATGCAAAGCATAATATTCATCAAGAAGGCAAATTAAGTGGTGTGGACAAGACGTGTACGTGTGGTGAAAATGACAACAGGTTTGATTGAGAAAGAAAACAAAGGAAGTCGAGCGGCTGGTGTGAACCAAAAACCAATCACAACTTGTAATCACAAAATTCTTAAACAAGAAGACAAATTCCTAAGCAAGCTCAATACATGAATATATTCATGCTAGTTTTAGTAAATCTGTGTAATACACGGGTTGAAAATATGAAAACAACATAATTTATAAATGTATAAATATTTCGTATGATTAAGTTACTTATTACTATAACAATGAAAAAATAAAAAGTTACATTTATAAGTTATAAATATTCGAATACTTTTTTGAATAATATAACATACAACTGACCAATGTAAAATTAAAAATCAGTTGTCTTAAAATCACACTAACATAAAATATATAAATATATCAATAACTATCTTTTTCATTTTAGTTTTTTTTTTTTAAATTGAATCTTATTTGGTTATAATAATATGTATAATTCAAAACAATATGATTACACAATAAGGTTTATAATATAAAAATTAAAATCAAACAAAAATGAATTACTATTATTAATTGAGTTTCTTAAAATAAAAAACTTAACTAAATAATATATTAGTTTTGACGGGCAAATTTGTTTAAAGAGTAACATAAGAGTGTCATGTGACATCCTAATTATTCTTTTATTATATACTATAGACATAGATTAAAAACATGTATATCAACCAATCTATGTATATAAAATTATTTCTTGAAACATTTGGGGGCCTATATAAGTTGTGGGCCTAAGCTAGAATTTTAGCTGCTTTAAGCTTGAATAACCCATGACTGTATTAGTCTGGAGATGCACGAATCAGTTGGGGCCAACAACCAACAAACCGGTTCGGTTGTGACTAGTTCAAGTCAAAACTAGTTTAGGATGGAAATCGGTTTGATTTGAGGAAGCTGAAAATTCTATTAGTTTGAAATTAATGTCTTGGTTCTGGATCAATTCGGTTTCAAAAATCAGTTTCAAACTGGTAATGTGTAAACAAAAATATTTTTTTATTTTTAAAAGAATTATTTAAAAAGTAAATACATAAAATATACAACATGAGGAAGGGTCCTAAGAAAACCATATTGTTATGTGAAAACTAGAGAAAACCAATGAAACCGATCACATAATTTGAAGATTTTTTGTCAATACCTTCTACATATGTATGTGTTTATATATAAATAGGGGTATGTGTCAAATGAAAGCTTTAACATAGTTTTACATGTATGTCACACATAGGTTACATATACATGACCATTTTGCATTCGAAATAATGTTACGTATACGTAAAATTCTTTATTCTCGTATTTATGTTTAACATATATGTAACAGATACTTAAATAATATTTTAACAATTAAAAAAACAAAAAAGTTATGAATTATGTTATTGATTTCTGTGGTTTTCTTTCTTTTTACTATTGGTTTTTCAAGAACCTTCCCCTATACAACATAACTATAAGTATTAATACATTTTGATTTCAATGTGAACTGACATTCTGAACTGGTTAAGTAATTTGTTTCATTATTTACTAATCTCTTCGGTTTCAACGGATGTAAGGTTCCAAAGTTGGTGGTGTGGTTAAGGTGGGTCCGGTGAAGATTGGCATCAGAAGATAGTGGTTCTCTTCAAAACTTGATAGAGCATTCACAGTAGACGCTTCGTTTTAATGTGATTGTGTGCCCAACAATATGGGGATAGTTGTGAGTGGTTGTGGGTGAAGGAGAGAGAAAATTTATGAGGATTGTATCGTGATTCTTTATATTTGGAGAAACACGGTACAACCCCATAAATTTTTTAATATTTTTAAAAGTGGTTGTGAGTGGAAGTGAGAGAAAAGTAATAATAAAAATATAAAAAAAGTATTATTTAATTAAAAGAGATAGTAAAAAAGTAATGTTTTTATGCAAATATGCTGATTACGATGAGAAAACTAGTGCGAAAGCTTTTAAATGTATGAACACTCCCGTTTCCATTCCTAATATAATTTATCATATTTGGTCAAAATGCTCATGAGGATTCTGTGTAACTTTCATTTCGGATGTATAACTAAATTTTCTTTCTTAGATTATTGCAGTAATAATTCTTACAAAAAATTGTGACACGTGCTCAATAGTGCTTTATTTTGCATACATATGATTTTTTTCTCTATAGTAGATCAATAATCTCATCACTCAAAATCATTAAATTTGTTACGAGAGAGTTTACATTTTGAATAGCGAGGAGTACTATATTGTAGATGTGACACCCCGTGTTTTCAGGTTAGCGATAAAATCTTAACTTTCCGTATCTAAGCCGTTTTGTCATATTTTCGTTACTTATTAAATTATTTCAAAAAAAAAAAAAAACTAACTAAATATTCATTAACATGAAATGTCAACTAAATCAAGTAGAAGGGCCAATTGTGACAAGTTGCAAAAGTATGGAATCAGCCATATAAACACTCCCGTAACCCCATTCGGTTCCTTCTCCCTTGAAAGATAAACCCTAGAAGCTCCCTTCGACGGCAGCCCCATCTCTTCGACAACTTACGGTTCACGTCACCCTGACGCCCGGCAACCTCCTCCGTGATCAATCTGTAGCGCAACCAAACAACGCTTTTCGTTTCCAACAGTGGGTACCCCGCGACAGTAAACAACGACCGGATTAACTCCGTACCTGGTTTGGTATGAATCTCTGATCTTTAACCATGTGTGTCTGTTACGGCTTCGGGTTTGGGTTACAGTTTTAGATGCGGTTTTGTTTCAGGGTGATTATCTCCTTGTTTCGGGTCTAGGTTGCGTCGCTTCTTGTGTGTGTGTTCTGTGTTAAGTGAGTGTGTTCCTCGAGGGTGTGTGGTGGGTTTTGTGTGTATATTTATGGTGTGCGTGGGTGTGTAGACGTGTGTGTGTTGACCGATGGTGCCTTAATTGTATAAGCATGCATGTATATGGAAGTATGTATATGGCAGTGTGTGTTCCTACGAGAACATGCATATATTCCCTCTTTGTGTGTGTGTTCTTACGAGAGCATGCATATATTTTTCTTTGTGTGTGTGTTTCCAGTGTGTTGTGTGTGAATTGTGCATCATGTGTTCTTGTATGTGTGTTCTTCATGGTTATGTTTTGGTGTGTACATGTATTTCTGCCGTGTGTCTGTATTCGATGAAAGTGTGGGTGCTTTTTGTGGTTAAATTGCATCTATATGTGTGAGAAATCATGTATATGCATGTTGTAATGTGGGTGCAAATAACTTTATTTGTTTTGGCCGAGAGGTCCCAATGAATATTATGGGTTGTCGTTCGGGTGGTTGAATGCATGTAGTGGGTGAATGCATTAAAATTCTATATACATTATATGTATATCAAACGATGCGATAAAAATCATAATTGGTGCAAATAACTAACTACCATTTGACAAACATTATGTTTTGATAAAACAGATTTATAACATGACTTTTCATAAAAATATAACTTTCTTTAAAACATTTACAAATGATAAATACAATTACTAACGACATGTGATATAACGCACGCATGGGATTTTGGGTTGTGTGTCTGATGAACGAGAGTGCGTAACTAGTTACTTATAATTAAGACTTAGTTAGTAACATGATTCTATACGTTAATCCAGGTTCTCGAAAATCATAATTTCGTGTTCTTGCTGTTAATTTCTGGTAGCTTTTTTAAGGTGAGTTTACAGCCCTACTTTCATACTATACTCTTTTTTGGGGGAGAGAAACATGCTGTTTTCATATACTGTATGTTACTTAGATTTGTAATACTGCATATACTTGTGTACTATGGTGTTACCACTACGCCTCATTCGGACCGTTAATATGAGATTAGCGAGGTGATTGTTAGTAGATCTACTGGGTTTGACAAACCCCGCCCGGGCTAGTCGTGCTAGCTTGACTGGAGGTCAAACGGGTGAATGGTTAGCCTGTTTTACTGTGCTGTGGTCTGGTACCCACAATCGGGGCATTCATTACATTATTACTGTCAGCTCGGTCATGAAATTCATACACATAGTGACTTGTTGTGGGCTAGCTACCTACTCATATGCTTTGATTACTAAATCTGGATTTCATTACTGTTACTTAATACTTTCTATTAAACCTGTGAGCTCACCAACTTTGTGTTGACACTTTAGCATGTTTCTTTCAGGTTCTCAAGATGCGCACGCGTAGGATCATATCGTTCATGCATACACCGTCTCACGTGATACATTTATGTTTTTCATGAACTTTATTTAATCGTTTTGCGCGTGTTGCGCCATTTAAGAATTAAGATTTATTTTGCTTCCGCTACTATTATTATGTTTACGTTAATAACTCTGTC
The DNA here is from genome assembly GCA_025506505.1 of Flaveria sonorensis. Classification (NCBI taxonomy): domain Eukaryota; kingdom Viridiplantae; phylum Streptophyta; class Magnoliopsida; order Asterales; family Asteraceae; genus Flaveria; species Flaveria sonorensis. Next base: position 74,286,108 of record CM046437.1, read on the forward strand.
TTTGGTAATTTCAAACGTTAATAATTAATTATGTTTTGTAATGAACGTGTCGTTTGGTGTAACTAGTGGCTGAGATCCTGGAAGTCACACGCCTAACGGTAATACCCCGTTAGTGGAAATCGAGGGTGTGACAGATTGGTATCAGAGCCATTGGTTATAGAGAACTAAATTGACATTACATCTCATTTGCATTGCATTTAGACTATAGTCTGTTGCCTTAGTTACATGCATATAAACACGATTAGTTTGTTAGTTGGCCTTGTTTGCATTGCCTTGCTGGATTTCTTGCTGTTGCTCATTCCAGTGAGCGGTTCTTTACAGGAATGGCTTCTTTATCGTCTGCACCTTCTCGAGGAAAGAGGCCTAGTTATCACAATTCTATACCTCCGATTACGGGTTCGTACGATTGGCCTATGCGTCCTAATAGTAATGAGGAGTTTGACTATGACCAACCGTTTGCACTACCACAGTACCTGCCAGTTCATAAGTGGGAATACTATCCTCTGTATATGACCTAGCTAGTTCAGGAGAAGAATGTTCATTCACCTCCTGAAAACCAGCCCCATACTAGGTCCACTCCGACTAGGAACCCTGATATCCCTACCTTACCTCCCCTACACTGTCCTCCCGAGCAGGCCATGGCTGCTATGGCAGCTACTTTGCATATCGAGCGTAAACGCGTTGCTGATCTGTGGGACGACAACCGAGTGTTGAAGAAAACGGTGCGGGAATCGACCAAGGAGATCAAGGAGCTAAAGAGACGATTCAATGTACTAATGGAATATCACAACAAACACGTAGACCGCATCACTAGTTTGTTCGAGCATGTGATTAGCGACGAGGTGGACATTGCAGCTAACAGTCAGCGACTTGATACTCTCGAGGGTCAAGTCAATGCACTGAACGCGGTACCGGAGCCTGACGAGGAAGACCCAGAGGAAGAGCCAGAAGAGGAGCCGGAGGAGCAGCCAGAGGACGAGCCTGAAGATAGCACCGGATCTGTTGATTCACATTGATTCTTTTACCTTATTCATTCTATTCGTTTATCAGAATTTCATTTATTCCACACCTAGATGGGAAGGGTTGTTTCCCATCCGACTTATGTTTTGAATTTTGATATTTGATTTGATTAATTGCAGACGTACTTACAATTTAATTTGCCAGAAATTATTATTTGAACATTTAGTTGTGTGTGCTAAATTCTTTAATTACTTATACTTAAATGAAGTTGATATGTTACATATTTACTTATTTTTGTATGTTGTGATTGTTAAGAATGTCTGGACGTGGGCGTGGACGTGGTCGCGGTACCATTAACATGACACCAGCGGAATTGGCCGCTCTCATAAATCAGCATGTGGCTGATGCCCTGGCGAACCACAACCCTAATTCTCAACCCGTTCCTATTGGTAAGCTATACCAAACTCATTCCTGACATTAACGTCCTGTCAATCTTGTCAAGCTATAACATTCAAATAAATTCCAAAGTCTTGATCTAAATCTGTTGCAGGTCAAGTAGTCTGTACCTTTAAGTCCTTTATGGACTGCAAACCAAATTCGTTTACTGGAGCGGAAGGAGCCGTGGGACTCCTGCGGTGGTTCAACAAGCTCGAATCAGTTTTTGAAATGGGAAACTGCCCGGTGGAAAATCGGGTCAAGTACGCTACTAGCACCCTAAACGGAGCTGCCCTATCTTGGTGGAACACCCAGGTGCAGATGTTGGGTGTTGAGATTGCTAATCAGACTACTTGGGAAGACTTTAAAAATCTGATGAAGGAGGAATACTGCCCTCACGATGAGGTGCAGAAATTAGAAATGAAATTTTGGAACCTCAAAATGACAGGTTCTAAGATCGAGGCGTATACCACTCGTTCTCATGAGCTTGCTACACTGTGCCCCAACATGGTTAACCCTCCTTCTTTAAGAATCGAAAGATATCTGCATGGATTGTCTCTCAAAATCCAGGGTATGGTTACTGCTTCCCGACCAAACACCATACAGGAGGCGATCAGACTGGCCCATAGATTAATTGACCAGGCTGTCACGCAAGGTAAACTACCTCCGCGTAGTTCTGCGTCAACCACTACTGATAGTAACAACAAGAGAAAATGGGAACCTTCTATGAATGGAAAACAATCTTCATCCTTCACTCCTCAGCAGCAGCAAAACAGGAAGTTCAACCAAGCACAACCTACCAAAGACTCTGGTAGTTCTGGTGGCTACCATGGCAATCTTCTAAAATGCAACAAATGTAAGTTTCACCACAACGGCCGATGCACGAAGAATATTTGTGAGAGGTGTGGAAGGTTTGGGCATGCTGCCAAGAGTTGCAGGGTGAATCTCTCAGCAAGAGGGCCTTAACAGCAACAACACAACAATAATCAAACCGGGTGCTATGAATATGGGCAATATGGTCATCTCAAGAGGGATTCCCCAAAGATCAAGAGAAATTGCGGCAATGGTGTTGCTGATAAACCCAGAGACAACAGCAGTGGCGGAAGCGGCGGTGGCAAGGGCAGAGCTTTCGTCATTGGCTCAGGTGAGCCTCGTAATGACCCTACTGTAGTGTCTGGTAGATTTCCTGTAAATGGTTGTTATGCCTCTGTTTTATTTGACTCTGGTGCTGATAAGAGCTATGTGTCCAACAAGTTTAGTAAAGTACTAGGAGTAGTACCTACTAACTTGAACTCTGAGTATGCCATAGAAATAGCGGATGGTAGGACGATACTAGCTACCCAAGTATTCAAGAAATGCAAGCTAGGCTTATCCGAGCACACCTTCGATATAGACCTTATTCATGTCACACTTGGTAGCTTTGACGTAGTAGTTGGGATGGACTGGCTGTCCAAGAACAATGCGGAGATCATCTGCAAGGAGAAACTAATCAAGTTACCCATCTAGGGTGATGAGATCCTTACGGTTGAAGGCGACAAGATTGGTGCTGTGGTCGGCATCATCTCATACCTGAAGGCCCAGAAATGTCTTCAGAAAGGGCATTTTGCTTTACTGGCACTAGTTACAGAAAAGAAGGAGAATGAAGAGCATATCGAAGATATTCCGGTTGTCAGATACTTTTCGGAAGTATTTCCAGAAGACTTGTCTGGCCTTCAGCCACACAGACAGGTAGAGTTTCAGATTGAGCTGACACCAGGAGCTGCTCCGATCGCTCGGGCGCCGTACCGATTGGTACCGAATGAGTTACAAGAGTTGTCTAAGCAATTGCAAGAATTGTTAGACAAAGGATTTATACGTCCCAGCTTTTCACCCTGGGGAGCTCCAGTACTTTTTGTGAAAAAGAAATATGGAACCTTCAGAATGTGTATTGACTACCGGGAGCTGAATAAGGATACGATCAAGAACAGATATCCACTTCCAGACATTGACGACCTGTTTGATCAATTGCAAGGATCAAGCTACTATTCCAAGATCGATCTGAGATCAGGGTGTCATCAATTACGGGTTCGGGAAGAAGACATTCCGAAGACGGCATTCCGGACTCGCTATGGACATTTTGAGTTCGCAGTCATGCCTTTCGGACTGACCAATGCCCCAGTAGTTTTCATGGACCTCATAAACCGTGTTTGCAAGCCTTATTTGGATAAATTTGTCATTGTCTTCATTGATGACATACTAATCTACTCCCAGAATAGGGAAGATCATGAGGAACACCTGAGAATCATTTTGGATCTATTGAGGAATAAACAACTTTATGCCAAGTTCTCTAAATGCGACTTTTGGATGCGGGAAGTGCAATTCCTTGGACACGTGGTGAACGAAAAGGGTATACATGTAGATCCTTCAAAGATTGACGCAATCAAGGATTGGCCGACTCCGAAAACGCCTACTGAAGTACGGAAATTACTTGGTTTGGCGGGCTATTACAGACGATTTATTGAAGGATTCTCTAAGTTAGCATAACCTTTGACTGCCCTGACTCATAAAGGAACCATCTAAAAATGGGGCAGCAAAGAGGAATCAGCATTTCAGGCGCTTAAGGACAAACTCTGCAGTGCGCTGATTCTAGCGTTGCCAGAAGGGACTAGTGATTTTGTGGTTTCTTGTGATGCATCCATCTAAGGTTTAGGATGTGTACTGATGCAACGCAACAATGTCATCACTTATGCATCCAGACAGCTCAAGGTGCATGAGAAAAACTACACAATGCATGAACTGGAACTAGGAGCTGTAGTGTTTGCTTTAAAGATCTGGAGGAACTACCTATATGGAACAAAGTGCACGATCTACACGGATCACAAGAGCCTCTAGCACATATATGATCAGAAAGAGTTGAATATGCGGCAACTAAGGTGGTTAGAATTACTTAATGATTACGATTGTGCAATCAAGTACCATCCGGGCAAGGCTAATGTGGTAGCCTATGCCCTCAGTCGAAAGAAAACACCAAAGCCCCGTTGGGTGTGCGCATTGCAAATGACCATCCATTCCGATCTGACTGCGCAAATCAAGGCTGCTCAATCTGAGGCCTTGAAAGTTGAAAATTTGAAGGCAGAATCCATGCGGGGCATGAAAAAACAATTAGGCATAAAGACAGATAGAATCCGTTATTTCATGGAACGGATATGGGTACCAAAATATGGGGATTTACGAGAGCTAGTAATGGATGAAGCTCATAAGTCACGTTACTCGATTCATCTAGGTTCAGACAAGATGTACCAAGATCTAAAGGAATTCTACTGGTGGCCAAACATGAAAGCTGAGATCGCCACCTACGTAAGCAGATGCCTAACTTGTTCTAAAGTTAAGGTGGAATACCAGTGACCATCTGGTTTACTTCAGCAACCGGATATTCCAGTGCGGAAATAGGAGCAGATTTCGATGGACTTCATCACAAAGTTACCGAGGACTCCCAGCGGATGCGATACCATTTGGGTTATAGTAGATCGCTTAACAAAATCCACACATTTCCTGGCAATCTGGGAGACGGATCGAATGGACAAGTTGACACGGATTTATTTACGGGAAATAGTCTCTCGGCATGGTGTGCCAGTGTCTATTATATCTGATCGTGATGCTCGATTTACTTCTCATTTTTGGCAGTCTTTACAACGATCATTGGGAACATGGCTGGACATGAGCACTGCGTATCATCTGCAAACCGATGGTCAGAGTGAGCGTACGATCCAAACACTGGAAGACATGTTACGTGCCTGTGTGATTGATTTTGGCAGCTGTTGGGAAACTCATTTACCATTGGTTGAGTTCTCCTACAATAACAGTTATCACACTTCAATCAAAGCAGCACCATTTGAGGCACTGTATGGACGTAAGTGCCGATCACCTGTCTGTTAGGCAGAAGTTGGAGAAAGCCAACTTACAGGTCCTGAGCTTGTGCACGAAACAACTGAGAAGATCGTGCAAATTCGTAACCGTATGGCAGCGGCACGTGATCGACAGAAGAGCTACGCAGATAAATGTCGTAAACCATTGGAATTTCAGATTGGTGACAAGGTACTTCTGAAAGTTTCACCTTGGAAAGGTGTAATCCGGTTTGGGAAATGGGGAAAGTTAAATCCACGCTACGTGGGACCACTTGAGATTACCAAAAGGATTGGTCCAGTAGCCTACCAGCTGAATTTATCTGAAGAGCTCAATGGAATACACAATGTGTTTCACGTATCAAACCTGAAGAAGTGCTTAGCTGATGAATCACTAATCGTACCTTTGGAAGAACTGGAGATCGATGAACAGTTACGCTTCATTGAAGAACCAGTTGAGATTATGGATCGAGAAGTCAAAACCCTAAAGCGTAGCAAGATTCCGATTGTGCGCGTTAGGTGGAATTCAAAGCGTGGACCAGAGTTTACCTGGGAACGCGAAGACCAGATGAAAAAGAAGTACCTGCAACTGTTTAAAGATTAGGCATCCACTTCTTAAGGTATCATTCTTAAGATATCTTTTCCTTTAAATTTCGAGACGAAATTCCCTTCAACAAGGGAATGATGTCGCAACTCTCGCGAAACCTTACGTTTCTTTGTTTTGGGTTTGTTTAAGAAATTCTAGAAACCTTATTCTATATGCGTTACAGATCGCTGAGTCTGGTGTTCGTCGTGAATCTCATGTTCTAATTTTCGGGACAAAAATTCCTTCAACAAGGGGATGATGTGACACCCCGTGTTTTCAGGTTAGCGACAAAACCTTAACTTTCCATATCTAAGCCGTTTCGTCATATTTTCGTTACTTATTAAATTATTTCAAAAAAAAACTAACTAAATATTCATTAACATGAAATGTCAACTAAATCAAGTAGAAGGGCCAATTACAACAAGTTGCAAAAGTATGGAAGCAGCCATATAAACACTCCTGTAACCCCATTCGGTTCCTTCTCCCTTGAAAGATAAACCCTAGAAGCTCCCTTCGACGACAGCCCCATCCCTTCGACGGCAGCCTCCTCCGTGATCAATCTGTAGCGCAACCAAACAACGCTTTTCGTTTCCAACCGTGGGTACCCCGCGACAGTGAACAACGACCGGATTAACTCCGTACCTGGTTCGGTATGAATCTTCGATCTTTAACCATGTGCGTCTGTTACGGCTTCGGGTTTGGGTTACGGTTTTAGATGTGGTTTTGTTTCCTGGTGGTTATCTCCTTGTTTCGAGTCTTGGTTACATCGCTTGTTGTGTGTGTGTTCTGTGTTAAGTGTGTGGTGGGTTTTGTGTGTATGTTTATGGTGTGCGTGGGTGTGTAGACGTGTGTGTGTTGACCGATGGTGCCTTAATTGTATAAGCATGCATGTATATGGAAGTATGTATATGGCAGTGTGTGTTCCTACGAGAACATGCATATATTCCCTCTTTATGTGTGTGTTCCTACGAGAGCATGCATATATTTTTCTTTGTGTGTGTGTTTCCATTGTGTTGTGTGTGAATTGTGCATCATGTGTTCTTGTATGTGTGTTCTTCATGGTTATGTTTTGGTGTGTACATGTATTTCTGCCGTGTGTCTGTATTCGATGAAAGTGTGAGTGCTTTCTGTGGTTAAATTGCATGTATATGTGTGAGAAATCATGTATATGCATGTTGTAATATGGGTGCAAATAATTTTATTCGTTTTGGCCGAGAGGTCCCAATGAATATTATGGGTTGTCGTTCGGGTGGTTGAATGCATGTAATGCGTGAATGCATTAAAATTCTATATACATTATATGTATATCAAACGATGAGATAAAAATCATAATTGGTGCAAATAACTAACTACCATTTGACAAACATTATGTTTTGATAAAACAGATTTATAACATGACTTTTCATAAAAATATAACTTTCTTTAAAACATTTACAAATGATAAATATAATTACTAACGACATGTGATATAAAGCACGCATGGGATTTTGGGTTGTGTGTCTGATGAACGAGAGCGCGTAACTAGTTACTTATAATTAAGACTTAGTTAGTAACATGATTCTATACGTTAATCCAGGTTCTCAGAAATCATAATTTCGTGTTCTTGCTGTTAATTTCTGGTAGCTTTTTTAAGGTGAGTTTACAGCCCCACTTTCATATTATACTCTCTTTTGAGGGAGAGAAACATGATGTTTTCATATACTGTATGTTACTTAGATTTGTAATACTGCATATACTTGTGTACTATTGTGTTACCACTACGCCTCATTCGGACCGTTAATATGGGATTAGCGAGGTGATTGTTAGTAGATCTACTGGGTTTGACAAACCCCGCCCGGGCTAGTCGCGCTAGCTTGACTGGAGGTCAAATGGGTGAATGGTTAGCCTGTTTTACTGTGCTGTGGTCTGGTACCCACAGCCGGGGCATTCATTACATTATTACTGTCAGCTTGGTCGCGAAATTCATACACATAGTGACTTGTTGTGGGCTAGCTACATACTCATATGCTTTGATTACTAAATCTGGATTTCATTACTGTTACTTACTATTTTCTGTTAAACCTGTGAGCTCACCAACTTTATGTTGACACTTTAGCATGTTTCTTTCAGGTTCTCAAGATGCGCACGCGTAGGATCATATCATTCATGCATACACCGTCTCACTTGATACATTTATATTTTTCATGAACTTTATTTAATCGTTTTGCGCATGTTGCGCCATTTAAGAATTAAGATTTATTTTGCTTCCGCTACTATTATTATGTTTACGTTAATAACTCCGTCTTTGGTAATTTCAAACGTTAACAATTAATTATGTTTTGTATTGAACGTGTCGTTTGGTTTAACTAGTGGCTGAGATCCTGGAAGTCACACGCCTAACGGTAATACCCCGTTCGTGGAAATTGAGGGTGTGACAGTAGAGATGATGAAATGGTATCAAATACCGAAACCGAACCGGTACCGGAAGCGAATTATTTTCGTTACCCAATTTTTGATGTTTTCGGGAGCGGTACTTTAGGTTCGGTACGGTACCGGTATTATATCGATTTTACCTTCAAATACCGTACCGTACCGAGCATTTTCGATACCGGTACCCAATTTTGGTGATTTTCAGGATCGGTACTTTCGGTTCGGTATAATACTGGTACCGAGCTCATGCCTACTATATTAGGCACACTGGAGTAGACACTAAAACACAACGCAAACTCAAAAATGTATAGCTAAACATGTTATGGTCCCCTAGTTGGGTCAACCTGATAGATTCATTGGTTAATGAGTTTATATTTATAACGTTTAGATAAGTGTGTTTCATCATATGATTAGCTGGTGGCGAATCCAAAATTTTTTTTTATGTGAAACAAAAATGGGACGATTGCATAATTAGTGTTGCTCGTGATTTTCACATATAACACGAATTGGCGGCTGCTCCCTCCAACCGTTAACCTAAGTTCACCCCTGTGATTGGCTTTGTTAGGTAGTTTATGGTAAAATCTAAATGTTAAAAGGAAATTAACATAAGATTTTATAATTTAAAAGTATAAAATGGTCATTTTGAAATATTAATATACAAAATTAGATAAAAATGTAAAAGTGGCTTTATACATTTCTTCTTTTGAAATCATTTATTACATATTTCTTAAGTAAAAAATCAATTAAATATATCCTCTTTCTTGAAACACATATATTACATATATATTTATCAAATTCATTAGAATTTATTTATTGAATAACCATTTTACGTATATTTTTACTATTTGATTTCGTTTTGATAATTTTTGTATGTATCTTCTTTAGTTTTGGCTTTCGTTTTTTAAATTCTTCTTCTTCATCCAAGCAAATTTGATTCGGCAATTAAAAGACATCCTTATCATTGATGATCCTGTTTGGATTTAAGCAAAGTAATGCTTCTTCTTCTATATGTTTCTTCGTATACAATCAATAATTACAGAAATGGATAAATAAAAATAAAATAGTCATTTAATAAGTTAAAATTTAATAAAATGGATAAATACATAATATATCTTTTAGAAAAGTAAAAGATGTAACTAGTTTTTTGACTTGAGGAAATATATAATTAATGATCTTAATAAGAAGAAATATATAAATATCTTAATGTAAAGGGGCAAATACAAGTTAATCCAATCGTGTGTGTGTCAACCAATAAATATTGTCGTGTTAATTCTTGTTTATGTATCTGACATGATGTTTATGTATGCTTATGCTTGTGTCAACTTTTTGGGTTTGTGTCTAGTTGAATTGCCAGCCCATGAGCACACACTACACATTTACAACTCTAATGTTTATACACGTGCACACCTGAAAAAAAAGTAGTTTAAAGAAAATTGAAATTTGTTTTTAAATGTATTTTTATAAGAGTATCATATTGAAACCCTAAGATCTAGAATTTAGGTTTATTTGTTTTTAAGAGTTACTTTGCTATTTTACTGTGAAACCTATTTTTGAACGATTAGATTTGTTGTACTGGAATTTGAAAATCGAATAACCCAAGATAGTTTGATTTTATTAAACTAGCAAATGTCTAGGCGGTAGTTTGTCTATTTTATTCTTCAAAATATTAGAATTTCCAATACATACAGGAAATAAACTTTAGTGAATCTTTTCAAAATGACGACTTAACTTTTATGTAACCAATTAAAATATTTTTTTGGATAAACATATTATTGTGTACATTTAACCAAATAGGCTATGGACCAAAGTTTCAGACCTTTTAGGCAATTAAGATGATGTAAGATGTTATGGTCTAAAATATCATTAGATCTTGATTATAAAGGTCAAACGATCGACATATGCATGATGAATTTATTCATTACTTGTTTTTCATCTTTAATAATCAATAAAACCTTATTGTTAGGTCAAGATGTATATTAAATTGGTTTGTTGTTTAAGTGAGATTTAATTCATTGACCTAGTCGATCATTATTATAAGAACTTGACAACTACGTAATGTAATACAACTACTAACTATTCATTTATTTAAATATGTAATCCATCCATTAAGTTAATAAATCACTATTCTTGTTTTAAATATATTAGTAATAGTAGTTCTACATTTTCTTTTCAAGAAAATACACATTAGAGTCTTATTCTATGTAAGAGTAGGTTTTATTTGACTTTAGTGTCTCTTAGATTACTATTAACTTTTAGGTTTACTTGTCTACCCATGCCGTTTATATTTTTTTATGAATAATGTTATAAATTACTTGGTATTATAATTGATTTTTTTAACATACAAGCAGTTGAATTTGCTAGGAAAAAAAGAACGCAAAGTTACAACTAGGTATTGGCATATAACTTCGATTATAATGATTAAAACATCAATGTTTAAATTGTTAAGTTATATAGGTATTCCCGAAATTGAAATATTGGCAAATATAACTGCGTATACTTATTTTAAGCCAATTTGCCATATAAGTACGTATACACACTAATTATTAATTAAGGTCAACTAAAATTCCAGTTGACTTTGCATAATTGTATTGAGAATACATGTGAAGTTAGCAATACTGCTGAATTTTTTGTAGTACAAGGACAGAATAATGGCAGTAAGTTTTGTATTTGAGGTGATTAACGGCTAAAGTTAATAAGATTTTTTTTTATACTTTTATGTCATAATCAAATACGTAAACTAAACTTGCAAAAACCAAACCATATCATGAATAGCTATTAAACATTCATGATACATTTATTACCATATAACATAACTAAAATTGCTTACATAATATATTAGATAAATCAGACTTAATTACTTCAAACTAATAAAATTTCCATTTCAAATATGTTTCATTAATTTATGGAGGCAATAAACGCTGTGTTGAAAAAATAATGAAAAAAATTATTTTTTACATGCTTTATACACAAATAAGAGCACTCACAACCCAATCCCCGTCCATAAATCATCTCTATAATTTAGGGAAAAAATTAAAGAAAATCACTCAAATTATCACTTCAGTTCATTCTTTAAAATATGGATCAAGTTTAAGAACTCGCTTCTCATTTTGTGTATTTAAAAACTCACTATATTCATTCATTATATATGTTACATATAAGTTTAAAAAATGATTGCGAGTGAAAGAAATAAAAAAATAATAATAATAAATATTATTTTAATTGTATAAAGAAACAAGATACGAGGAATGAGACGTAAAATTTTAATAAAATGAATAAATTTTGGAATACATGTGAGTTTTATCTAGAATATTATAGAAAAATATAAAGAACCGGATATATAAGTGCTCTAATATAATTATTTATGAGATATATAATAAACATGTTATGGGTTTGTGTTCTCCTTTGTTAGAGCTTCTTAACACGCCATAATACGTGTAATATGTAACTTAAAGTCATGACAAATCGACACAAAAAGTAGTAAATTTGATATGAAATTTGGAAAAAATAAATAGGCTGTAATGTAACTTTCATGTCGTACACCCTATACGTGGGTGAATACCCCTTAAAGGTTTTTTAAGAGGGAGCCTTTCTTAATTAGGATATTACTTATTAGTAAGGAGCCAAAATAGGACAACGTATCTTTCATGTCCAACTGCTATAGTTTGTGACGGTCCGTTCGTCATCTTGGATGTAATGTGGTTTTTTTTTTTTTTTTTTGGGCGTACTTTGTACACATGCATCATCACTAGCAGTTTTTATGTGGGTCAGTTTACGACTAGCGTGGTTGCTTTTGATGGTAAAATTCATGTTTAGTATTATGTATAGTTTAATATATATAATACTGCAATTAAAATATGTTGTGTAGTTAATTGAAGTCCTTGATTGAAAAGGTAATTAATAAAGTAAACATGATGAGATTAAATATAGTGACAACATCAGAAACGATAGTCTAATATTTTAACGAAGTCGGTGCGACTTGAAATTATGTAATGTCCATTGAAGAATTCCTTTGGTAATATGATGGTGTTCAAATTTGCTATTTAAATATCAACGGGCCAAAATTAGAAATAGAGATTTTACTTTCTGTTAGTTTCTTTATATATAATTATCTAAATATCGAAAAATGCTTGTCAAATTGTATTACAATTATTAAAAAGTTGGGGGAATTACATATACTTTTTCTTTTTTATTTCTAAAATATATATCTTTTTAAAAACATAAGTTTTGAACGTATGATATGTAAGTTTTTTTAAACATGTGTACTTTTATGTAGAAGAGAAGATATAAAACTATTCAAAAAAAGGTTTGATTTTAACACCCACAAACATGTTTATTCATTATTTGGTTTATACCTGTCCAAGTATTATATAATGAATGAAAGGAACTTTCATTATGTACATTTGACTTAAGAACTTTGTTATGCAATTATAATATTAAAGACCTCTTGTATACAGTTAGATTAGATAATGGTTGGTTGATCTCGTATAAGTAGTGAGATTGAATTAAGGATTACTATATCATAAGTAACTAAATAAATTATCGTTTCGTTTCTGAATTCTATTTTAATTGATGATTAATCTTCCTCTCTTAACTTTCTTTCATTCCTAATTTGAATTGTTTTTATTGTTCCTAAAGACTGCTCCGCTTTTCGAAACGTTATTCTCACTGGTTGCTTCTCCTTTCTTCTAATCTCACGGTATGAGCCTATACCTCTTATACTAAATATAAGATATTAAAAGTCTTCTTGGATGGGACAACAACAATAAACACACCAAAAACCCAAGTTTTAGAAACTTTTGTTTCTAATTTCTTGATAAGAGAGGAACAATTTACAGTGAAAAAAAACACCTTTTTAAACAACTTAATAACAATAAAACATAAAATAAACCTGTCAAATTAATAAACTAACTTCTAACCCGTTTGACCCATGACTCATAACCTGTGAACAAACCGATTAACCCAACAGTCTCCCGTCTCCAGATCGATGCAGCTTAACCTGATGCCCGACACCCAGATTCGGTTGTAGCAACAATTAAAATACCAAATTAACATCAAGTACATCGACATTACACGATCCTAAAAGGCCGAAAAATTAAAGAAGAAATCAAAACTGGAATTTGCTATGGTTTATATAGAGTTTGAGACACCACATCCGTAGAGGGATCAAAGTTTTGCTGAACATTTGTTTTAGCTATTTATCAGACGAAAAATACTCTAATGTTGAAGATTCAGACTTGCAACTTCTATGTTATATAATGACGAATGTCAACTTCATGTATAGATAAATACGTTTAAACTAGGATTTAATCAAGTAATAAAATAATGAATGTTGTACTTATTATATTTATATGCTTTTAACAAACCTCATTAAAAACAAATAATTCACATGTTTGAAGCAACATGCATATACGAGTCTACGAAAAAGAAAATAATTATACTAAGTTAATTGGTCAAATCAAGTTGTCGATCTATTATAAGTAATGCAAGAGCTCAAGTTCCATGGAATCAAGCATGAACATGGAGAAACCTATGTTCAGTTTTTTTGAGGTTGAAGAAGAACCAAAAATCAAGAATATCATTGATCACTTTCATGATGATCAAACCTTAGGATCAAGAACCTCACCACAGGTACAGTTTTCAGACTAGCTTTTGCTCTAAGTTTTCCTGTTTTGATCATTTAAATATGCATGCTTCGTAGCTGCGATCCGTTTGTTCATGAATTTGGAATGTTATCGCGCTTATGTTGACCTTATCTTGCATGTTTGTTAAGCAGGAAATGAAGAGTATTGACAAGAAAGATGTTGATTCTTCTTGGTCTATAGGCAAAGATCTAACAAAATACAAGCAGGTACATATGTATAAATGTATTTACATATATATATGTTCAATACATGTGAGCATCTGTAGATATCCAACATGCAAGTAGAACATATATGATTTCATATATGTACTTTAAAAACATATGCAGTCTCACAGTCTGCATGAGCATGATTAGGCTCGAAGAGCTAGCTTTTATGCGCCTTTGGTCTTTCAGGTTTCTGGTACTTAAAAACTAATTGTGTGTTCTTAATCATGTTCTTCAGAATGTTTTGGTTTCATCAGCTAAAGCTGAGATGGGTCAAGTTAGAGAAGAGAACCAAAAGTTGAAACATAAATTATCTACGGTTTTGAAGGATTACGAATCGTTGCAAGTGCAATTTAGCGACTTTTTCCAACAACGAGAAGGAACTAAAAGTGCAGAAAAACTGGCTCCTGATCAGGAAGGTGATGGAAGTGAGCTTATTTCTCTAAGCCTTGGAACATTTTCAAGCTGTAAAGATAAGAGTGATGGGGCAAAGAAGCTGAATTGGTTCAGTAAAAGCGTAAAAGACAGTGATGATAATGACGATAATGATGATCAAGAACTCAAACTAGGGTTGGGCTGCGAATTTGACCCGGCTCCAATTAAAGTTGACTTCAACAAGATTCAGAAAGATGAAAGAACACAGATCTTGGAACTACCGGTTCATGGTTTGAAAACCGAGAGAAGTGATGATAATGAGCTTTTGGATCAGATTCCTTTGAAGAAAGCTAGGGTTTCTGTAAAAGTTGTATGTGACGCCCATACGGTAATAACTTTTCAAGAAATTCAGATCTATGTGAAATGTGTTGTTAGGTTGTAGGATACTTTAATCAAGGATGCAGTTCTCGAATATATTAATGTTTATGGAAATGATTCTTGTTATTATAAGAGTGTAGAAAGATGCTGAATTTTTATGAATTATAACAATTCAGATGAATGATGGATGCCAATGGCGGAAATATGGACAGAAAATAGCGAAAGGAAATCCATGTCCTCGAGCATATTACCGATGCACGCTGTCACCATCTTGCCCGGTCAGAAAACATGTAAGTTTTTCTTCCTGCTGGCTGCTTTTCTTGAAAAAACATGTTCAAATCACTCATATGATACTGACTTGATTTGGTCCTAGAGAATGCAATTTTGACCCGTTACTTATAAATGGGTCGGTTTAATTATGTATAATCTCTAACACGTCAGACAGGTTGAATGAAAGTTTACTTCTAACATAACACCTCATAGATCATATTTATTCAAAAGATGAGAATTTTAAGTAATGTACTTTGTTATAATAAGGCATGAAATATTTTTTTTCTGGACATTTGACCTGTTACCAATGAGTATGACCATTTAGCCACCTCTACTCTTATATCACAAGTTATTGAATTTCAACCTTTGCAATTCAGCACAAGAAACTAAAGCCATCTTGTGTGTTGACCAAAAGCTATAGATCAAAGTATCAAATAATAGTCTTTATAACTCTAAATCTATATGATATATTCTAACAATTTGAGGTGATTATGTAGGTGCAAAGATGCGCCGAAGACAGGTCTGTCCTGATTACTACCTATGAAGGAACTCATAACCACCCACTTTCAGTATCAGCAACCGCAATGGCTTCCACCACTTCAGCCGCCGCCTCAATGTTGAAATCCACCTCATCAACCTCACAACCAGGTGTCATCACCACTGCTACCGCCACTACCTCCACAACCACCTTCTCAAGCCATGGTACGGGTTACAGTTCAAGAGCACTTCAATACCCATTTTACCTACCCAAAACCACAATATCTACCTATCAATCACACCCAACTATCACCCTTGATCTAACATCAAATCCTCATTTCAACAGATCAAACTCATCAAACTTTATGATGACTCCAAGATTTTCTTCTTCCACATGCCTTAACTTTTCTTCACCATCATCAACGTCATCTTTTTCTCCATCCCTTGAATCCAACTACAAGAACACTATTCCCTTTTCGTACCATGGGAAACAAACACCATCACATGATAATCTCAAGAATAATTCTAGTTCTACTTCGCAGCAGCATTCAACAGACACAATTGCAGCTGCAACAAAAGCTCTAACCTCAAGTCCATCTTTCCGGTCAGCATTGGCAGCTTCAATTACTTCATTTGTCAGAAATGTCGGAACCGAGGCCAAGATATGATAAAAACTTAGCATTTTCATTGTAATTTTGAAGTGAACACAGTTTTGTTGCCACTGCTTTTAGTTTCTCTTGTTATTCATAAATAATTATAGTAATTATATCCCATAATAATCCTATTTGATGTACAAAGGCCAAATCAATGTGAAATATTACAGGAATTTCAAAGTTCGTGGATTCGAACCTTATTATGATGATGGACACAACTTATTCATAAGAAAAATGAATAAACTCTTCAGGAAGATAAGTGAGATTAAAACTGACCTTCAAATCAAAAAATTATATCTTCATCTTTCATTTGAGTGCCAGCTAACAAAGGTGCCCCTTTCTTTGAAGAAACTTCATTGGCAACATTAGACTTTTTAGCAGCTTCTTGTTGCTTTTCGATCTCTCTCTTTTTGTAACCTTGTATCTTCTTTAATCTAAAAAAATCCTCCCTTTCAAGCTCATCCAACTCGCCTTTAATATAAATCACAGTGTTCTCCAATCTTGGCTTCACAACATTCTCCAACGCGTTGACCCTACGGTTTGTGGTCTTGATAGCAACATCAAGGGTCAGAAATGATGTTTGAAGAGATGCAAGATCCACAAGAACCTCAACGGCTTTCAAATAAGCAAGACGACAGCCCTGTACCTGTTGCCCTCCTCTCGCCAGTCCAGTGAGATCATTCTTTGTCATCTCACCTTCTGAAAAATACTCAAATTTTGGCAGCTTAACGCCTGCAACATTCTCTTGACGGGACCGGACTCTAACAGATGCACTTTGGACATTTTCTAGAACAATATGCTTTATGTTTTCACCTGCAACATACTTGGCTTCTGTTAGCGCAAATGAAGAAGATTTCATAACTGTTCCCATTGATTCTTTAGTGGAGACAATTTTCTTAAGGATTTGACGGAATTGCACAGTCAGTGCATCGCTTTTCTTTTTTAAAAGAGCATGGCCTCTTGTGGCACCCATAAGGCGACTTTTCACGACTGCAAGCATTGTAACTGTTGGAACAACGTTCAAACGCTGGCTTTGGCCTGCCATCTTTCCAAATAACTAAACCTGACATTAATAATAGCAACTTTGAGGATGGTACACGATATTGTGAGAGTTCAAAACCAATTGTAAACAGCCATTTTAAGCATGTACTCATTTGCAGTAGATACTTAGTATTTTCGCTAGATATGACGGAAAATGTCAACTTTAAGCATATCTTTCTTCCTCCTTCTGAATCAAAAATTCAGGATGACAATGAATTAAATATCATACAATTCCAACAAAAAAGCATATAGTGCATTACAACCAAACGCAACAATGCACATAAGTTGCATTGTTATATATCAATAAAATGTAATTGAGTAGTGTGATCTCTTAGAATTTACCTTCATAATTATCAACCACTTATCGCGAATAAAACAAATTATCAGTAGTACTGCAATCTTTGAATTGATACAATATTAATTCCAATCATCCACACTAAAATGACTATCAACACATGATCAAAACAAAGGTATTTACAACTATCTAATAATATAACACACATTATACAAGCGAAATCAAAATGCTGCGATTTGATCTCAAAATTCAAAATTGGATGTTTTAGAGTGCAACTTATAAAGGGAAATAATAAACATAAATCACTGCAACTAAATTACTCATTCAATAAAGATCTCAATCCATTAGATCATTAGCAATTTCATTAATAATCATATTCACATAACAATTTTGGAATATATCGAGTTATAGATTCGAGTATATACGAACATCAGGACCCCAAGAAAACCTCAAGAAACAGAGCACGAACCTAAAGATACGATAATCTGCAAATGTACGATGTGTTCTTGAAGATTCTCTTCCCAAAATTTGAAACCCTTTTTGGATCATACGATCATCGTACTGGGTGACTCGATCAAACTTTGTAATAATGTTCTGAGATGGTAGAGATAGAAAGAATAATTTTTGAAACTTTATGTTTCACCATATTTGTTATTCAAGATGAACTTTTATCAATCAAAAGGACTGCAATGTGAAAGAAAGATAACCTTAAGGGGAAAAAGTTAAACATTTCATTCTTTTTACCAATTCTTCGCCACATTTTCATCAGCGACCCGCCACTTCATACACCAATTACACGTGGCAGATGAAGAAAACCACCAACGAACCTACATGATTTCTTCATCCTTTGTTTCAGATCATCATCTTCTTCGTTGTGTGTTTCAGATCCTACTAATTAGCCCGCAGAGAAGACGAGGTAACAGTGTTTTCATTTACGATTTATTAATATTATGAATCGTTCACGAAATCGGTTAATCGGTACGAATTCGGTTCAAATTTAGTAATCAATTGCATGTTTCATGAGAAGATCTGGTGTTAATACGATCCTTACCTTCAAAAATATGGAAATTAATTACGATTAATGATGATTTTACCGAGTATTTTGCGCTGATTAGATGAATAGGGCAGTTAATTATGAAATTGATGTTTGATTTGTGTGATTGTGTTAGATAATAGATTGAACGTGTAGTGAGAGGCAATCATGACAGATGCAAAAACAGAAGCAAAAGCAAAAGGGGGAGAAAGATTAGATGTTTCAGAGTATGATGCCTACTTTGAGTTTGTTCAAAGCAGGAAGAAATTGTCTCCTTCATTGCAAGAGAAATTAACTGCTGCTTTCTCAAAGATCCCAGTTTCTTCTTTTCCTCAAGTGCCCAGAGGCAAAGGTGAATTAGTGCTAACATTATGTTTACGTATCAATAGCAGTTGAATTCTTTGTTTTACATTACTTGTTAAATAGTTTTGAGCCTGTATTATGGAGCCTGTATTACAAACATTCAAAAATACAAACCAATAGCTGTTGATGTTACAATTATTGTTGGTGAAACTGCCCAACTGATTGTTTATTTAATGAGAGCTAACAACTTTAGACACCTAACTGGCAACGGAGGAAGCATTTCAAACTTGAGTGCACAGTCCTTTTCATTAAAATGTGTACCTCTTTCATGTGCCATACATCAGTGTTTACATTGAAATCAAGTCTAAATCTTTGATTGAAGGCCTAATAGCAAGAATTCAAATATTTACTGTTAGAATGACTTTCATGTGCTGTTGAACAACATTCTAGCCATGGGTTACATAGTTGTAGTAAGTAAACTACGTTATTTTTCTCTTTGTAGTGATTGAGATTCAAGCAGACACCTCAATTTCCGATGCTGTCAAGATTCTCTCAGAATCCAATATATTATCAGCACCAGTTAAAAGTCCGGATGCCACAGACAGCACAGACTGGAAAGAAAGATACCTAGGAATCCTAGATTACTCCACCATAGTTTTGTGGGTATTGGAAACTGCAGATTTGGCTGCTGCTGCCTTAACTACCACATCAGCAACCGCTGCAGGCATAGGTGCTGGAGCTGCAAGCACTCTTGGGGCTATTGCATTAGGTGCTACAGGTCCAGTTGCTGCAGGCGCACTAGCCGTTGCTGCAACCGGTGCAGCCATTGCTGGAGGTGTAGCTGCTGAAAAAGGAATGGGAAAAGACGCTCCTACTGCAGCCGATGTATTGGGGGAGGATTTTTACAAAATTATCCTTCACGAAGAGCCTTTCAAGTCTACCCAGGTGACTTTACCTTATAAAGGCTGTTTTGTTCACTGCAAGATAAAAATGGTTGTCCATGTTTATTTCAGGTGAAATCCATAGTGAAAAGTTACCGTTGGGCCCCTTATATTCCAGTCTCAACAGATAGTTCTATGTTGAGTGTGCTATTGCTACTTTCAAAATATCGGTTGAGAAATGTGCCTGTTATAGAACCTGGTAATCCCATGATTAAAAACTTTATAACTCAGTCTGCAGTTGTTCAGGGTCTTGAACAATGCAAAGGAAGAGACTGGTTTGATTCCATCTGTGTGCATCCTATAACTGAGTTGGGCCTTCCATTCATTTCCAACGATAAGGTCAGAGTTCTCATTTTAGCTTTTAACCTTAGTTTTATTGTAAACCTAGCATTTATTTCGTCTCCTTGAATTTTCTCATGGCCAGGTTATTAGCAGTCAAAGCAATGAACTAATTCTTGAAGCTTTCAAGAAAATGAAAGATAACCAAATTGGAGGTCTCCCAGTTGTCGAAGGCCCAACAAAGAAGATTGTTGGCAACTTGAGCATAAGAGATATCAGATTTTTGTTACTCAAGCAGAAGCTTTTCACCAACTTCAGGTATGGTCTATGCCGACCCATTTCTTGTTGTCATCCATCTCATCACAAGTTTTCTACAGCGGTGGCGATTGACCCACTTATCGGTAAATGAATCATAAAATGGGGAAATTTAAAAAGTCAGCTAACGTGAAATGAATTTAAAGTCACCTAAGTACATTCAACATGCATTAAACCTTCAAAATTGTTTTACTACAAATATTATATTATCGTTCTAGTAATTAGCAGTGGTGGAAATGTGAAAGTGATGTTTCAGTCTTTCAGATAACAAAAGGTGAAAATGTTGGAGAGATTTCATTTCATATTGAATCAAATTGACTAATTACTGACAATGAATAAAGGCCTAATATAGGAGATGAAAACCCATTAATGTGTTGAATTTGCAACAAACTCAAGTCGATGTTACAGTTTTCCATAGTTTTTATGTGAAATCATCTGCTAACTGCTGTGTGGTAGGAACATACTAGAGAAACTTTAGTTCTATTTAACACTTGCATAGGCAAATTATGCAGTTTTCATTTAAGACATCAGTGCGGGTTAGGGTACTCTACTAAAAGACTACCCGGTACCCTAACCAGCCCATTTTCCACCTTAACTTTCCTAGAGGACCCAGAAGTCGGCAATTCAAACTTGAACTACTAGGAAAGGCTCAACTCCCACCTATTTGAGTAAGCCCAGCTGAGCTATATTCAGTTTCTATACCATCTTTATGATCATTATTCTTGTGGTTACAGGAAGCTGACAGTAAAAGATTTCATGAACACCATCGCTACAACATCAGAGGACAACAAGAAAGTCATTTCACCAATAACATGCAAACTCGGGGCAACTCTTGGGGAGGTCATAAGCACTCTGTCTTCAAAATGTGTTCATAGGATATATGTTGTGGGTGAAGCTAATGACCTCATCGGCATCATTACACTCAGAGATGTGATTTCCTGCTTCATAACTGAACCTCCAAATTACATAATGGAGGTCCATGGATGTACAGTCAAAGAACTTTTATGCAAGGAGAAGAGTAGGAACTCAGGTTAGTTAGGGGGTATGTAACCGACAATCGCAACATGTTTATCATGACTGGTTTACTTAATCAAATCCAGGTTTTTGCCTTCCATTTAAATCACATGTTTCATAGGTCATCAACATAATTTATTTAAATGATGTATTAACTTCTCTCTTTTGATAATATAATTCTACTAGCTAGTCTTATATAATGCAGAAGGCAAAGAGAGAGTTTCCAGGAGTCCAAGGATGAAATTTCCCCAACCCAACTGTGTACCCGTGGCCAACATATATGCACCCATAACTTGCAGATACTCCGCCATATATGGTGGCTCCAGTGTTATACGACCACAAAACACTCCCGGTTCTGGCATCCATCGCATACAGTGGACCATTAGCAGCCACTGATCCTGCAAACACCACACCCCTAGTCACCGTCACTGGTCCTTCAGCAGCATCGTTGCTTGGGTCAGCTGTGGTCCACAGAATTTGACCAGTGTTTGCATCTAAGGCCACCCAACCACCTGCAGTTGTGGTTTGGTTAGAAGGTGCAAGCTACAGGAAAAAGAAAAGGACCTGAATTAAAAGCATCATTTTAGCGACAAATTCGTGGTCGCAAAGGTTAACTTTAAGGCGATTATATTTACTTTGAACCAAACAATTTCACCATTGTCACGATCTAGTGCCCATGCAAAGCCACTCTTCTGTACAGCCACTACAATATCACGCAACCTTCTGTTTGATGTGATTGTGAGCAACATTGGTGCCTCTCCAAAGTCGGCATCAACATTAGGTCCCGGTGGACAATCAGGATTGTTCGGAACCAAACACGCGAAATAGAAAATATCATAACCACCAAGCTGCTGAGACCAAACAACTTGTCCTGAATTCATATCGAAAGCAATTATGGAATTAAACCGAACATCCAATCCGGTACATTGATCGGGCTTAGCGGGCTTTATAGTTTGGTTATTTTGCTTCTCTTGACATTCTGTAACCTCTGGTGGTGCAGTGTAGAGGTTCCCGGTGGCAGCATATACTAATCCCCTTGAAACATCGATGGCGGGGCTGCTGCCCCATATGGCGGCACCTGAGTATCCGCCAAGCCGACCGCCATTGTCGGGGACGGTGTATGTCTGCCATTTAATCGCTCCTGATCTAGTGTCTAGTTTCACTAAGCTTCCTCGAAACGTACAACATTTTTCAGCAGGTAGTGATTCTTCCAAAGATGACACTCCTACATAAAATCCCCTACAAATTTTGAAAAGTATGTTACCCTACTAATTTCAATAATTCAAAAACCGTCGCAAAGAGCATCGGACAGTTTAAGATGGTCGCAATAGATCTCATGAGCGACGTAGTAACCTTTGGTGACCCTTTTGAGTTAAAAACTTACCTAGAATAAATTGTTCCGGAAGCAGTTATGAGAGCCAGAGGACGAGGATCAATTGTAGTCAACCAAACGAGTTGCCCAGAGACTCGACTGACCGCGATCACAACAGCAGGCCCATAGATTCCTACTATCAAAAGATCATGAGTCACAACCGGAGTGGTCCTTGAAACAGATACATTCACGGACACTCCAGTTGCGGGCAATCCGGTCAGTTGACCTATATTCTGTTGCCAAATAAGAGCACCATTGAAGGCACTCACTGCATACAAGAACCCGTTCCAAGAAGGAAAGTAAACAACTCCACCAGCGACAGCAGGCGTCGCTGATATGTCTCTACCCGTGAAGAACTTCCACCTTAGCTTGAGTTTGTGCACCGTCGATGGGTTGATCAGATATTCATCGGTAGCGAATCTACGGTTACCTATATCCCCTCCATGATTCACCCACTGTACAAAACAACACAAAGTTAATCTTATGAATATTATATATAAACACAACGCAAAAGATAACGTCTTAAAGTTTACATCTGTAGCCGCATAATGCATTAGTATAAACAGCCAGATTGGGGTAATGACGCTAATAAGATTTCTATATATCAACATGGTAGCTATGTTTTCATGAATGATTTAAATGGTTGTAGTATATATTCGTCAGATCATTGATGTCGAAGAACTAAAGGTTACATAATTGAGTCACGAGATCGATGTTGATCATGACATGCATCATACTATTTGTGCATCGAGGTCAAGATTTTAACGTGTGCTTGATCTATTTGGTCATGTATTTTGCTTTTGCTTGCAATTATCCGTGAAAAGAAACATTATACTTGCAAGAAAAAGAGGCATCTTTGAGAACTTGAGTATGAATGTTTTATTGCTTTTTAAAAAAAGCAAATATCATCACTTTTAAATCTTCATTAATATTTTTAACAACACTAACCACTTAAGCAGAATAACATATACATATTTACTAAACGTCTTGATACCAATAAACTACAAATCATTTGGTTAGTAGTATATACACAAAGAACAAAAAAAATCTTAATTCGAAGAAAAGATGAAAATTTGTAAAAAGTTGAAATTGTGGGTCACTTCAACTAGCTTCAACTTCTAATTGTCGTGTCAATTTTTAATTAGAAGCTCATTCCTTGTTATCTTTTTTCCAAAATGTAGATATTTTACATCTCATTTAAACGTTTACTTTATGATCTATCATAGTATCACATGTACTTATTGTTTGACTTTGTATATAAAATTAAATTTTAATTATTAGTTTGATATATTCCCATTATATTCCTGTACACTACAAGAAACACATCTGTCCTGACCATGTCCATAACGGATTTAGTAAATTGGTTAAATTATTGGTGCATATTAAAATGAATAGAGATTGAGAAGGATGTAGCCCATGATGCTTGATTATGTACTTCTTTTGACTTTTGAGTGCTTTGTTTTTCTTGGATTTATATGGATAAGTTGCAACTAAATAACGTAAAGTATACGCTTTATATGTTCAAGTCCCCATGGCTAATATTGGCCCGTTGTAAGAAATAACCGATTACACCAAATGATCAACAAAAAGAAATACTCTAACACTTCATTTCTATATAATACACTACTTAGATACCATTATATATTCATATTCATGTAATACATTTACCTTTTAATATTAATTGATACATAAAACTTAAATCTCATGCTAAATATTGTGGATGTTCGACTCATCTTGAAGGCATAATATTGTAAATAGTGAAGAATTGGGATTTTTGGGATTTTTTAACGCCCGTTAATTAGAAAATCAAATGTGTTATAATATTATTAACAATAATACAATAATGTATAGAAAATAGAGGTCTTTGGGCCGTGGCCCATTTTCACTGAATGCCTGGAATTTTGGAGTGGAACTATTCCAGCGGTCTACACTCTACATTGCAATTGAATTAATTTTATGATGTCACGAGTGACGAAAATGAATTGGATAAAAGTTAGAGGTTGTTTGGTAATTTGTGAATGATTAAGTGCTGAACCAATAAGAGGTCTGAACCATTAAAAGCTAGTATATCGTTTAACTATTCAAAGACAATTGTCTGACCAATTTAGATTAGAGGTCTTAACCATTCAGTATTAGACCTCTTAACCATTCAGTATTAGTATTATGCTTAACCATTCAGAGGCAAATGTCTGAACCATTCAGACATTTACTCGTGAAACAAACAGTCTGAACCATCAAGTACGGAACCATTCAGATATCTAAACCATTAAAAGGCTGATTCAGATGCTGCCAAATAGTCCTTAGTTGATCATCTATACGTGATTATTATGTAAAAGTCAAGTATGTCTGCGTATATGTGTTGAAAAGCTTCTGGTAATGTTTTAAATAGAAATATCAAAATTAAAATGTAATTTTTTATTTTTTTTTACTTATTTTCTTTTACAACAAAGAATCATACATTACTTTCTTTCTTTCCTACTATAATTCCAAACAAACGAATCATTTTCTCATTTTCATATATATATATGACAATAATAACATTCTTTTAAAACTTGCACAAACATAAATTTACTAAAAAAAATTTAGGTTAATTGTAATTTTCGTCCTTGAGTTTTGTTTTATTTTGTTATTTGCATCCAAATTTTTTTTTCTCTTTTGGATCCCTAACTTTTTAAAGTTGACATTTTTATTCATTTTCATTAACTTAGTTAATTGTGTTTGTTAAGTTATGATCATTTAAGTCATTATATAAATCATTTAATTTAAGGTTTTATTTTTATAATGACTTAAATGTCCATAACTTAACAAACACAATTAACTAGTTAACGAAAATCGACAAAAATAACTTTTAAAAGGTTAAGACCCAAAATAGAAACAAAAACTTTTTTTGGATGGAATTGAGAAAACAAACCAAAACTCAGAGACAAAAATAATAATTAACTCAAAAGAATTGTAATATCAAACAAATTTGACATATTAGTTTATGTAACCCGACCAAACCTAATACGAACTAAAAATTCAAAGATCAAATTTAAGATAACTCGAGGGCCGGAAAAACCGACCCAAAGAAAAAATTCCTGCATCTGCCCTTAGATATTCCTAAACTCTTTCAGAAGGATATTAAAATCATAAAGGAATAAGATTATGCAAGTCATATGGAATTTTAAAAGATGATAGGGAATAAGATTATGCAAGTCAAACGTATTAATTAACATGATAAAACGAATATAATTTGAGCATATACTTTGTAACTATAATAGTATAATACACTAATACTTTACTATTAAAACCGAATCCAACCTACAATTTTATTAAATAATCCCGTATATTTAAATCATTCTACTTTAATAAAAGAGTAACTATAAAAAATATATGGTAACACCACATTCATTCTCACAACAAATTTTCTGATTCTCTCTCCTATTAAATAATTAGCTTAATTACAAATAATATTATTTAAATCTTTTTTTAGATTAAAATGGTTTTCTAATAAATTAAAAAATATATCTTTTTATTAATGTTATTCTAAAGAAACAAATTTTTATAAAATAACTTTTTTAAACATCAAACTTAAATATTTTAAATTTAGTGTTTTTAGAAAGTAATTTTTCATAAAACAAAAATAATTAAAAATGAGAGTTATAATAAGGATATTTATAAAAATGACAATTTTTTAAAAATTTGATATCGTTGTTTTATTACTTATAGTTTTTACTCCTACGTAATTTAAATCATATTTTATCTTAGAAATAGAAATTGATGAGCGTCGTACATGTACATTGTACCCATCACGGAGCTTGCTGTACTTTTTGTCAACTACTATGTATACTTTTTAAATACGGTACTAATCTTTCATACAGTCACTAGCGAAAAAAATGGAAAGTAGTAATGGCATGAATTTTGCCTTACTTCGTATATCTAATATATCTATGAAAACATCAGTGTTTACTTTTAATTAACGACCCTAGCATATATTTGTATTTTTGTGAATATATCTAGCTTTAAATTGGACTAAAATTGTGTTTATATAAGTAACAAACTAATACCTCGTCTCGTGAATGAGTGGAAAAGTTTGAGAGGTTATTCGGTTGACATAATTTGATTTGTTAATTGAATTTGACACCACTTCCCTTTAATCCATCTGTTAAAAGGGCAGTCGTTCCCTCAGACTAAAAGGATATGACCCCTCTAAACCGTCGTCTCCTCTGTATCAAATCATAGTCACGTCACTTTTCATTTTCCCCTCATTTCTACACCACTTAACCAAGGGAATGGACTCTTTTACGCTTCAGTCAATTATGAAATAAAAATAATAATTATAAAGCTATTTAGTAATAAATATAAAATATAATTAAATATAAGATTAATATTAATAAATAATAAATAAAAGATCCATTACTTAAAAGTCTAAAAGTGAAAATATATTATTTCAACAACTCATTTTTCATTATAATAGCCTCCCCGTTGTTAGTGTAGTGTAGGGGGAGGGGAAAATAGTGTTTTTTGCCCTTGTCGTTGTTACAATGTGAAAACTTTAGTTGTGACAGTGTCTACACTCTATATCCTTATTTGCTGAAGTCAAAAATTACATCAGTATCAAGTGAGTCTGCATTTTATACATTACTACTCACGAAGTTTATCACATTTTCTAATCTAATTAGTAATTACCAAATATGTAATTTTTTTTCTCTCTCTTTTTCCTACATGCCATGAGAAGGCATCAATTTGACAAATATAATCTATATGGTTGTTTCCTTTTTGGAAGGGGGGATGAGAAATGCCTCTTATGGTAATAGGCCTACATTACACACATGTGATCCCTCATGAGTCTATCCCATAAAGAACCCAAAGGTAGTTGGTAGTCGTCTCTAAAAGAACATAGTGATGGTTAAATGATGGATCGCGAAATCAAAAGATGAAAGATTAAAACCTGTAATTTAGGATTTTTTGTTTAAAAGAGGTAGTAGGTACTCACGTAAATTGTGTTTCTCTAAGACATTAAACACTACTAGAAAGATAACTCTAATTGTGTTTCTCTATAAACATTAAATCTAATTTCACCTAATGTAGTTTTTGACAAAAGTTTGTTTTAGGCCAATGCAATCTTTTTAAGGTCTAATGTAAATTTTTTCGAGGTTTAATATAACATATTACAAGAGTTATATTAACTTTATTTTATAATAATAAAAATTATAATAATCATAATAATAATAATAATAATGATAATAATAACAATAACAAACTATTCGTATGTGTAAGGGAAAATAATCAAAAGAAAAAATCACCAAATTATAGAACTAAATTTTATCCAACCAAAGTTGATCTGTTCAAATGTCAAAACTTCATCTAATAAGAACAAGTGTATATATGACTTCCATTTGTCTTTATTACCAAACCTATTTCCTAAAGAAACAAGTACCAAATATTAAACTAAAGGTATATTTTGTTGGATGATGATACAAAATATATAATAATAATAATGATATGATATTAAACGTTCTTGTTACGCCTCATACATGTCTAAACACATACTTAACACAAAATCAATTTTAAATAACGAATCACAAATTTATGTAAAAAGCTGTAAAAAACAATGAAAATTATTGTTTGATTATTTAAAATTTAAAATATATATATGGGGAGGATTCAATGAAAACTAGATTTAAATTGAAAACTATGTAAACCAATTAATAGCCATTGATTATTTAGATTAATGATTATTAATTGATAGAGGTTATTTTTGTAAAGAAGATAATCCAAAAATATTAATAACAAAGAATAAGGGTAATTTGGTAAATTACTTTTAATTTATAACTAACCCGTATATTCTTTCCCTAAAAAATCGCCCAAATTCTCTCGATCAAAATCTTTGCTTCTAAACACCATATTTGAGAAATTGAAATTACTCCCGGAAGAAAAGGGCGACGATTCATCATATTGAAGAAGACGAACGATTAACCTGGAAGAAAAGGGCGACGAACAAAGGAGGTTAAAATCGACATTAAAGGTGCGTAAATTCCGGTTTGAGAAGTGTTTATTTCATGAAATTTTTATTTGAAAATGACGATAACGATATTGCATTGCGGATTGATTAGAAATTGAAGTATAATCCGTTGTTTAACAGTAGTATTAAGTCAAAAATTATAGAATGCACTGAAAATTGGACCAATGAGTATGGTGAAACAATCTGATTGTGGGAAGTTGGATGATATATGTTCGGAGTGTGTCTGATGTATGTGAAGCGATCAATAATCGAAAGGGTTACTTAGGTTTAGGGGGTTGTTTTGTGTTATTAGTTAGTATTAGATAGTAGAATACTTTTAAAGTACATATGTGTACCAATGAGTTTGAAAAGTTGAGAGATGTATGATTAACATTCTTGACAATAATAGTAGTTTATTAAGAACCTAAAGACCTAATAAAGTTGTCAAATTGTGGAGAATTCAAAAACTTTCCTTTAAAATTGATTCTATGAAAGAAAAGGATTGTGTTACGTATATGTATATTTGACACAAGCATAAGAATAACATAAACTGATTAGGGCTATTATAATATCTTAATTGGTGTGATGTATGTGAAGCGATCAATAATCGAAAGGGTTACTTAGGTTTAGGGGGTTGTTTTGTGTTATTAGTTCGTATTAGAGAGTAGAATATTTTGAAGGTACATATTTGTACCAATGAATTTGAAAGGTTGAGAGATGTATGATTAACATTCTTGACAATAATAGTAGTTTATTAAGAATCTAAAGACCTAATAAAGTTGTCAAATTGTTGAGAATTTAAAAACTTTCCTTTAAAACTGATTCTATGAAAGGAAAGGATTATGGTACGTATATGTATATTTGACACAAGCATAAGAATAACAAAACTGATTAGGGCTATTATAATGTATTAATTGTTTTGTATTTAATGCGTATGTTTATTGGTATTAGAGTACATCTGATAATGTGAATTTGATTATGTAGGAAATGAACCGGTAAAGATTACAAAACATTTCAAGATGTCATATAAAAAATTGTATTCTAGTTTAGATATTGTATTTACATAAATATTTACACAGTACTTGGGTATGCAGGTAGAAAGAAAAGTGAAAGAATCGCTAAACGAATAAGTTTAAGTTTACCAACACTTCTGAGGATCCCATTGAAGTAGAGGACATTGAAGAACCATGGGCTAAAGTAGAAGGTAAAACAATGGTTTTTTTATTGGATTTCCAGGAGTTACGTATGTGTACTCGGAGTAATCATGATATGTTTTCTGTATATGTTGATGAAATACAACAAGTACATATATGTACTAGAACTGTTACATGTATGTACTAGAACTGTTACAACAAGTAAGTTGGATAGCCATTTGTGATCTTGTAGATCATACTTATCCATTAATAACTTCCATCTAGACTCAAAGGTGGATGGAGTTAGATAAACATTCCAGACGAGCTTATGAATGGATGCACGAAGATTAATGTTGTTCAATAATTGTCCAGAAACCTGCATATAAAAAATAACAGTTAGATGTCGCTTCGAACACAAAATGAAAAAATACCCATTTAAAATAAGTGACATATACGTTCCACCTCTTGAATTTAATTTATACGTATATGTATGTAAATTTTTAATAAATTAGTTGGAATTTGAAAAATCAAACAAAATCTATGGATTTGAATCTGAATAAAGAATAACACACCTTACACGGGAGCTTATTGGTGATATGCCACATACAAAGTCTATGAATTGATTTGTCCAAGACATTATGAACTACATGTTTCATTGCAGCATCTTGGTCCGTTAGTACTAACAATGGCTGCTTGTGGTTATGAGCATCCATAAAACAATTGAGCAACTAAGTATATGATTCGATCGTCTCATCGTACAACAATGCCACACCAAAAGTGACACAACTTTTATGATGATCATCTCCGGTAAATAGAAAAAGTCATATTATACCTGCATACTTCGGAAATTTAATAAATCTAAAAACGTTTAAAAAATAGATAATAAATAACATACCTGTTAGTCTGGTATGTTGCGTCAAATGCTAACACATCACCAAATGCAAGATAATTGACCTTTGACAAATCATCTACCCAAAACAAGTTCCTAATCTCATCGCCAACAGCTACAAAATTGAAGGTGAAATTGTTTTGACATAACACCCGATGTTCCATCCTATCTAAGAAAATTTGGCCATCAGTATCACCAATGTAATTGGTTATAACCCTAGTAAAGTTTTTATAATCAGTCTTAGTTCCTTGAACTATGTGATGACCGTCCTTTAATGCAACTTAGCCTATGTGCTTTCGAAGGACAAACACTTGCCAAACGATATTTAGCAATGTACTCCTTGTTAACAAATTCAAGCCTACGCTTCTTTCTTGTCAGGTCTAAATTATCCGAATTCACCAAACCATGGTTGTGTGCCTCATCAAACCCATAAACTTCAAATCCTTCAGTGCCCTCCATAGCTTTGAATTTTATACGAGCACGGCAATCACAAACTTTAAAGTTTCTTCGACGGACACGAGACTTTGAGCTAACATCCAATGTGTCATTGACCTTGCCATTAGGTATTCCAGCCTTGTTACACAAAATGTATCTATAAGCATTCACACCTTTCTTCTTTTTCACTATACCTAGTCGAGTACTAAAACCGGCCTTCTCAGCGTAGGCCTCATACATCCTTAAAGCGTCAACCCAGTTTCGAAACCTAGATCCAACCACAGGCTTATGATCTATTGATACAATAGGAGTCCAATACCTAGATCCATTGGGGGATTGGTATAGAGTGCTGCGCATTGAATCTGCAAAGACAAAATATAAATCAAATAAAAAAAGGATGTAAAAATAAAAATAAATATTTTAAAATGAGGTTGATTATTTACCTTTATTTTCAATACCAGTCAGAAATAAGGCATCATTTTCATTTTCAAGTTGATGGTATTGGTTGCAATCAATATCAATGGCGTTATCTGCTTCATCATACAACACATTATAGCTAATCACATATCATTGATACATATATGTAACTTACTTATGAAAATTATATATATATATATATATATATATATATATATATATATATATATATATATATATATATATATATCAAGTATAACACATAATCAACAAATTGTTTAGTTTAAAATATACAAGTTACAAATAATAATATACAAAAATATAACTCGTCATTTATACATATTAGAAATTTACAAGTTATAAAATTGAATATATACAACATAACTAGTACATAAATGTAACTTCATAATCAATAACTTTCATACATATAAAAGGTGAACCAATTATTCATTCAAATCTACAATAGCATTCATAACTCGAAAAATGTACAAACAATTAAATTCAAATTAAATAAAAGTTTTCCACTTAGCTTAGTTAACATGAATTACAAGCTGAATATGAATACATAATGTGAGCATCATTGGTACATATATGTAAGGAGTGTAAAAACAACATGATACATATACCTTCATCTACAACTTCAACATCATCATGTATACTATCCTGAAATTGATCGGAACCAACTATCAGATCATCATATGCCGAATTCTGAACTGAAAAGACACCACCTTTATTAATCGAACATTCAACCGAATTAACCATAGCGTTGTTTGAATTAGAAATCTCGGCCGATGATGTCTGAACTCCCGAATTCATCCCTTCCATCACATTCGTATACGCTGTGTTGATTCATATGTTCAATCGGCAATGAGAATCATGTTTGAATTGTCGAAGATTTGGAAATCACATTCGTATATAGAAACCGTCGATGATAATGAGCAAAATCAGGGAGTTAGTTTAATTTATTTAATAATTAATAAATAGGAACAAGTTAAAACTACTAAATCACCCCTTTTACATTAATTATTTAAAATTAAATTACAAAAATTATGATTGATGGATATTGGTTTTTTTGGTTTTCAATTATAAGTATGGTTTTTATTTGATCTCTCTCATATATATATATATATATATATATATATATATATATATATATATATATATATATAACTTACTAGTAATCCAAAAATATATTGATAATCTACAATTTATAAAATTGTAAATGTGTTGTTAGGCGATCGCCATATGGACATAGAACACAAGTCACAGATGAACTAATCATGACAATGTGAGTTGTGAACGATGTCGTTTTGCCAAAGAATTCCCTAGGAAATTTTGTCGTTTGGACTTGACTTCATTGTCCTTCATCCCAACCTATTTATCCCCTTCATTTTTTTACATTATATGACCAAAGATTTAATTGATATTTATCTTTTGATATGTATAAAAAACAAATTGTTTTGTATCATACATGGTGTGTGTATAACAAATTTATTAAGCAGATGCACATACTAACGATGGGTTTTAAATAATAGAGCGTCAGATTGTTATACAAAATGTTTTTAACATCATAAAAATATAACACATGTATTTTTTGTGAAAGGTATATGTGCGGATATAATTTCGTTTCATGTATGTCTATAACTAAGCAACACGTATATATAGTTACAATGAATATGTTATATGTGTGGGTACAAATTATTATTAGTTCAACTGATTAAAATAAGCTATCAAATAAACGTAAATATGGGGAGGTCTTGGTTTCAAATCTCATTATAAGCAAAAATGTTTAAAGTTGAGCCAGATGGTTTTATTAGTTATGGGTTTCTTTTTGCTGGGGTTAGGATTGCAGTCACGGTTGGAAAACGGATAGATGGACCCGATCGAAAATAACATTTATCCTCCGAAACATGATCGTACATTTACCGTTAAAAAAACTATGTGTATGATTACGCGTTTTCATTTATATAAACTCCATAATCAATGCTAATTTAATGTTTTTTATTCAAAACAATATTTTTAATGAAAATATTTTTAAAAAAAATTGTTTTAAAATATATATATATATATATATATATATATATATATATATATATATATATATATATATCAATACTAGGGGTCAGTTACTATACAAAGTGTAATTTTCGTGCGAAGTGTACGAAGTCAGTTACTATACTAGGGGTCAGTTACTATACGAAGTCACCAGAGCGTGACACGTGTTTTTAGTGGATGGGTAGTTTCGTCCGCGCTATAATTACGCATAAAAGGTACATAATTACGCAAGTTATATGATAATTACGCAAGTTATGTTGATAATTACGCAAGTTTTGTTGATAATTACGCAGTGAATAATCACGGAAGTTATACACATAACACATAACACATAAACTTTTTTTAAAAAAAATGTTGTTTCTTTTAAAAAAAATATAGCAATACTATATTCATATCAAAGAGCATAAAATGCTTTTTTTATGGTGCATTTTTTTAAAAAAAATAATGACATGAAAAAGTTATATGTGTTTAAAAAAACAAGAGAAAGTTAAAAAAAATCAATAATTGTAGACTATTTCGAATTCTACCCTACAGACACATTATTTGCGTGATTCTTTCATCTTAAATCTGAACTGCTCATTTTTTAGATCAATAGTTCTTGTTGTTTCCTACACTTCACACGAAAACAACATTTTATACCGTAAACTTTCCCATCAATGCTATACTTGAATTAGAAATAATAAAACCTTGAGTTGAAGGTAATGATATGACTAGCTGTAAAACAAAAAGAAATCAACAAAGGTTATTTTCTTTTCTACTTTAGGTAGTTGTAAAAATTTCTTATTATTTGCGACTTTATCGCCATCTCAATTTTAATATTATTAAAATAGTTAAACCTACACTCTACAGGATAAACATATTGTATATAATCCTGATTTCTATATATTGTCATGTAAATGCGTTTAAGAATTAAGAGTGACTTATTTACATTACAAAGTCTTGTTTACAATTATTCCACTGAGGAGGTGGGCCCTCTCGATAATTATGTATGTGGACTTGATGTCACAAGCCAAAATACAAATAGCGACCCCTATAAGCTTGACTTGAAACACATCCCAACAAAATATGTGTGTGGTCATTAGTTTATATGTAAAAATAACAACCCCTATATAGTTGACTGTAAGACATCTTGACAAAATATACGTGTGTTATTCCACAAGTTTATATATAAATAGTAACCCCATAAGCTTGACTCAAAGGCATCCAAACAAACAAACCTCAAGTAATCATGGCTTCCTATACAAAAAGGGTCTCACTTTTCATCATACTTGTGGCACTTTTATGCACCAAAGGTTTGTCACAATGTGAAGATGAAACCAACAACCCTTGTAACAACAAATCCAAAGCTTTACCTTTAAAGATCATCGGTATCGCGGCTATCCTCATCACCAGCATCATCGGTGTATGTTTACCGCTAATCACTAGATCTATTCCGGCCCTTAGCCCCGACCGTAGTCTTTTTGTCATTGTTAAAGCGTTCGCTTCGGGCATCATTTTGGCAACTGGGTTCATGCATGTTTTGCCTGATTCTTTTGACATGTTGAGATCAAGTTGCTTGAGTGATAACCCGTGGCACAAGTTCCCGTTCACGGGCTTTGTGGCTATGTTATCGGCTATTTTCACGCTCATGGTCGACTCCATGGCTACAAGCATGTATACTAGTAAGAACAACGCTATATCAGCCGAAGGCGGTGAGCCCAGAGACCGGGAGATGGCCGTGACGGGGTCAAGTGGTGGTGGCATGCACTTCCATGGACACGGTCACGGGCAAAAGGGCGCGATAGGGCAAGAACTTCTTCGTTATCGCGTTGTAGCCATGGTTAGACTCATTTTCTAAAATCTCCTAACATATTATATGTTATTCTTTTTGAATTAAGAAATAACATGATTTGTGAAAATTGATTATGATCAGGTGCTTGAACTTGGAATAGTGGTTCACTCGGTAGTGATCGGACTCGGGGTCGGGGCGTCAAATGATGTATGCACCATTAAGCCACTGGTTGCAGCTCTTTGTTTCCATCAAATGTTTGAAGGCATGGGCCTTGGTGGTTGCATTCTTCAGGTATTATTATAAACTTTACATTTGTATATGATAAGAGTATAACTTTTGACGATCATTTCAGAACACTAAATAAATAAAAACTGACAGGCTGAGTTGAAGACGTTGAAGAAAACTCTAATGGTTTTCTTCTTCTCAATAACAACTCCATTTGGGATCGCTCTTGGGATCGCGTTGTCGAAGACGTACAAAGAGAATAGTCCGAGCGCCTTGATCACTGTGGGGCTACTCAACGCTTCATCGGCTGGGTTACTTATCTACATGGCGTTGGTTGATCTTCTTGCAGCTGATTTCATGGGCTCCAAGCTTCAAGGAAGTATTAAGCTTCAGGTTAAGTCTTATATCGCGGTATTGCTTGGCGCAGGTGGGATGTCTCTCATGGCAAAATGGGCATAGAGTTTTTGTCGTTAGGACCCGATTGAAGATTCATGGAATTGTGCCGTTTAGTTGATCTTAAAGGATAAATAAGCTTTGGTAGTTTGATTCTGCCATTGTTGTGAATCGTTATGTAATTTCAGGCCTTACAACTAGTTTGACTGTTGTTTTTGCTTTCACAAAGGGTGTTTGAAGTCGTCTTCATTACGATTAACTACCTTACATATTTTCTCAAATCATGTCTAAAATGTATTGTATAATCGGAATAGACCCAAAGAACTTTTTCTCCGAGGTTGCATATTTCAACTTGATGTTAGATTATGTTTTATATTTGTTGTTTACTAGTCTACATCGATCTCTTGAAAAATATCCATGGTATCATCAATTGAAACCTTCTTATAATGTTATTTTTCAATGGAACAAATAAAAGTATCGTTCACTGTATTCTTCTAAAAACATTATTAGAGAAAATTAGAAAATGTTAATGGATTAATAAAACAAGAGCTGAGTTTTTAGTTAAATAGATGGGCTTAAAGATTTAATACAAAATAAACCATTATAGTGATTATATTTGAGATGCTCTTTTTTAACCAAAGCGAGCTATTAATTTAGTTTTTACTGGGTTAAACACTAAAGTAGGTGCAGGGGTCGTAATTTTTTTCATAGAGGTCAATATAAAAAAAGGACCAGGTCAATGGAAAACCGTAAATACACGCTACACACGGGAAAAAAATATTTGTCGAGTCAGTTGTCCCCTCCACTCCCTTATTAAGTCCGCCCCTATGTATAATCATGTATCAAAACTTGTTTTTTTTAAATATGCAATTTTATAAGCTTAAATAAATAAAAATAAAGAAACATTCACAACCACATAAACCTCGTGGGAAAGATTCATTAACATCAAAAGTCCGCCCCTATGTATAATCATGTATCAAAACTTGTTTTTTTTAAATATGCAATTTTATAAGCTTAAATAAATAAAAATAAAGAAACATTCACAACCACATAAACCTCGTGGGAAATATTCATTAACACCATAATATACACATGAACACTACTACTACTTAAAACATTTGCTTGTTTATCATCTTACTTGACTAGTACTTTGCCTTGGCGTCGTCAACGGAGATCCCAAGGGTGTTGACCGCCGTTGCCGATGTCCCACCGGTGATCTAGGAACCGTACGATGATCTTTCAAATCGTTTTTGGCGGCTTGGAGCTCTTCTAGATTGGCTAAAACTTCAGACATTCGCGGTCTGCTTTTAGGTTCTATGTTAAGACATTGTGCAGCAAGTGTAGCTGCAGCAAAGGCACCTTTCTGAGGATACTGTCCTTCCAATCTAGTGTCCATAATCCTAAACAACTTTCTTTTGTCTCCTAAATACGGTTTTGTCCATTCGACAAGATCCTGCTCTATGCCAATTTTGTCTTTATCAAGAGCGCGACGACCCGAAAGTAGTTCTAGCAAAACGACCCCAAAGCTGTATACGTCACTCTTTGCAGTTAACCGACCTGTTTGTCATAACAGTGTGTTTATATGCTTTCATAATCATGCTAAAAACATATTTTGATGTAACAAGAGTTAAGAATAAGGACCTGTAGCAATGTACTCTGGGGCTGCATAACCTTGTGTACCCATTACTTGAGTAGACACGTGGGTCCTGTCACCCGTGGGCCCAGCTTTCGCTAAACCAAAATCAGATAGTTTTGCATTGAAATCCTGTGCCATCAAAACAAAATAAGTGTCATTGTCGTACATACGTAAACCAAATCATTCTAATTAACACACAACCAAACACCACCTATGCTATTATGTGTGTTACTGTTGATTTTTAGCAGCAACGGGCAATATTAAATGCAATTTAAGTGTTTAACATTAGCTGTTTTTTACAACATACCGAATCAAGAAGGATGTTTGAAGCCTTGAAATCGCGATATATGATTTGGTCTTTTGCATCATGAAGGAAAGCTAGGCCTCTTGCAGCTCCTATTGCTACTTTGAGTCTTGTTGCCCATGGAAGCGGTTGAGGACCCACTGAAACCCAAACAAAATGTGTTCAATCGCGGGATTAAGCTACAACAAACAAAATTACATAACAAAATAAAGACTCATATGATCAAACAGCTAGAATCTTACTTCTAAAAAGATGATTTTCCAAGCTTCCTTTAGGCATGTATTCATAAACCAAAAGCCTATTATCACCCTCCGAGCAGTAGCCAATAAGCTTCACCAAATTCGGATGGTGTAGCTGACCAAGATATGTTACCTCTGTCTGTAAAACAACAATCAATCAGCAACCATTGGGATTGAATTATTGAAAAGATTACTTCTTTTAAACGTCTAACTCACACACCTTTTAAACCTACACCTAGATATACACTAACTAGAACATAAGAAACACCTTTACTACACACATTGATACTGCTGGATTGAAAATATTCATACCAGCCATTCCTTGTGGCCTTGAAGGCCCTCAGTTTTAAGCTTTTTGACAGCAATGATGGTTCCGGATCCGGGTTTAGAAGCCAAATGGGTAGCTTCATCAATCCAGCCTTTGAACACATACCCGAATCCGCCTTCACCAAGAAGACTATCGGGTCGGAAGTTTCTTGTAGCATTCTTCAACTCCATGAAGGAAAAGGGTTTCACATTGGGTGATGATAATATCTCTCCTTCAGATCTTGGTGTATATATACTATCAATACTGCTGCTTCCACCACTGTAAGATGAAATCGTCATGCTTGAAGGACCAGAAGACGAACTCATTTTACTCTCGACTTTCAACATCCCTGTTAATTCATTCATATACGACCTGCTGTTATATGATAATACTTGCAAAATCGGAAGTTCTCATTTCCCCCAAAATTCAGTTCGTTAAAATCAAAATTGGGGGAATTTCAAACAATTTGGTTGAATTCGATGTACCCAAATCATGAACTACAATTCCATGAATCATGAAGTGTAATGCATCAATTTGAATGGAATCAAGAGAAATTACCAGAGGATCGGGAGGTGATTGTGGTGTCCACTTTAGCGGAAGAAGAATTCAAACAGTTGCCCATGTTGATTGAGAAGATGAAGTGCAAATTGGGAGTTAATTAACGAAAGGAAACATAGGAGGAGGGGATAAATAGGTAAATAAGAAGAGAGATTTGGAGGCAAAAAGGGGGTGCTAATCAATAATCAAAGTGAACAAAGGGAAATCTGAAGGAAGTGTCGTGATGATGATGATGATGATGATGATGGTAGACCAGCGCACTTGCTCTGAAAAATGTACTTTGTTTTCAGTTGACTCAGTACAATGCCACCCACGATGGGATATAATTTTTTTATTTTTACACGTTTACGGAAACGTTTATTTTTTAACTATTTTTTGTTGTATTGGTGTAGTATATAATACATCATTTTGATATATTAATGAATACCTCAACCTAATTTCATATATTAATGCCTTTACATTTACATTTGTCTAAAATGTTTACTACGGGTGCATCAAAAAGAGAGTGTCGTAGTTATGGTGTTCCTCTTTATGCATGGTCGTCCTCGATAATCATTGAAAAACTTTTGGGTCCTAAGCGATTAAAGAAAAATATGACTCTTGTTATATAAAGTGAATAACATATATATAAACTTCTGGGCCTTGTGTGAGTAGAAATATAAGAGACCATAGTTTGATCAATCAACTGCTCTTACTTCCTGTGTTCTGATCATTCCTTTATCGGCCCCATCACAAATCGCAAGTTATATAGTAATAGGTAAATGATAGTGTAAAGTACGAGGGTGTCTTCAGTTCAAATCTCACTTGTGATGGAAAAGGGGATTTAGGTAGGGCTAGGGGGTTTTCTCACCTAAGGTGAATTTTTTTTTTTTTTGTGGTCTTAAGTTTCGTATTCGAGTAATAGAGATGATTAAGTGAGTCAGTGGGCCGTCAGTAATCCTTTAGCCACTCAAAAAGAATGTAAATAGTAGTGAGCTTAAATAATTATAATATTAACAAGCTATAATGTTTGTTGGGTTTAAAATGATTAAAATGTTAACGAGTTTGTTAATGAACTAATGAGTTTAAGTGTATAACAAACTATATAGGGCCTTTTTCTTTTTAAAATACATATAGAATATAATTGTTTTTAGAAATTCCAGGCTATTGAGAAGAGCGAACCATAGATGGTCGCCTACCCCGCCTCTAGGGTCGGCCCTGTCTTCATGTATAAGCGTATATATACTAAACAGGTATATGTGAAATAAGAAAGAAAAACAGATAGAGGAGTGAAAAAGAAGATAAAATAATATATTTTTTATGATATTGTTC
Organism: Flaveria sonorensis; assembly: GCA_025506505.1. Classification (NCBI taxonomy): domain Eukaryota; kingdom Viridiplantae; phylum Streptophyta; class Magnoliopsida; order Asterales; family Asteraceae; genus Flaveria; species Flaveria sonorensis. Next base: position 74,326,626 of record CM046437.1, read on the forward strand.
ATTTGATATAGATTAATTAACTAGAGAATAACAATTAGATCATTATAACAAAGTGCTATATAATTTTTTTGATTAATTATAAACTTTAATACATTACTTTCAATTAATTATTTGAATGTGCCCCATACATAAGGCTTAAGAAATAGTCTAAGACACGGTCTTTCATTTGTGCCATCTTTTTCTCTTCTCAATTCATAGAAATTAGAATATTATATTGCTACAATCCAAATCATCTTCTCCACAAAAATCTTCTCTTGTTACACTTGGTACCAGTCAAATTTCATTTAAATATAAAAAAATTATTTTTTCAGATTGGGTTGTTGATTAATATGAAGAAGATATACTTAATTAACTGAAAATTGATAATACCATGGATGAAAATTAATCAATATGTTTTATTAAGTTTGCACCTTACGCTATATAAATTATACTTGATGATGTAGTAAATACTTTTAAGTCTATAAATCAACTCGTTGTTTGTAAGTATCTATGACTATAAAGTCTATAATGGTTACATGATCGCGTCTACATATATTATTATTAATTGGATTAAAAGCAAAAAAAAAAAAAAAAAGTCGCTTGAGAAGAGGTCCACTTAAAAAAAACAATGAGTAATTGAATTGACCACGTTGATTTCCGTTCACAATGACACGCTAGATTTTCTTATAAAAGTAAAAACTTATCATTACATAGTTCTCTGATTTTGTAAAAGTTAAAAATAATCTCTTTTTTTTTCATGCACTAAAATCACATTCTATGTTAAGAACTTTTTCATATTATTATTATATTCTTGGATGACCTTTAACCGGCTAACAACCGATTTTTTAAAACAATTTTTAATCTACACTTATTAATCATAAAAAAAATATATAACATATATAGTATATATATCATTGACTTCTTGAATAGAAAAAAATTATTTTACCATCAGGATGTCTTCTTAAAAGATCTATGCCCATGAGCTTTTTCACGACGTAATTATTTTGCTTAGTATCTTATTAACGTCTACGCATAAAAACTTGATTTAACATGAGCAAAAACCGAAAACGAACTTGTTGTATTGAGGGTCACTAGGCTATAAAAATGGTAAAACATTATTTATTATGTTACTTTATCAATATCTAGGATAAGATAATGTGTGAAACACGTACCTTATAAAAATAGTTTTGACATTGGATATAGGTTCAACTCACAAGTGTAAATGCCACGGTGATATAATTTTAATTTGAGTGAAATAGCATGTAAATGTTCTAAGTGAAAATTTGGAAAGCCAAAACACACAACTATATGTATTTTTAATATGTAAGTGTATAACTCATCATGAAAATATTGAACCTTTGATGTTTCACAAGACTATATAGTTTTGGAGTATGTAGTAGTGTGCCATGACCCATGAGTATCTTCTATAGGTTCGAATATTTTACATCTTTTTGTACTCACTTAGTTCTGTTTGAAACATGTACAACATATAGTTTCATGTTCTAAATCCACTAATTAAATATGTTGAAGATTAGAGACTTCACTATACTTTTTATTATTATTTAATATTATTATTTTTACAATGAACAAGCATCTAGTACCATGAATTTTTTTTAACGGCAAATGTGCGACCTTAATTCGAAAGATAACAATTATCTTAATCGGTCTCAGCTATCCGTTTCCCAGAAAATATAGTATTAATAGTAAATTTAAATTTAAATGTTAATTCAAAGTATTATAAATAAGATAATAGTTAATATAGTAAAAAAAATAATCTTATGTTATTAAATTATATATTAATAATGTTAATTAAATAATGTGTTGATTAGAAAAAATTTATTAAATGGGAGCAAGATAAGAATTATTATATAGAACACGTGTATCTTATTTTTAGTAGCTTGTGTTAGGTATCTTAAAATTTAAATAAAATTACATTTGTATCCTTTATTTATCAAATATATATATAGTTTATACAAAATGATCAGATGAAAAAAAAACTATAGTAAATTATTATTTACATCCCTAATTGAAATCAACTTTGTACACAATCTTTTGCTTTGAAACTTATATATCGTAACTATTAAAAGTTGAAATTGTTTTGGGACATCACCGCAATTTAAACTTTATTACATCAGTTTTTTATCAGTTTTGAGGATTATAAGCAACAAGAATTCAAAAAAGGTTCGATTTAACCTCAATTAATCGAAAATTTCAATTAGTTGGTGAATAGTTAAATGACTCAATATCAAACTTACAATACAAACGTATTAAAATCCATTTACATAAATTACCACAAAAAAAAGAAGAAAACTATTCTTTTAATATACAAAATGGAAAACAGATTTAGTGTAATATTGCCGAATTTGGAGGGGTCATATTTTCATGATTTAATTACACGGATGTTTTTTGTGTTATCCTGATTTCATTTTTCGTCTTTAACTTTTAAAAACTATAAGATTGATTCAAATGCACAAACGTAACAAATATGATCCATAAACTGAATATTTATTAAGTTTTTCTGTTAAGATTTTAAAAATAATTAAAATACTCTTTTACTTAAAAAAAGAATTACTTCTCAAATTGAAGTCCACTAAAACATAAACCCCACCTATCTCAACGTCTTCCCCAACCCACCTGCCACCACCATCATCGGCAAACACCACAAAATCGACCGATACCCTTCTCATATCACCGGCGACCTGCACCACCATACTTCGTCTCCGCCACCCGTCTCCCTCAACAACCAACATCACCACCACCATCACCGTTGCACCACCACACCGCACCATGGCACCTAATCGACAACCAACTCACCTGCATTTTCCAGCCGCACCATCGCACCCCAAGTGCAACCACCCAACCGCACACGCAACGGTTAGACTCAAGAACGGTCGATAGATGGGTAGAGAGTCTGGCCCGCTTTCATGGTGTGTTGGTGGTGTAGTGGTGGTTTCATGGTGCTTTGCAAATGAAGAACTCGATGATGATGGTGTGATGGTGGTAACTGATTTTCCGACAAGGTGGTGGGCGGTGGTCATTGGAGCTTAAGGGAACAGGGAAGATGAATGGGGGGGGGGGGGGGGGTTCTTTGGAGGTTGTGTTGCAGATTAGAGGTTGCGTTATTTGTTTTCCATATTTTTAATCTAAGACTTATAAAGTTGGAGGGTAATAGGTTATTTCAATGTACTTAACAGTAAAACTTATAAAAATAAAATAAAGTCTAACCACATGATAACTATCATGTAATTAAGTCTATTTTCATAGACATAGGGTTCATAAATATCTTGATCGTTAGATCACGTCACATGCGTCTTCTTCAACCAATAACATGTCTTCCTTAAGTCAACCATCCAATCAAAGTCTTCCACGTGCAAACGCCAACGTAACTCCACACCATGTTGACACTCCAACTCTCCACAAAAATAAACAAATAACCTCATAAAATTCGCACAAATCGAAGATTCGATCGTTTCAGTTTTCAGTTATATCACCCCTTAAACTCCTTCATCTGCAACTTCGATCTCTGATTCAAGCAAGTAAGCCATCGGATAATTGATATTGTCGCCGGATCTAAACACTCCGGCGCCGATGGAGTCACACGGCGTCGGTTTCCGTCGAGTTCTGGAGCTCACATTTTGCGTCACTGGTATTTGGTCGGCTTATATATATCAAGGTGTTCTTCAAGAGACTGTGTAAGGAGTTCGTGCTTTTCTATATCAATTTCATGTATTATAACTCATAAGTAGCATATTTGATTGTTTCATGTAGTTTATTTAACAATGTCTCCACATTTAATTAGTAGTGGAATTTATCCTTGATGATTGTTTCTAAGTTCGAATTATCGATGGATGACTTTTAGTTCTTGTATTTCTAGCGTTTAACTTGCATAGGAGCATGAAATTTGACTGTTTGGTGGTCAATGTTGATGCTATTTAACAATTGATGTGTGGTACTATTATTACAGCAAATGTTGTGGCACTATTTGAATCTATTTGGAGTTTTATGAATTGGTAGTCCGTTATTTGCTACTTAAACTGATACAGGTTTACAAAATTTGGGTTCATTAGGGTAGAGTTGTAATAGGGAATACTTGATCTGGTTTACACCCAACAGATACCACAATCTGGTAGTTTCAGAAAGGTTAATGTTTTAGTTGGCTACTTGGGTTCAAAGTTCACAAGACAGTATGGAAATTGACATTTTGTTATCATCGGTTTGGCTTTACACAGGTTCAAATGAACAAGCTTTATTTCACTTTGAAGTTGTAACGAAATGGAAATAGTTTCAGGAATGTCAATGTTGTACAAGAAACTAAGATATTGAATGCAATTAGTAATCATACATACACAGATACTTAACCAGCCCAAATTGTTACAACATTTAATTTATCTAGGATTGAAGTGTCAAGTTTTGAAGTTCATTAGGCCAGAATCAGTGTCTTTGAACTCGATAACTTGTTCCATGACCTCTTGAAACTCATTTTTGAAGTGGCGACTTAAATAAGATTTTCGATGATAGTTGGGTGGTCTCTTAATTGATTGTACCCTTAACTAATTTTTTATGATCTCTGATATAGAGAGTAGTATTCTGACATTGCCTTCAGGAACAGATTGACTGTATAGCTTGCTTTATATTGCCAATTACAAGAAAATTCTTTAACATCCCTTTAGAGTTCTAATAAATGAAATCTCAGGTCTACAAAAAGATTTGGCCCTGATAAAGAGAGGTTTGAACATCTGGCATTTTTAAACTTGGCACAAAGTGCTGTTTGTCTAATATGGTCATTCATGAGTAAGTGTTTCTTGAATAGATTTTTCTTGTCTCATCCTCTAGTTTTAATTTGTCAATACTTTTATTGACATTCGCTGCTCGATAAATAGTGTTAAAACTGTGGCCCAGTAACAACTCTGGTCGTGCTCCATGGTGGAGTTACTGGAGTGCTGGCATTACTAATACTATTGGTCCAGCTATGGGGATTGAAGCTTTGAAATATATCAGTTATCCTGCTCAGGTATTTTACAATTTCTTAATCTAATTGTACAAAGTTTAATGTTGTAAGTTGATGCATAATGTTTTTTGATACAACAATTGTGGGCAATTTGTGTTCTCATTTGTTTACTATCATTTGCAGGTCCTGGCAAAATCCTCAAAGATGATTCCGGGTTAGTTTTGGCTGTGATTAGGATCAACATATATTGTCTATTAATACTCCACCTGTATATAGTAATGCTGATGTGGAAACTATTATGTGTAAAATTTAAATTATTATATATTTATGCAGTGATGCTAATGGGGACACTAGTCTATGGTATAAGATACACTTTCCCAGAGTACGTCTGCACTCTCCTTGTTGCTGGTGGGGTGTCTGCATTTGCACTTGCAAAGGCGAGTATATAATTTGACTCTAGAAAAAGTAGTCATAGGGCTTGCTTTTAAGTCCTCTTTAAATTTACATTGTTTTTTTCCTTTTATCCAGTCTAGCTCAAAGACGATAAGCAAATTGGCTCATCCTAACGCTCCACTTGGATACAGTCTTTGTTTCCTGAATTTGGCGTTTGATGGTTTCACAAATGCAACACAGGATTCAATCTCTGCAAGGTATTTTGATCTCTAAGCTTTCCATGACAGGTGGTGTCAGCAATCTAACTCATCTGATAAACACATTTTTATGTCTTCTAGGTACCCGAAAACAGGTGCGTGGGATATAATGCTTGGGATGAATTTATGGGGTACTATTTACAATTTCGTGTTCATGTTTGGTTGGCCACAAGCAAGCGGTTACCAAGCGGTTGAATTCTGCAAGAACCACCCTGAAGCTGCATGGGATATACTATACTACTGTTTGTGTGGTGCAATTGGTCAAAATTTCATATTTTTTACCATTAGCAGGTTTGGTTCTTTAACTAACACCACCATCACAACAACTAGAAAGTTTGTGAGTATTGTGGTGTCATCAGTAGTTAGTGGCAATCCTTTGTCTAGAAAGCAATGGGGTAGTGTTGTTATGGTGTTTAGTGGATTGTCATACCAAATTTACCTCAAATGGCAGAAAGTGCAGAGGAAGAGGAAGGCTATGTGAGGTGTGAAGTGTATTTACACACATAACGATTATAATTTCTAATTGTAATTTGATATAGTAAATGTTGTAAGTGGGTTGGAATCTAGATGGTGTGGTTTTAAGCAGTTATAGCTACAAAACACAATCTTCTATTCTTCTACACACAATAATCATAATAGAAACCAAGTTCTTTGAGAGAGAGTAATGAATATAGATGAGAGTGTGTAATGAGGTTGTTTGAGGACACATTGATGCCCTCTCCTGTACGATGAGAGAGGTATTTTTAGAATTACTTTTTTGAACTAGGTAATTTTTGGCTCCTGTATGGTTTATAGATAGATTATGAAAGCTTTTTGGAAAATAGTTTCCACCGTAGGTTTCACTTGCGATGTAAAAATGGAAAAGATGAATATGTAAACTTGTGATTTTGTATTTCGTTTGGGCTTAGGTCACTGGCAACTAGAGATGGGCATTTCGGGTTTGGGCCGGACCTGAAAACCCGGTACAACCCGGGTTTGGCCCAACCGGGTTTTTTTTGTACCCGGGTATTGGTGAACCCGGGTACGAACCCGGGTCGGGTTCAGTAGCATAAAAACCCTACCCGGTATACCCGGGTAGGGTCGGGTCGGGTCGGGTTCGGGTAGGGTATGAAACCCGGGTCCAACCGGGTTTTTTATTTTTTTTTATTTTTTTTTCTTTTCTTGAATGACACGAACGACGGTTGGAGCGTTGGACGAACCTTGACCAACGGAAGATTGTGAGTGAGCCATATCAAGATTGAAGAGAGTGAACGTGTAAAACGAGATTAAACGAGAGTATTTTTTGCGTTTTTTGCGTATGTTTTTGCGTTTGAGACTTGGGTACTAAACCATATCAACCTACATCTATTTATACTAACTTATAAGCCTAAAAGTGACAAAAAAACGGTAAAAAATCGATCCCATCGGCTATATAGCCATTAAAAAACGGCTACTTTAAAAAAAAAAAAAAAACCGGTTTGAACCGGTTCCGGGTCGGGTCGGGTTCGGGTCGGGTTTTAAGAAAATCTAGAAACTAATACCCGGTTCCAACCCTACGGGTTTTTTCCGGATACAAACCGGGTTCAACTATACCGGGGCGTACCCGTACCCGGTTCCGGGTCGGGTCCACGGGGTCGGGTCCGAACCCGGTTTTTTTGCCCACCTCTGCTGGCAACCGTCCTGTTTTCTTTGTTTTTCTCGTGTAACGCATCAACGTCACATCAGTTTTTTTTCCTTTCAGTTTTCTCCATTTTGTATGGTGTCATCTTTGTTTTTTCATACTAACAAGCTGTTTTTGGCTTGTGCAAACTAGTAAATCCTGGTGAAAAGTCACCGTGTAAGAATTTCTTGGAATCAGGGGCGTGGTGTTCCCACCCGACCTTTTTTTTTCCCTGGAATCCCCAACCATTCACTGGTATCCATAACGTTTGCCCTTGGGGGCGTCTCTTCTTACTGAGTTGATCCAACTCTTCTATGTTACATGAACATCATATCAAACATACAAATCTAAACACCTACATGACCAATTTACCTTATTTTTGTATATTTTTTTCATACTATCAATCTAAAAACCACAAATTTATAAGAAAAAGAACATATATATATGTAAAAAATTACGTTTAAACTATGAAACGTGATCCTTATTTCTTGTTTATCTTTTCCAATTTTTGACATTGATATCTAATCAATTTAAATAATTGCACAAGACATTTTTATAGAAGCTTATATCGGTAAATGGGTTAACTAGCAATATGCTTGGTCAACCCATTTTTTTATCAAAGCTAACCCAAACATATTTTTGACTAGAACCTACATGTGTCGCCGCTTTTTCGCTAGTCGAAGAGATGACCATATCACAAAAGAACAAAAGATATATGAGTCATGCTACCAAATAAAATCAACGTTTAGAACTAGGCCAAAACTCTACTGTAAAGTAACTAATCGAGATATTACCGTCAGATCTAAAAAACAACCTATTAAAGCTAAATATTAACAATGTGTTTTAGATGACAAAGTATATATATATTTAGCGAAAATATATGCATTTTAAACTATAAGATGACATATAAATGTCTTATTTTATTGGTGGTGTTTTAAAATTACTTTTGCATAATGGGCATCGAATGTCATATAGACTAAGGCCCATGAACTATGATGTGTAGGTTTGTTAGGCTCAAATTACCTGGGCCTTCTATCTCGAGTTGCGAACATGTAAATTGTAAAGTATGAAGTATGAACTATTAGAATTTTGTTTTGTTTGTTTTAGATAGAGTTTATTATGTAGATGGGTTTTGTAGTTTGTCTAAAATAATAAGTTTAGATACAAGATAAAATTAATAACAAGATATTAACTTTTAATTATTCTAACGAGTTTGAGTATTAAGTCTAACAGAAGTTAAATTTTTTTTGTTAAAGTCATATAAATGATCAAAATATCTTTTTAAAGAATGGCTTATGTAGTTACTTTTAAATTTAAATTGAATTGGGTACTGTGTAAATTAATAAATAAACTTTTTTGAGAAAACCTAAATGACCATAATCTATGTTCAACCACAACCCACCACAATTACCACCCCAGCCTCACCAACCTCCTCCCTATCACGATTGTTCACCAACAAATTGTTGGCAATCACATTTATCCTTAATAAAATCACAGACCCCATTCCCCTTCCCATGTTAACCCTAATTTGTCCACCACCAGCATGAGAACACCACAATCATGGCTAGTACACCATAAGTTCCTCAACCTCTCCTTTTAAGACCGACAACGATCATACCAGACATGTTCTGATCAAATCAAAGAATTAAAGTGCACTTATGTTATGAATATTATAAGTAAATTTATGATTTATTATGTCTAACCAAAATCAGTTTTAGAGAATATTGATATTAAATAAAGAATTGTTATGAGCAAAAAGTTAAGCCTAATATGCGTTTAAATGTATAATATAGTTGTTCAAAAAATGTATAATATAAAACTTTTAAGTATAAAATTGTTAAAAAATAAATAAACATTTGTATTTATCATCTTAATTGTAATACACAAGACAATTATGTAATCATACAGCCCTTTTTCGGTCTCTCCTTCATTATACTTTCATTGATTAAACTCACCCCTAAACTTAATTCATAACTCCTTATAAATGTATTCTTGAGCAAATTGTAATTATTGCAAGGATTACAAGTTTTATAATAACATTAGTGTTGACTATAGATTCGTTTAATTGTTATTTCTTGTTTATTTTTTATTCTCAAAGATGCTTCTTAACAAGCACTAACCTGTGGCAACCTCGAATTTCGCTATAGCAACCTCTTAATATAATTTCAGTTAAGCTTTACTTTTATATAATTATATAATGCAATACTTTATGTAAAAAATTAAATTGTTTTCATGTAAACGGAAACGTAACATACTTTCAATCGAAAATTAAAAAAATAGTTGAAACACGTTTGCTTAAATCTTAACACAATCCAAAACAATAAAAATATACTATCGTATCACATGGGCCACTAACAAGTTTACTTAAATTTAATCATATTAAATAAATGTCTAGCACTCCGCTATTTTTAATTTATTATAACATTTTGAAAATCCATTAGAAAATTGTAAAAAGGACATTTGCCAAGGTTTCATGCCATGTTCCAATAGCATTTTTATACCTTCTTCACATGATCCAAGAAAGAATATAAACTTTAATATTAATTAACTTAAAGTATTAATATTATATAATGATTAATCGCGATTCACTAGTTTGATCTTCCATTTGTATTTTATCCCACACCTGGATCAAATTGGATTTCAAAAATAATTGCACAATTCCCGATTCTGAAATTAAAAAATCACATGCAAAGATTGCTATTCAATCATCTGTCTATGTTTATGTATGTATGTATGTATGAAATTGTTGGTTGTAACAGTTATTACAGTTTATAAGAATAGTTTGAAATTGTATGTATACATTTTAATTAGTTCTCATAGATTTGTTTTAGAAATTATCCAGAGTTCTAGTTATTCTTTTTCGTTTACAATCATTGCATGTATATACACACATATAAAAGCCCTTTAATATGGACATTTCAAGATTATAAGACAACCACCCCATGATGTATATGTTACGTATAGGCTATACGAGAGATAAAGGTGCAACGCCTAAAATTCTCTTGCAAATGGTGACATCGCTTAAAGTTTTTTTTTTCTCACTTGTGAGATTTTGTATCCCCTATGTCCTTTATACGTGAAATATGACTATACGTCATATATAGTAGTTGTACATGTAGTATAGTGTTATATGATACATATATATTCAAAATTTCAAACAATTAATTAATAATAAAATATATATTTTTAAATAAACATTTTTATAAAAAAATTAAATACAATTTCTATTATAACTTAAAATAAACAATTATAAATGAACATTTTTATAATTTTTTATATAAAACTCGTCCTTTAAAATTTGAAGCCATACGTGACGTATAGTACTATTCGTCGCATATTGGGTCCCAAGTAGAGCATGTATGTGTCGTATGGGTCGCAACTATACATGGTGTATAACATTATATGTGTCGTATAGACGCCACCTATACGACACATACAATGCTTACGCCATGTATAGGCTGGGAGAATGACAAATGAACCAACTAGTCTGTCTTTGAAAAATCTATGCGTGGTGTATAGGTCTAGGCACGATGTATAAAGTAGTGTGAATGACTAATGTGACCACCAACATGCTATCTTGAAAATATAAAACCTATAAGCCACGTATAGCTCTATATGTGACGTTTAACAAAGCGTCAACTTATCTATTTGGGTTGCTTATATGTTAAAACAAGCTTGTCATTCATAGCCGTTCACGTAAATCTAGCTAGTCGTTTAATAAATAATGCCACTGATATGTAGGAGGAAGGTGAGGAAGTAACGTAGGTAGTTTTAGGAGCTTTTTTTGAATGATCTTTGTAACTAAGTTATTGGTAGTGTTAGTGGAACAATATCTTCTTTTGTAAGGGTCTTCAACAAATTAAATTTTGGATGCTTGAATTAATCGAATCAAAGTATTTGAATATTGAAATTTTGAACCTGGATTCAAATTTGATATTGGATTTCGAATCGAATTTTGAATTAATTTTTTAATTCAATTATCGAACTTTTCAAGCCCGCTTCGAATTCCTAGCATCCCGAACAAAACCGACACCAAAACCACCACCATCATTTCCCTCCTCCACCATCTTTGACTCTCGTAGCACAAGCAGGCGTTGCCACCGCAGTCACAACAAACATACAACAGAAGGATAGACTGATCAAAGAAGACATAAAAAAGTTGAACATACAAATTTGGAAACCTATTAAGGCTAGCCATGGTGCTTTGTTATGACTAGTCCTTATGCTGCTAAAAAAACCGAGTTGCGCCCATCGTGGCCACTACCAGGTCTCATCTAGATTTTTTCCTTATATTTTATTATGATATCTGTAGTTTTCTATAACACATACGTACGTATAATGGTTTTGAATTTAACATCTACACAACATGTATTCTTCCTATGTGTTTGTGAATCTACTTGTTTTATGTCAAGTACATTTCAAAATATCACACGAGAAACGATATAGAAAATAAAGTATATAAAGGGAAGAGAGAAGGGAAGCAAGTTTATAATTTTTTATATATTTATTTCTTTAAAGCTAGTTAACTAGATAAGTTTAAATGGAGCACTATGTAGAGCTCATAAACTGGTTTTTAACATATTTGTAGGGTCGGATAACTCTCAAATCTCAAATCAATTTGCGTGACTTATATGAAGTGATAACATCTAAATTGACTGTCAAAGAAAATGACTATTTTATTTTTTTATTTGAATAAATTGTTGTTTGTTTCTTATCCTGCATGATAAATGTTAAATGTCCTGAAAAGAAAATTTTAAATGATAATAACATACAATTTATCAATGATTTTAATAACAAAAATGAAAACCATTGTCGTTTTATAAAACATGCTATATATATATATATATATATATATATATATATATATATACACAAATAGTTGTTTATCACACTTTTTGGCCAACTAACTCTTGTAAAACCATTGTAGTTACAAATATACCAAGCTATTTTTATTTACAAGCAGTAGTTTGTCATTACCTTTTTTAAACAACAAACTTTTATATCAAATACGCTTAAGATAATAATATCAAATACGGTCTCCTCCTCTCATCCTATATTAGAATTGAAACAACATTAAAGTTATACTATGACTTCCATTGAAGAGTGTTGCATTTCTCATGATTTTTGGTCCATAGAAACGAGCACGACTTGATGTCCTACGCATTGCTTTACGTCTTATTTGTTTATTTTCAAGCTATAGAAAAGAAATAAGAGCATTCATAGTTAGTTTCTTATCTTTATAATTTAATTAAAAATAATTATTTTCCTTAAATTTTGTTTACCTTTTGAAAACCTCTTATATTTCTTTCCCTATCTTTATCTCTATTCAATTAAATAATATTGATTTAATCAAACTTCATGATTAAAAATATAAAATAGTACTATCTCAACATCTGTTTCTTCAAACTTCATGTGATTAATTATAGCGAGAATTCATAAAAAAATATCTGAAATTGAAGTTTATAATAGCTCTCAATAATTTTAAGGATATGTATCATATTAAATGTGCTTCAAAAGTCAGATATATAACTGCAAAACGGTGTCTTTCATTCTCAATAACATTTGATCAGAATTACTTACAATTGATTCTCTTGATTCTTTTTTTAAAATTGATTCTGTATTGAAAACAAGATTTAATACATAACGCAGGATCAATGCCTTTAGTAAAACAATGAAAGATAATTTTTAATAGAGTTAGCTTACACATACACAAAAACTCCCTCTATTTTTAATCTAGATTTAGATATTTATGGATCATAAGACTTTAAGCTTTAACCACTTAAAAGAGTATTATATTTCTAGCACACCTTAATATCACTATCTTAATTAATCAATCCTAATCCAATGAAAGATAAATATGATGTGAAATAAAAATTAGAAATCAAGTGTGGGTGTGAATCTAGAAACATTGAAAGAGAAGGGACATGTTAAGTTGGAGAATGGTGTATGAAAGAAAGAAAGAGATGGGTGAGTGTGGGTCCCATTATTGTGTTGGATGGTAGGGAGTGGGTGACAGTACCTCACATGAACTTGCCGGAAGGAATCTATTTTATTTAACTACTATTCTTATTTCAACCCCATGTATCCGTTTTATGTATTTTTCTTTTAATATTTTCTCTTGATTTAAACACCTCTCATAATCGTTTATTTAGACACATTAATTAAGGTTGATCTACTAGACATATAAACAATACTAGTGGGTGAAACCCGCGCGTTGCGGCCGGGGTATAAATAATTTTAGGACTGTGTATTTAATTAACTCTCTCTTATTGTACTAACTCATATTTTGCTTTTTTATTTGATTAATGTGCGATATTAAACATATCTATATTACTACAATGATGAACAAATTTGTAAATAACAAGTTGTTTATGCATAATCACTTGTATCAAATGTAACAAAATTGTTCTTAAGTAATTTAAAAATGGATTAAAATTACAATATTATTCAAAAAGTTGTGTTATATAGTAATATAGGTATAGATATTAAGATAATCTTAAATATAATAGTCATAATTTAAATTTAATTAGAAAATAATGAAATACAAGTATTTAAAGCTTAAAAGGGTATATTAAGAATAAATCTTATGACATTACATATTAAAGCATGCAACTCTTCATATGTTATCTTAAAAATGATGTAAAATTACAAATCTAGCCATTGTTTATGTATTATATAGTAGTTATAGTTAAGATTAATTTGTATAATAAATAATCTAGAAATGATCCATTGTAATATAATATAAAACCATATTGCTATTTTCCATGACAAAAATTTATTGCATACATATTTGCTAAAAATATATCATATACTCTTATAATTTATATTGGGCAATTTCATATACCCCTCAAAACTTATAAAATTATACATTTTCTCAAAATGATATATGTAATTCCCTCCAAAATTTAATAGGTTCAAAATTTTGAATTCTACCACAGCCGGAGCACCAATTCTAGTTGCTTAATTAGAACTATTGTACACATTGATCATAATTGAGAATATTAAATAGATTAATCTTGTCTATTAACATCCGTCAAAACTAAGTTAGAGAAAAAATCTTCAATTTCGAGAAATGAGAAAGCCAAGATCTCTAATCCTTGCCTCTTAGCAAGATGAAGGTGAAAAGTCAAATCCAAACTTGATTGATATCGTGATTGATAAGAAAAATGTCCAAGTAAGAACCAAATTCATAGATTGGTATGAGAGGGGAGTTTCGGAACATTAAGCCAAACACCAACCAACCCTTTTAAAGGGTTGTGCCAAATTTCAAGAATTAGATTCAAAGGTTAGATTTAATTGCAAATGATTCATGCCACAAACAAATATGGAAAGAATGTTTGTACCATGCACCCAATGTTCTACTCATTCAATCATAACTCATATGACAAAGTGCAAAAACTACAAAAATTCAAGGTATCATGTTAAATATATGCTAGATTCTTATGTTTGCTTCAAATCAATCAAGTTTAAAAGGATCAAGATCCAATAACATGCTAGATTTGATTTGATTTTAACCAATTTAGAAGAGAAAGTGTTGAAATGATTTGAGGGAAAGCTCTAACATCCATAAAGTGACAACATAAAAAAGTGATGGAGGTACAAAAACTAAAGGAGTGTGATGATGGCCAATGCCCCAAATTTATTGTCAAAAATGGCAGGATAAAAGTTTGCCAAATGTTCCTTCAAGAAAGTGACCATTTCCAACTCTTGCTTTTCTTCTACACTTTCCATCTATTTGTCATCTTTCTACCTTGGAATGTGTGTTTGATACCCTTTAATGTGTTTCCTCTCTCACACACAAACCCCTATTACACACACTTGTCCACTTGCTAGATTTCATTTCATCAACTTCAAGGGGATAATTTTGTTAGGTAAAGGTTGAAATTTCATATAAAAAGGTTTGATCTTTTAAAAATTTCATGTAATACTTTAGAGGTCATATTTGTTTGACATTGTTTAATCCATGTAAAGATAATGATTCGTATAGACCCGTACATGTGCTATTCGACAAAACCCTAAGTTGAGTTTTAATGAAAAAGAAAGAAATTAATCATATTAAGATTGTTTTCTTTTTTCTTGAATATTATACTTTTAGAAACTAATTATATATAGTTACAAGTATTTTATTTTCTTAAAAAGTAAATGAATCACCGTGTTGCAACTTTCATAACAACAATGTTTTTTTTTAGTTTAAATCAAAATTATTGATTATATATTAGAATATCAAAACCTACATTTTATTACTTCTTAACTACACCATAAAATACTCTCCATCTTGTTAGTTAATAATTGTCAATTGGGTTATAACGAGACAAAACATTTTTAAAGTAAATCAAATTCAAATCTTTATTATAGTTTATATGTCTGCCATTAAAAAAATATACTGTAATATATTTTTTTAAACGGTAAATATGCGACATTGCTTCGGAAAATATGTGTTATCTTAATTAGGCTCACTTATTCGTTTTCCGGCCGGGACTGCACTCCCAACCCTCTTAAGAGAAAACACGTTGTTGAGAAAACTCCATGACTCAACTCTGAACATTTTGCTCATAGTAAAATTTAAACTCATGACCTTCTAATATTTACATGTTATGGGTATTTTATCTTAATCAGTTGGACTAATAATGATTAGTTAATATTTTATTGTTAACGGTTAAGCATAAACACATAACACTGATTTCATCAAAATCAGCAAAAGTGTGACAACAGTCGTTCATTGATTGAAGAAAAGTTAGATATGAAGATGAAATCATCACTTTTACGAAATAAATGATTACATAACTACTTTATATTAATATAATGCAAAAAGCATGCGACTTTGAATAAATATTCGAAATTTAATGCATCAATGTAGTTGCTTTTTTAATTACCAGCAATTTCCAAATTTAAATAAATAAATATACTACAACCTATATTTTATAGAAATTAAACTTTCTTATGTGATACACAACTTAACAATTAAAACGTCTCCTAGAGGATGAAGATATGTAGTTAGTTATTAGAGCATCTCCAATGTTAACATGTTAAAACATTCACAAATGAGTTTGATCAGTTGCTACATCAAAATTTCACTTAAGCGTAATTATTATTGCAAAATTACATCTTATTCTTAAAAAGCGTAATTTAATATATATATATTATATTAAGTTGTTTGTGTGGGTGCCACACAACCCATTTGTTGCCATTCAAAAGTTTGGACAATAAGACGTTCAAACCCCTTTTCAAATGCTATGGCTTGTCCGTATAATACCACATCACTTTTACCCTCCATCCGTGACCTAGCGACGGACGTGCTCTTATGAAGTTATCAGGGTATATTATTAATAACTTAAAATTTAAATAGAGTGTGATTTTTACATATCCTATTTTTAATAGAATAAAGCAAAAGATGTACTGATCAATGCCCTTTTATTTCTTTGAATACAAGGATTATCCAAACACTAATCTTGAATTTAAAATAATAATACGTTTTTTTCTTCTAATTTTTACTCTATTAATTTAAGTACCAAAAACAAGAATTTAAAGCTTAGAGAACAAACAAATTGATCTCCATCTTCAATATAATCAAACCAAGCCAAGAAGGCGAATCGGGGTACCGTTTTCTTTTGCTATTTGGTTCTTGATCGATTTTATCAATTGAATTGTGGTTGTTCCAACCATGGCCAAAACCCCGATTGATCATCCATACCAACAAACATACTGCTAAAACATTCTTCTTTAATGGCGCTTGATTGATCGAGTTTGTGGCAATGGAGTTGGTGATCTGCTGGCCTTGATGATGAATTGTGGAAAAGTTGATGAGCCACAATGTTATTCGAATTAGGCCTATCGATATTCGATGATGGAAAAAGATTAGGGATTGGTTGCTGATGGTGTTGGTGTGATGATAAAGGGCTGTCGGTAGCCGGTGTTCTTGAGATGTCTAGCTTGATTTCAGAGCTGTTTTCGCTTCTGTTGCTGCAAGATCCTTCTGTTTCTTTAATGTTGAGGTTGATTAGTTCGGTTGGCTCTCTATTTTTCAGTGCCATTATCTGCAATGTTTCAATCTTTTTGGTTAATTAACAATCTTTATAAACTAATTAGATCTACTAATACTTGTTTAAGACAGGATAACACAAGAAAGACCGCATAATCAGTGAATTTCTGGATATACATTAATGGATAAACGATAAAGTTTGACCCTAATTGTATGGTACTATGGTTTACTGAGTCCTAAAGCAGTTACATTCTAGTGCTAAATTAGTATGTTTATATAAAAGTTACTAAAAATCTGGAAATACAAAGGCATGAATATATATATTGTTGATATACACATACACATATTTTACTTCTTTTGCCCATGCTCCGTATTGACTCTTTTACCCTTCTAAAAGAAACAAACTTTGATCATGACTAATATTGGAAATAGTGTAAAGATTTTACTTTCCTTTCTTACAAAATTGTTAATCATTTGAAGCTGTGACATACCATTTAAGGAAGGCAATTATCACAATTAGTTTAGTAATATTTATTTAAGTGTTAGATAAAATTAGTGTGGATAAATGCAACTTTTAAACTTACTCAAATAGAGAAAAACAAACAGGTCATGGGTACTTGCCAGAAACTTTCTCTGATATATTGCCACTAGATTTACTAATTAATTAGCAGTAGTTTGTTAGTTTTTTATAACGTCTCCTAATGTAACTATCTGTCATGTACAGGATTTGAATCATTAAACTTTAGTATAGATTCAAGATATATTACCACTCTAAGTAGTTTAATTACTATCAGCAAAAGGAGTTAACTATTTTTATGATCAACTAATGATTGATATGTGCAGTACACAAATACACAATCTAAATAATATTAGTTACCTCAGCATGGAGTTTATGATTTTGAGATTGTAGGGAATCATTCTCAGCTTTAACAGCTTCAAACTGTCTTTTGAGGGCATCATAGTCTTTTTCCAACTGTTTAGTTTTCCATCTAGCTCTTCTGTTTTGAAACCAAATGGCAATTTGTCTAGGTTGAAGCCCAAGTGCTCTTGCAAGCTGCATTTTTCTCTCAGGTTCAAGCTTATTCCCCAACTCAAAGTTTCTCTCAAGTGTCTTCACTTGTTCCATGTTTAACCTCCTCTTTTTCTCACCTGCAAGAAGCTGTGATCCATCATCTGATAACTCATCTTCTCCATTCATGTTCGGTTCTTGATCACACCCATCCATATTGTTCATACCCGAGTAAGACGACATCGATCTTTTTCCCAAGAACGCCACACCTGCACCATTAACTCATCATCTAACACATAAAGATTCAAACTTTCTTCAAACCCATTTGGATTTGGTGCTTGAAAATGAAAAAAAAAAAAAGAAGTTTGAAACTGAAACCCTAATGCATCAATGGGTTGTACAGCACAACTCATCACTGCATCATGATCTTTGAGAGAGATGAAGTAAGTCAATTAAGTTCAGTTAGTTAATTACCACTAAAATCTTGAGTGGTAGTACTGCAAGGTGGGAGAATAGGAGAGATCAGAGATGAAGGGGCATTATGGTCATCTTCTTGTGAGGATTGTAACATGAAATTGTTGGAGAAGAAAGCCATTCCAGTGTAAGTCATCAGCTGTTTAAGCTACCTCTTTAGCTTTGATTATATGACATTTAAATTCACACAATTTCAAGAATTCTTTGGGGTCTCAGCATCATGTTTAGAGAGAGAGAGAGAGAGAGAAAGAGAAGAAATTCTAGAGAGAGATGAAGAGATTGTGCTAAAGAAGGAACGGGGACACTATATATGACACAAACCTTTGGGAAAATTATAAAATGAACAAATATATTTTAATGGATTATGTTACGGTGAAATTTCACCATGGTTCTTTTAGAAATAACATCACATTTAATTTACGTTGTTTTTTCTTACAATTAAATAACACCACAACATGAATTATAATTATCCTTATGTAAAATATATATAAACCAAAATTTCGTAAAGGAAAAAAATTAATCATATAATATATTAATTCATAGTCATACATTACTTTATTTGAAAGTGAATAGTTTAGTTTTGATTTCTAAAATTTTAACTACATTAGTTTTAATATTTTTCATTTTAAGCCCAGTTTTTGGTTATTTGACTCTATTAATCAAAGTTAGGATATTTTAGTTTGGCTGCATAGTAAATCTTTATTTTCTCAAGTTAAACTACTAGAGTTTAGTATTTTGTATTTTGGCCGCTGATTTGTTTTTATTATTTTCGTTACTAAAGTTAGAATTTTAAAGTTTGGTCATAAAATTGTTTTTCTTTGAATTTTGGTCACTAATGTTTAAAATTTTTAAAGTTTGGTCACACTACAAGAAATTGGGTCTATAGCAACGAAAATATGGCACCTTATAGCAACGACATGTCGTCGCTATATCTAATTTTGACCATATAGCGACGACATATCGTCGCTATAGAGTTAGTTCGCAAAAGTTAGTTGTAATAGAGTTAGCGACGACATCTCACCTAAAACATAAAAATTTAGATAAAACTTATAAAAACAAGATTATATAACTTCATTATAGTAAAATAACATCATTCTTACCTTCAAACACTTCAATTTGATACCAAATACGCATATAAACCGAGATGAAAATCGGGAGAAAAATTGGGTTTTTTGGGGTGAAAAAGGGGCAGAAGGTCTGAAATGCGATTTAAGGGGTCTGCACTTTATAGCGACGACATGTCGTCCCTATAGAGTAAAAAAATCGTCCCTATAGAATCACACAAGAGTTAGTTCAAACGGGTCATTTTCACCCAAACACATTTAAGCATACTAGAATCAATCAAAAGCTAGTTCAAACGGGTCATTTTGACCCAAACACACTTAAACATACTAGAATCACACAAAAGTTAGTTCAAATGGGTCATTTTGACCCAAACACACTTAAACATATTAGAATCAATCAAAAGTAAGTTCAAATGAGTCATTTTGGCGCACATACACTTAAACATACTACAATCACACAAGAGTTAGTTCAAACGGGTCATTTTCACCCAAACACATTTAAGCATACTAGAATCAATCAAAAGCTAGTTCAGCTCCTTAAATAACGCATCAAACTCCAGGTCAAAACCAGTTCCACCTTCGTCTACATTTTCTTCGTTAATATTCTGCTCCGCCATAACATCATCAATTACATCAAACATCTCATTATTTGTTGCTGGAATTGATTTTCTTGGAGCAAAAAGGTCTTTTGTTTCTGAAGCACGTGGATGTTTCTCACCATGATAAGTCCACGCCTTATATGATTGTAGAAACCCATTGTCATGTATGTGGGCATAAATGATATCCAGATCCTGCCGACACCCATTGCAGCATCGTTTACACGGACAAAAAGCTTTTCCTAAACTATCGACATGGTTCTTTGCAATTTCTAGAAAACTACGAAGACCTTTTATAAATTCCGGAGAACTCCGATTTCGCAATTTAATCCAACTCTTATCAATTGTCATATCTATGGTATTATAAAACATGGAAATACAACTTTATCAATTAACTTATACACAAAGATGTACTAACATTAAATTCATATACACTTACATATACATACATACAAGCATAATCACAACACATAATCACTTACAAGTATACAAACATACAAATATACAGCATACCTACATACACAATTACAAAAATACAAACATACTTACATACAAGTATACAACATACTTACATACACACTTACAAGTATACAAAAAACATACAAGTATACAACATACTTACATACATAATTACAAAAAACAAACATATAATATACTAATGAACAAATATATAAACATAAATACATACAAACATTCACATACAAAATTTACATAATTACATACATATAAACATATACATAAACAACTAAATACATCAAACCATATAACGACGACATGTCATCGCTATAAAGTTAGTTCGCAAAAGTTAGTTGTAATAGGCTGATATGTCGTCGGGATAGAGGTCGTCGGCATAAGTTTTTCTATAGGAACGACAAATCGTTCCTATAAGTGTCGTGGTTTCTGATTTTATCGAATAAAAAAAATAAATAAATAAAAAATGAGATCAATAGCGACGACATGTCGTCGCTATAGGTGTTTTTTAATTTTTTTTTAAAAAAAGGAAGACACCTATAGCGACGACATGTCGTCGCTATAGGTGTTTTTTAATTTTTTTAAAAAAAGAAAAATACTCTATAGCGACGACATGTCGTCGCTATTGATCTCATTTTTTTTATTTTTTTTATTTTATGCAGAACCTTATTTTTAAAAAAAAATTAACAAACATATAATCAAGAAAAATCCAATGCAAGTTTAACAAACTAATAATTCATACAACTTCAAATATAAGTTTAACAAACAGATAATTCATACAATTAGTTTAAAATTCAACAAAATCTAACAAAAATACAAACGCTAATGACCATCAGGTGGTCGTTGCTGCTGGCAGTAGTGCATCATTTCCATCACCTCTTGAAGTAATCGTTGCATTTCTTGTATTTGTAGTTGTTGTTGTTGTTGGATTTGTTGTTGTTGTTGTATAGTTTCTTGATTTTGTTGTTGCTGTTGTCTAAGTTCTGCAACTTCATCATGCAAATGTTGTGTTGGAGGAGGTTGCGAGCTACAAAAATCAGGGGTGGGATGTCTCACCACGCGACCAACACCTCGTATATGTCCTCGCCTTTGACCTAAGGCACGCTCAATGCATTGAATCTCATCAACAACAGATGAGTCTCCACCGGTCTCGCTAGAGGATCTCACATACTCCTCTTGAATTCTTTCCTGCATTAAACATCTTGAATATTTGTCAAACGGGTCATTTTGACCCAAACACACTTAAACATACTAGAATCACACAAAAGTTAGTTCAAATGAGTCATTTTGACCCAAACACACTTAAACATATTAGAATCAATCAAAAGTTAATTCAAATGAGTCATTTTGGAGCACACACACTTAAACATATTAAAATCACACAAGAGTTAGTTCAAATGGGTCATTTTGACCCAAACACACTTAAACATATTAGAATCATTCAAAAGTTAGTTCAAATGAGTCATTTTGGCGCGCACACACTTAAACATACTAGAATCACACAAGAGTTAGTTCAAACGGGTCATTTTCACCCAAACATATTTAAGCATACTAGAATCAATCAAAAGCTAGTTCAAACGGGTCATTTTGACCCAAACATACTTAAACATACTAGAATCACACAAAAGTTAGTTCAAATGGGTCATTTTGACCCAAACACACTTAAACATATTAGAATCAATCAAAAGTTAGTTCAAATGAGTCATTTTGGTGCACACACACTTAAACATACTACAATCACACAAGAGTTAGTTCAAACGGGTCATTTTCACCCAAACACATTTAAGCATACTAGAATCAATCAAAAGCTAGTTCAGCTCCTTAAATAACGCATCAAACTCTAGGTCAAAACCAGTTCCACCTTCGTCTACATTTTCTTCGTTAATATTCTGCTCCGCCATAACATCATCAATTACATCAAACATCTTATTATTTGTTGCTGGAATTGATTTTCTTGGAGCAAAAAGGTCTTTTGTTTCTGAAGCACGTGGATGTTTCTCACCATGATAAGTCCACGTCTTATATGATTGTAGAAACCCATTGTAATGTATGTGGGCATAAATGATATCCAGATCCTGCCGACACCCATTGCAGCATCGTTTACACGGACAAAAAACTTTTCCTAAACTATCGACATGGTTCTTGGCAATTTCTAGAAAACTACGAAGACCTTTTATAAATTCCGGAGAACTCCGATTTCGCAATTTAATCCAACTCTTATCAATTGTCATATCTATGGTATTATAAAACATGGAAATACAACTTTATCAATTAACATATACACAAAGATGTACTAACACTAAATTCATATACACTTACATATACATACATACAAGCATAATCACAACACATAATCACTTACAAGTATACAAACATACAAATATACAGCATACTTACATATATAATTAAAAAAATACAAACATACTTACATTCAAGTATACAACATACTTACATACATACTTACAAGTATACAAAAAACATACAAGTATACAACATACTTACATACACAATTACAAAAAACAAACATATAATATACTAATGAACAAACATATAAACATAAATACATACAAACATTCACATACAAAATTTACATAATTACATACATATAAACATATACATAAACAACTAAATACATCAAACCATATACATATAAATTAACACATATAAAAATACATACAAACTTAAAACCATGAAAGTATATATAGTGACATTTCATCAAACACTTGGTGTGTATAACCTAATGTACCATCAAACTTACATACACTAACATATATATACACTTTTACAATCATACAAACCTAATCACAAACATATTCACTAAACAACACTTAAATCATAAGCTTTAAACGAATTTCATACCTTCAAATCTTCAAATCCTTTAATTTCAAGCTTTAAACTTTAATCTCACCTAAAACATAAAAATTTAGATAAAACTTATAAAAACAAGATTATATAACTTCATTATAGTAAAATAACATCATTCTTACATTCAAACACTTCAATTTGATACCAAATACGCATATAAACCGAGATAAAAATAGGGAGAAAAATTGGGTTTTTTGGGGTGAAAAAGGGGCAGAAGGTCTGAAATGCGATTTAAGGGGTCTGCTCGCTATAGCGACGACATGTCGTCCCTATAGAGTAAAAAAAGTCGTCCCTATAGAGTCAAAATTAAAAAAATTAAAAAAATCATGTCCCGACGACATGTCGTCGGCACAGAGAAATTATTTTTTTTATATTTTTCATCTATCCCGACGACATGTTGTCAGGAAAAGTGGATTTTAATTTTTTTTTTAAATCTGTAAGTTGAGATAGAAAAAATAAAAAATTAAATAATTTCACCTGTGGCGACGACATGTCGTCGGCATAGGTATTTTCATAAATCCCGCGTATTATTTAGCAGCCCGCCAACTCTATACCGTCGACAAGTCATCGGTATAGAGTTTGACCAGTCAAAAATCCCTATTACTATATAGCGTTGACATGTCGTCGCTATAGACCAATCTATACCAGCGACGTATGTCGTCGCTATAGATGTCGTCGGGACAGAGCTAAATTGTTGTAGTGACAAAACTATTTATAGTAAAGTTTTATGTTTTTGAGTTTGGCCATTAAAATTTTGTATTTTTTAGTTTCGCCACCAAACTTTGATTTAATGGTTTCCAACGAGCCGGACGGATAAGGGCCAAAGTAACGCAGCATTGTGCGGACCAGACTCCCGCCGGGTAGTGCGTGACTTTAGTCACTAAATATTAGAATCTTAAAGTTTGGCCACCGATTTATTATTTTTAACTTTGGCCATTAAATTTTAAGATCTTGGAGTTTGGTCAATAAACAATTACTAGTAAAAATTTATTTTTTTGAGTTTGATCACTAAAGTGAAGTATTTTTGAATTTTGCCACCAAACCTTGATTTTATGGTTTTTGATGAGCTAGATAGATAACAACCAAAGTAACACAATGTTGCGTGTGAGAAATTTAACCGGACTCCCGCCGCGTAACGCGAAAAGAAAAAGCTAGCTACTATAAAATGCGAGATAAATCCTCCATTATAACCGTATTCAAAAGGAAAGAAGATATAACTTTGGTTGTAGAGACACCTTTGTCTTTGGTATCGAAAGCTGGACAGTAGTAAAAAAAAATTCAATAATGACTTTATTTTCGGTAGAAAGTAAAGCTAGGCAGTACTAAGCTAGTTTGTAATAAAACAGTTACGGATAATTATGATAGTAAAACTATTTAACTGTTAATTGAACAGATACAATTACTTAATTAATCAATGTAATATTTAGAACCATACATAAAGGATTCATTTGTCATTTGAAGTTATCATTTATACACTATATCTAATACAAAATTCGCAATGGTTATACATATACATGTTTTGAAAATCATTAGTTTTATCCGATTAAAGATTTTGAAATACCACTATAACTATTTTAATCTAAAAGTGTTATCATAATTCGAAAAGTTATCCGGAAAACTCCAAACAAACAACAATGTGATCATGATTCAAAAGGCGGAAAACTCCAAAAAAACAACAATTTTTACGGTTAACTCTTAAATTCAAAAACTCTTAACGTTTTTAAGGTATCACCGATGATTAAACATGACAGAAAATTTGATTCATGTTGAAACCGAATTAAAAACTATATCACATTCGATTTAATTTTAAACCAGATAGATGTGATTTGTTTTCTTGTTAATTTGGTTTTGTTTCGATAATTATATGCTTGATATAATTAACAGCAGTTAGAGTTATAAGGAGTGATCGGACTGCAGCATTTGGTTGGAGTTGTTAGGCGTATCAGAATTTTTTTAAAGATTACCTTTTTTAAAAGCAAATCCCGAATTTGTCATCTACAGTAGACTTTTATAAGTAAAAATAATTAATGCAAATTGTAAACTATTTGTAACCTTATTATGATATTCTTTTTTTAATTGACACTAATCCGTGGCATGTGTTCACTGTAAAATATCAATAACGAGATTGGTTAACATAGATTTCATGGAATTTTAAAACCATGAATAATAATTTACCTGCATTAGTTAATTAATCTGAAAATTATTTAATTAGTTTATTTAAAGTACGAAATGGGGAAAATATGTTGCTGCTATGTATTATATATGGGGTTGATTCTTTTCCTAGATGATAGAACATGGGCACATTTTGAAAATCTCTATTCTAGTTCAAGTGGGTACGTCAATATATAAAACATTATTTCATATTATATTTATAACTTTTTTGAGTTAATAAACCATCGTTCTTGTAGTTTAGTTTACAAACAAGTTATCGAAGTTTACCTAATAACAATTATATGTATTTTAGTTACTATATTTTAGTTTCTTGTAATTGTTAAAACCATAAATTTGAGATTACCAACACTCGCTTCAAACTCATATGATGATTATCATATAAATGGTTCTCATTTAATTATATACCAAAAACTAGTATTTTTTTTTTAAATAAACAGCTCTCTATAACAATGCAAAACTGATAAAGCCTAAAAATTTTCTCTTATAAAATAAAAATAAAAATAATAAAAATTGGTAATTCATGGACAAAACTAGTCATCGGTAACATGTCACTGAATCATCTACAGTTGATAATAGAGGTGTACAAACCGGTTCGGGTTTTAAACCGAATCCGTTTTTTTTGTTATGTGGTCAAATCGGTTTTTTCAAACCGGATCGGGTTACAAACCGGTTTGGCTCACTGAATACTCGAACCTTTCAAACCGATTTGGTCTAGTTTTGAAATTGATTTTTTTACCAGTTTAATCGGCATTTTATTTTTAAACCGGTTTTGGGTGTGGGGTTACCAAACCAGTATACAAACCAACGGTTTGGATCGAGTTGGGAAGCTCAAACCCGTTTTTCCAAACCAGTCCGCTTTTTTCCCGAACCGGATTTTTTTGTACATCTTTAGTTGATAAGAATTAATAAAATGATGATAATATTTATTGTAATCCGTCACTAAAATATTTTTCTTGGTGTTATCATGCTATTAAATGAAGCTTTTTTTTATTTTCTTATATTTTTTTTTTACTTTTGAGATTTATTTTATAAACTTCTCTTGTCATGGAATATATGGTTAGTTTCCAGTGAAAGAATCCAGGAGATGGTGATAAGAGGGGCAGGCACTGCCACCAGATCCACCAACATCTATCATGCACTTCATCTCGACCCTTTACTCCCCTCAAAATATTCAATCTTCATTTTGTTTTAAAATGATTTTTCAAAAAAATAAAATAAAATTTAAGTGTAAATAAAACATTTTCAAAACCCTATTATATCTTTATAAATGTATTATAAAAATCTTGATGAATTTTTTTTTCTTCACCAATTTTCAGGGTTCTTTTCTAAAAGTTAAAAACATGAATGAATCACTTTTAAAAACTGAAAAACAAGGTATTGTAGCCAAATCAAGATAGTTTACATATAAAATTATGTGTTTCTTTGGGAGGGAGCTAGAAAGACAACTAGTGAACTAGATCAATATGTTTTTTTTTGAAGAATTGATCAATTTGGCTTTCTTCTTCAAAACCTTACCAAACAAGTATAAATTATCTTTGTGACCCTTCAAAATTGCTTTTACTTCTTAATCCATATGCGCCCTCCATTGTCCCCAAAAAAATCTTTAATTTATAACAATTATATAACATATAATAATATTATCAAAATAATAATAAATTTTACTA
This sequence comes from Flaveria sonorensis, assembly GCA_025506505.1. NCBI lineage: Eukaryota > Viridiplantae > Streptophyta > Magnoliopsida > Asterales > Asteraceae > Flaveria > Flaveria sonorensis. Next base: position 74,354,136 of record CM046437.1, read on the forward strand.
TTAAAAACATACGTTGCCCGTCTCCGACTGATTGATCGGCATGAATTAAGTGGACTATACTAGAAACACTTTTTTTCCTATTTTAATTGATGTAATTAATTAATAAAAAAAAAATCAAAGGAGCCATACTTTTCATGAAAACCATGGATCGATGACCCTCGGTTGGTACTAACTTCCAATATTTATTGACTATTGTGGTATCTTGAGGTGCACTGTTCTACTTTATACAAGTTTGGAGAGTCACCAAAAGGGTTTTTAAAGGCTTATTATTATTATTATTATTATGTATTGCAAGATTTAGTGAAAGCTGGATGTGGGGTTCACCGTTCACCGTTCACACATCACCATCCAACATCTCGTACATGCATGCATTACATCTATATACATGCATGAGGACGATATACAGATTTAAAATAGACCCGAGATCGACTTGTTAGATAGTATACGTGTAGGGTGACGCCGTGACGGTTCTTTACGGAAACAAAAAATAGCGTCAGAACTGCAAATATCAAACAAAATCATTTATTTATTTGTGTATTTAACTAAGAGTTTACAATATTGTAAAAATATAACATTGCTATGTGAATATATATATTTGAGTTGATATTCATAAAAAATAGTACACATGTACTTTCACTGTTATTCTCTACTCTATACATACGTATGAAACTTGTTACAAGTAACACAAAGTGATCAGAGTATGTAAGTTAATTAATTAAAGAGTGAAATCAAATCATTTTAATTATACATTTTAATTTAATTGATAATAACAATAAATAAATGATTTTTTTTGTTTATATAATGTACGTTCTTGATATATATATATATGTAGTTTTTAAAAAAATTTCACCATATATATATAATCAGAATCATTACAGAACTACTTTTTTATTTTCAGAACCAAAAAAACTTTGATTTACATAAATGTAAGTTAAAGCTGATGATATTTAGTTGTTTTACATAGTTTATTATTCATGTCTGATATAAAGTTAATTTACATCTTATGTAAATCAATGGTTCTGAAAATAAAAAGTGGTTCTGTAATCATCCTAACCCTATATATATATAGACACAAACATACGCACACACATGCACAAGCCAATTCCAATACAAAATGGATTCTGTCTAAGAAGCATATGAAGTAATAAGATGAAGACGCATACACATGAGTGAATTGTATGCGCGAGTGATATATACTTGCGTTTAATTATATACACAGGTTTATAACACACATAACAAATTGTAAGATGCTATAACCTTACCTTGTTATGACATAATCAAAACCTATATTTGATCAATCTAAGCACACATCTACACTATTATATTTGGTCGACACATATTCATAACGTCTAACTAACTATAAAACTATCATTGTGTTAATCTTAACTATAAAATTGGTTTGATGGAAGTCTCAATTTTTTTATGCTTTTTAGGAGAAATTCATTTTATATTATTTATGAATAATTCTGAACGAAATAATTTTCATCTACCTTGTTGCTTTATGTATTTACCTTAAGAATGTCCAATACTTAAAAAGAAATAGGCTAATAAAGTTGGTTTTTAGTGTCTCTATTCTTTTTCCAACAATTACAAGCATACAAGATAAAACTTGTTCTTGAATTTTCTATATAATTCATATGATAATAGTATAGAACCTGGGTTTGTTACGCGATAAAATCACCAAATAAAGATATATACCTAACGAAATGATACATCTTATAAACAAAGACGGGCAACAACATACATGGGATACTTAAAGGGCTTCGTGTGATCTTTAATCAACTAAATTAAATTTCAATTAATAAATAATGTTGTCGTTTTATTGTAGTTTAACCATACAAATTAGTGCAGCCAACTAAGTAGTCTACAGTATACAAAAAGGATTTCTTTCAAATGAGATTGTGTAAGAAAATAGTTTTAGTTAATTCGGACCTAAAGGACATTTCACAATTTTGGTATTTGTTTGCATTAAAAGATGTTTGAAATAGGATATACCTAAAATAAGAATGATGGGTTCCACATATCTTGTTATGGTGACAATAGTGGGGCATACTTAATTTAAATTAATAGGTACAAGTCAAGATGTCCCGATCTCCACACATGACTTTATTGATTGCGATTACATTACACTACACCATTGGAATAGGGTGGATCCATGTTCTATCTTCTCTCTTATGTTTTTATTCAGGTTAATTCTTTTCAAAAAACACATTATTTTATGAAAAATTTTGTTTAGTTACTGGTTTTATTTGTTTGATATGAAAAAGAAAAATATATAGATGTGCTTTTAGTTTATATATATACATCTAATCTCTGAAATAATAATATATATTAATTAAAACATACAAAAGTTACATATTTTTTTAATATAAATAAACGAATTCAAATAAAAAGAAAAATGAAGAGGGAGGTGGATCTAGCTTGTGCACCACATGCTCCTATGGCCATGCTAGCTTTTGTTGTATTGGTAAAGAACGTCACCTTAAAATAAGTTGTTAGAATGTCTAATAATATGCACCTTCGTTTTCTATTTTAGAAATAAGTATATATAATGGTATGTTGCGAAACCACCTGTCCAAACTTTAGTTTATATGATGGGGTGAGCGAATGAAGTACGTGAGAGCTGAGCTAAGCTGAGCAAATAAGCATGAACACCAAGCCGTAGATGCGTGAGAAGTGCATGCGGCATGGTAGCTAGGGATTTCTCACAAGCATAAGATTAAAGTTGTGTTGATTAGTAATATACGATAAGTATTAGATACTTTATTTCATTTTGGTATTTTATGTGATACTTTTAATTATCAATGAAAATCGTTTATTTTTATATTAATGTAATTTTTATTATAAAAGTTTAATAAATATTAGTTTGTATTTCATTTTTATCCATTAGTTATTGTTTTGAAATATTAAATATTGAATAAATTAAAAAATAAAAATGTGTTAATTAAAATATTTACTAGCCATTACCTTATACGTAACTACGTACATAAGTGAACGGGAAATATAGAAAGTTATGTGTTAATATGTGAACATCTAGAACATTCACATAACCATTCACACAATAACATATGAAATAACATGTCAACTAAAAGATTATATTATTATTTTTCATGGCATCCGACAATAGTTACACTTGAACCGATGTTTAGCCCAAGTGATTGATGTGAGGTACCCTAAGATCTTACTAAGATAGGAGAAGGTCTTGGCCGGGTTCAAGTTCATTCTATGACAAAAAGGGGATTTTAGTTTGGGTCTAAGGGTTTTCTATCACATTTGGTGATTTTTCTCTTTAAAGTGATCTTAGTTTGCGTACTCAAGTAATGGAGATAATTGAGTAGGCTAGTGACCCGTCAGTGATCCAATTAGTTGTTTAAAAAAATTACACATGAACCAATTTTATGACATGCAATTTAACACGTAATCATCAAGTTCAAGTGATTTTCAACCTTTTTTGTTATATTTTTTGAATAATACTATCAGCACAAAAATATATTAAAAGTAATTTGGATGATAATAGGTGATCCATCATGAAAATCATAATCCACGAAAAAGAGAGCTTCAAGCCAATTAAGACTAATAATATTGGCTCAAAAACTAATAGTTCCGTTGTAAAATGCAGACCTAACCATTAAATAAGAAGCGATGAAACAATGAAACCTAAGAATTCAAAAGGTTTTAGTGAAAATTAATTCGAATAATTCATTGATCGGGTAATCACCATCCATCTACCTAGTTCATTCATTTCCAAATTGGTATTATGTTGAATCTCTCTCACATTGCTTCCTTCTATTGTTAATCTAGCTATGCTCATAAGGTTTATTGTAACCAGTCTTTTCTTTTCACATCAAGTCTTTAAAGAATTAGTTCAAAACACGAGCTAATTGGCTGCTGGAGGTATTTAAAAGAAAGCTAGAGATATTTAAAAGACAAACATATGAGATCTGGTTTGAGATTTGTTCTTTTACATCAAATAACTCATACCCCCTTTAATTCTACTTATTAATCTATATCTTTAGTCTACAACTGTATTTGAATTCAACACCACATAACTCACACTAATATCGCTAGATCAAAGCCGTTGTTACAACGTATCAAGTTAGTTTTTTTTTTTTTTTGAACGGCTAATTGGATCACTGACGTGTCACTAACCCACCCGGTCATCTTCATCAAGTACGAAACCTGAGATCACCCTCAGAAGAAAACTCATATTAGATAAGAAAACCCTCTGATAGGCCTGAAACCCCCCATTATTTTTATCACAGGTGGGACTTGAATCCAAAATCTTCATCTATTTTTATGAGATCTTAAAATACCTTATTTTAACCACTTAAGTTATGGATCATTAGTTAATTGGTTCGTATGAAGTTAGTTGCATATGTCTTTTACCGGTTGATTTTAGCCGCTGGCTTCAATGCTTGTAATAATAATATTTTACTTACAGCCGACATGCCACGTCACATCTTGATATTTGAACGTCTTTTCATAGATGTAAAATTGGAAAATCAATAACAATTACAAAAGATATAATATGATAAAGAATGAAAACTGATTCTTCCCATGTGGGCATAGTTGGTTGACGTCTGTCTGTGTTTTCTTGTAATCGGATGGTGACTTGTGAACCACTTGATGTATGCAACGTGTAATTTAAAATACTTTCTTTACTTCTCTTCTTTGCTATTAAATTTAAAATTAAAAAGGTAGGCCCGTCACTAACTCACCCATTTTGGATGCTTTCTACTACTTGCCTTCTCCACTCTCCATCACTTCCTTTCCTTAGTCCTCTTTTAGATTACGCTTTCAACATTCCAATTTTCATTTACTTTTTAAGCTTATTCTAATCTAACTCTCATTCTAACTTAACAAGTCCGTTATCATTTTCCGAGTCATGCAAATGATATCTGAAAGTGAGAATCAGATATCTAACGTGTCAAATGCCATTAGAGTGACAACATTGTAGGTGGTTGTGATTTCACATACGCTTAGGTGGAGGAAAGATATGCAATTCATAGCTGGCAAAGAGAGAGGGTTGCTTGGGAGGGTAGGAGAGAGAGCTCATCCGTGAGGTGGGGGCCTAGGCTGAAGTGGCTCTATTGGTGAGCCAATCACATTACAGATGCTCTTATGAACGAGTCAAGTATACTCTAAAAGCTATAGTAAAATTACATAAAAACAACCTGAAGTTTAGTATCATTCCAAGTGTTTAAAAGATGGTTAGAAAAAAGATCACCAGTATACAAGAAAATAATGAAGTTATGAGTGGATTTATTTTTGATGGTACAGATGATTGAAATATAAAATAAAATAAAATTATCATGAAAAATACAATAACACGTTAGCCTAAAGCTAAACCTATACTCATATAGTCATATGGATATAATAAGTGACATTGTGGTTCCATTAAATCTGCAGGTAACTATTGATTGGTGGTGCTAGTGTGATTATGTACAAGTTGGTAGGATTGTCTTACCAAAGGAGAGAATGTATGTTGTCATCCAACATGAAAGCCTATTGGTGTGTAGGAATTACTAGGAGTTGGAAGCTTTAGTGTGGCAATAATGCCAGCAGCAAGGGCACTCCATGAAGCAAGAACAAATGCCGGTACGTTTCCTCCACCAAATAGTGCATCCCAAGGGCCCGCACCAAGTGACACAATCATCTGTCGACGTACATATTTATAGAAAAAGTTAAAATATTATTCAAAGAACTGTTTATGAAACAACAGGTCGATCAGATATACTTGACAAGAAAGATCTGAACTACCTGTGGTATTACAATTGCTAGATTCAAAACTCCAATTGCCAATCCTGCAAAAATTTCATAAGCATGTTTTAATCTTCATCATCGGATAAGAATTTTAGATGATAGAATTTATACATGGAGTACATAACCAAATACATACCTTGGCCCCCTCCTGAATCTGCGGTTAGATCTGCTGTGACGGAGAAGGGAACACTGTAAGTTATCTGCAGCAAACATACACATGTCAGAATATTATAAGGCGGAGATTAGTAAAGAATAGGATGAAATCAAAAGTTTTAAGAGATTTAAATATAAATGATATATTGATACTTACAGCAAGGGGAAGGCCCAAAATAGCAAATACAACTAAGGAAGCAGTCTTAATAGCCTCATTGCCTCCTACTGCATTATCAGTCCCTCTAGATTCTTCTAAAGAAATAAAGGTAATGATGGCAGTGCCTGCCATGCAGGCGAACACAATAAAATTGCTTACTGCCCATACGAATTTTGAACCTATCGATCGACACATTGGCTCTATGAAGAAAGAACTGATACCAAGAACCACCTATCATAAAGAAAAAGGACCACTATGGTGAGAACTGATATATAATCTCCATACAAGAGCTTATTTACCAGATGGAACCCTGTAGTGATTATCTAGAAAATGAAACGGTTCTGTTGCTTTATTATGGGTTCTTACTGAATTCAATATCAAACCAAATGCACCTTCTCTGACACCTTCATCGTAAGCTCTGATTTCAGAAGCATTTCCCTTTGGGTCACCATGATAAACCTCTCTACCCATCCAATCTGTATCAAAAAGGAAAAAGGGAAACCAGGACAACTGCACATGTGAAAAAGTATAAGTAAATACAAATCCAAAACTCTGGTTGGTAAGCACACAAATGTTTGAACTCACCCATGTAAGAGCCATTACAATAAGAACTGAATGCATCCCTAAAGGAAGATGGCGTAAGCTGGTCAACAAGTTGACCAGGACTGCACTAGGACTGTTGCTAAAACTCTCGACTTGGTCTTCCTCAACTGTAGAGTTTGATTTCTTCTCGTTGGTATCCAATTCAAAAACATGTTCAAGCCTATTACCAACTTTGTGATCAACTGCATTTTTCAAAGCTTGAGATTCTGAGTGGTCAAGACCATGCTGCTGAGCCTGATGATCCTCCAGAAAAGGATCAACATCTGATAACCTGAGATGCTGTTTTGGCGCTAAGGGAACCTCCTTTGCAAAGTAGAGTGTCACCATCGTACAAAACATAAGAAAAATCTGTGAAAAACACCAACAAAAGAATACAGCCAAAAAAGATAGTCTTAGCATAAACTAAACAAAAGCTTGGAACTAAATACAATAGTGATTAGACAACTTCTTTTTCAAATGTTATAACATTTTACATGTTCAATCACCATAGTTTAAGATTGACGAGAAGTAGCCACAAAACTTTTTTTCCCAATATACTTGAAGATCTTGCTAAATAAACTTTCAAAAGCAAAAATCTTGGCAATTAGTTTCACAATGTAACCTTAAAATCAAATCAAAAGTGAGATGGTTTGGGTTTCTGTAAAACTCACAACCGCAACTAAAAAGGCTGCCTTCAGATTTCCACATGCCTCACAACAAGCTCTACTTGTCAAGAAAGGGAACCAACTGCATATGGAAAGAGTCCAACATTGATTTACAGCTCTAACATAATTCAATGACAAGAGAATATGAGATGGAAAGATATTTGAGTTGAAATACAAATATATATTCATAAAAAGTGTAAACTTTTTCTGGTAGAAGCATGATCTTGACTAGTATCAAAAAAATTCCATGTCTCTAGTATGCCTGTTTACACACACTACCAACATAACAACATAGCATATTGAGGTTTTACCTGTGCCACTTTCCACTAGAACCAGATGAAAACCCTAAAATATTTCCAATTGCCATCCATGTGCAAAATATAGCATTTGCTGAGTTTCTCTGATCAGGGCCTGTGCAAGAATTACAATATCACCATTTCTGAAGGCATAAACATGTTCAAAGAACTTGACAGAAGGTAGTATTCAAAGAGCATTTCAGGTTCGCACCTGCTAAATCAGCAAGAAGACCACGGGCAGGGCCCTACAAGAAAAACAATTACTTGGACATAAATGTGATAGCTACAAACATGTTAATACCTAAAACAAATCCAACAAAAACTTACCTGAACAGTGTTATTAGCAAGGTCAAGCATCCAAAATCCTAAGATGAATACAAAAGCAGCCCTTGGACATGTACCTTTCTTTGAACGTGCTGTAAGACATAACTGGGTTTTACAAATTATATATATCAAATTATTAAAGAGCAAGAAAGAAGCAAGCAGTGACCTGCAATGTTCTTTGGTGTCCCCAATCAAGTATCCAATGTCTGCAGAAAACCCGATAATTATCACCTAATGTGAAATCTAGTTTAGGTGAGATTGAAAAAAACAAAGGCAGAAACATAAATTTTGCAACTGTTGCTCACAGCTAGTGATTATTAGACAATATTATTAGGGTAATTAGTATGAGCCCACGGGCCCAGTTAGATTTTAGGGTTTGCATTATATTCTCTATATATTGTAACCAAACCAATCAATAATATTCAATTCAGTCTTTTACCATCTGACATGGTATCAGAGCCTTAGGGTTCTAGTTACCTTCTTCTTCGCTGCACCCACCACAAAAACATACAAACCTTAGCCGTCGTCATCGAGTTCAAACCCTAGACAGGGCGGTGTGCCGCCACCGCCGCCGCCTTGTCCCACCTTCGTCTTCTGTTTCGTTCTTATCTATTTTCTAGTTTATGTTTAATAAAGCTTCGTTATCGGTTGAGGATTCAAACCTATTACTCATATACATTCTCTTGGTTCGTTCACATCCATTCTTTTGGTTTGTTTCTGGATTATGGCTCCCAATATGCAGCGATTACTATGTTTTCTTTGTTCTTTTTATTTTTTGTTTATCGGTGTTTTAGCCGCATCAAGGACAACGGTCCACGGCCGCCGATCTCAAACTACGGTTTGATTAAATATTTCTATTATTCTTAGATCTACGGATCCAAGAGACCGCCACCTGACCACGATCACTTGTCTTGCTTTCTTTTATTTTTTGTTATATCTACTTATGTCATCTCTTGATCTATGGATTCAAGAGAGTGCCGCTTGCTAGCCTTGAGACATCGCCAACGATTACCGTCTCCGGGTCTCAATTTATTATTCCAAGAATCAAGAACCATGAAGTATCAAGCAAACTATGGATAGCACAATCAACTAAAATATGGATGACAACATCAAGCACAATATTGTTTGTTGCCAATAGTTTGGATAGTCAAGTCGATCGAAGCATGTTTATCTTATTATTATTGTTTTATTTTTTTTTTTGTTTCCCAGTCATAGCATCAGGTTACTTTCGTTACGACTGTGGGGGAGTATTAGACAATATTATTAGGGTTATTAGTATGAGCCCAAGGGCCCAGTTAGATTTTAGGGTTTGCATTATATTCTCTATATATTGTAACCAAACCTATCAATAATATTCAATTCAGTCTTTTACCATCTTACAGTGATATCATGAGAGATCCAAGCAAGATAAATGGTCGCCTTCTGCCATATTTCAAAGAGCATTTGTCACTCCAAATACCAACGCAAGGTTGAACCTGAAAAAATGGGTGATCATAGGAGACTAATCAAGTTCAATTTTCATCAGAGAAGATGACTCTCATAAACTTACATAGAGAAAAAAAGCAAAAACAAGCACCACAGAATGTTTCTTTTCGAATATTCAAATGAACCATCGTATTTCATCAACGTTCCAACAAAAAATGCCACATGCACTACAAATGTTTATTAGTAAATATCATCTCTCTCTGTAAGTCTGTATGCTAACTGAAATTTCATGAATATCTACAAATGTATATGTACCCCCTTCATTTAAATTGTTCAAAGTATGTCAATGGTAAAATAGATAAAATTCAACAAGGTCTTTATGGATAGTAAATAATTACATGTTTAATGCTTCATCATGCTGTCCTAACAACAATATATCAAGATGAATTGATGACACTGCATCATTCCTCACTTAGCTAAAAAGCATATTCAACTGTATACTGTTACAAAAGACTCTCATCAATTGATTTGTAACATTATGAAGCTTCTTTATGTATGTTTTTATCCTTAAAAAGGCCTCAGGTATAAGGGATGCTAATTTATGGGAAGAGCTAAGTCTAACTTTAACAAGTTTAGAACCATGAGGTAATAAAAGACTTACATAGAATCAGAGACTCAAAAAATTGTAAACTAATTATATATACAGCATAACCAAATTTACTAAGTGCTGGCATTCACACATTAACCACATCAAAAGAAACTTTCTAGTTTACATAGCAGTGGCATACTTCTGAACATAAATCATATAAGTGAAAAGATATCCTTATAACTTACCACTAGACCTGTGATAGGTCCACAAAGCCAGATAAACGAGGAGAATGCATGTTGTCTGTACCAAAAATAAAAGGAAAGGCATTGATAACAGGGAACCAGAATAAAAAAAAGACCATGCTAACATGAGACAGAGAATTGACATGGACGAAGCCATTCATAAAAATATACATACTTTCAAACAACTGTATGCATACACACCCTTAACATATACATATGTGTGAATTTTGTTTGTAACAAAATGCCATGTGATACCCTTGAACGAATGCATCAAGGAGCCATTGTCAAAAAACTCTTGGAAAGAAAACTCAAAACTGTCTAACATGGGATATACTTCAGTAATTTCAATCTTATACTATGTAGCTGAGATTGTGCTTTCAGATTTATACTCCAAGCAATCAAATACAACATGCACAAATGCAACAAAAGGGCATCATATCCCAGACCTTCAAATGTACACATGGAAAATACAGCTAGAGAGTGTGCTTGATACCATCATGCTAGTGCAAATGTAACAGGTACATCATGAACATCATGTTACATTCCTAAATGTTTCTGTAACTAAATCACATTGTTATCAACAATGTTCAGTCTAGCTAAGCAAAAATAAATTCCAAGTTACAATCTCATTTGACAACTAAACAATCAAGTTCTTACAAGTTACAACCATTTTCATCTATACAAGTGACCACAGGATTCAAACACTAAAGTAGAAAAATAACAAAAATTCCTCCACAGAATGTAAATGTACCGTGAGAAAAACAAAAACTCAGTAGTATTAGTCAAAAGCGATCTGAATCATATGATACCTGAATGTAAGCGGTTAGAAGCGAGAGTTGCAAGGCCCAACCAAACTGAACACCGGCTGCAACGCTACAACTCAAAATCAACGTACTTAAGCTACAATTCTTCGTCGGTGACCCTAGCGACGGAGAAGAAGAATTGGAGGCATTTCTATAAGGAAATACACTTGACTTATCGGATTCGATTCCTCGAAGCGCCTCGTCTTCAAAATTAACCATTTCAACACTCGCATCCGCATCATGCTTGAGGTTTTCGTAGGGCGCACGCATCGACAGCGCATCCATAACTTATTCCGATTCAAACGCATACGTGAGACATTGGTGTGGATGTAGACCTAATTTGATCTTATTCCGTTGTTGATTCGATTGATTTGAGATCTGTGATTGTTGTGAATTTGAAGGGTGAAAGTTGGACAGGGGGAGGGAATCGTGGATGGGACGAAATCGAGACATGATGCGGTGAACGCCGCTGATCAGGACCAGCGTTGACTTCCCGTTACTCTGATGCTGAACCTTGGATCATGAGTCTTTTTCTTCTTCGTTTTCTTATGACAGGGATAAAAATTATATTCTACGTCTATGCTGCTTCTAAACTCAATACACTTCCCTTTGTAAAATTTAAATTTACAATCATTTGGTTGGGAAAAACATTTTTATTTATAATTAGGTTGAAACCGGATTGAAGAATTTTAGGTTATTCGATTAAATAGGTAAACACTAATATGACTCGTATAATAATTCATGTTAAAAACATTAATTTTAATCTGAGCTCACTACTAAAATGGTCATGTTTCGGGTGGAAGCGTATTTATAAATGCATGTAATACGTGGTGAGTTGATAACAATTTAAATAATCATCAACTTCATCTTAAATCAATATTTTTGAAATTAGAGTTTTTTTTTTTTATAATTGCTTTTTTTTTTCTTGTCCCTTTTTCTCGATTAAACTTTTATGATTTGTGTGTATATAGATAGGTGGAAGCAATTAATAAAGTTGCTAGCTAATAATCATGTGAAAATTGATCTCACTACTAAAAATAAATAGTTAGAGAAAGTCAAAAAGCAAAGAATCATATGTTAAAATGTAATATTTCTTAATAACTCTCAAAACCTCAACTAAAAGATCATATGTTTAAATCCTGTAAAATACACATATGTTAATTTAGATGTAAAGTAGAGAATAAGTATGTTCCGGTCAAAAAGAAATTCCTTTTTCTTAAATTGCAAATGTATGTTTCTTAATGACGTGTGAAAACTTATGGTATGAAGCTAGAGACAATCCTAGTTAACCATTCTGGTATGAAGCTAGAGACAATCCTAGTTAACCATTCTAAAGAGGGTATTTTCTATTAACATACAACAATCCATTAGTCTTAATTTTTTTTTTATAATTTTATAGATAGAAGCTGGTTAATTGGTAAAAAGTTTGTCATTTTGAGCTATCTATATACAACAATAAGTAGTCATAATCATTGCCTGTAACTTAAGTTGAAAAAAGACATTAGAATTCGTCTTGGGAGGTCCAGAGTATCGCTAACCTAGCCACAAACTAATGAGAGCTGTATACACCCGCGGCTGATATTAATCATGCATCTTCGCTAAGTTGAATGAGACCAAGATACAGTCAGACAACTCCATTGCTTTACACCAGAACACGCAAATAGCCGGATTAGTATAAAATACCTCTTTTTGAGGTCACCTTTGTCGTGATTCTATTCATCTCAACTCTCCATATGAGGAAATTGATTTTCAAGGTAACCCACTTTGACCATACATATGATGAATGATTTTGATACCCAATTCTACGATTCATCTTCACCCTAAGGGACTTGACTGTGAATACATTGGTGATTGGTGTCATCTCCCACCCAGGTCCACTTATTCTTGTTAGCGGAAATCACCATTTGATTAGATTTGTGTACACTGTTGAAACTCCATAATCCTCTAAAATCCCTCTTCCATCTCCATTCCCAGATTAATTTAACAAAAAGTTGTAAGCATTTCATAAATATCAAAGTTAATCTATGAATCACACTAGTATTTCGACAAGCGATATATCAACAGAAAAATTTTCTTTAGATACAGGAAAGGTTTTTAATGTATTGTTTATTTGTCTGGCTTTATTATATTTAGATATAATTTGAAAGTCTACCCATCTGAAGGCTAAAATTCTAAAACCATTACTTCATTTGCCAACGCCATTGTTACCCAAATCTGCAGCAGCTTTAGCAGCTCGACTCAATGCATCAGACATCCAAAGAGCTCCTTTTGAAAAATAGCTACTGTTCACGACAGTAGTAGCAGCAGCTGCAGCTGATCTTCCAGTGGCTGACATGATTGATTTAGTTGTGTCGGAAATATGGTAATTCTTGTCTACAGATCTAACAGCTTCGACACCAGCACAAAGCTTGTCAGTGAGCCCGATCCTCTCACTTAGCTCAGCCACTTTTGCAGCTGCACTTGCTGATACTCGATGAGATTCGTCAAATGATTTAGCTTTTCCCAGGGCGTCTTTGCCCAGAATATACCCTTTGGCCAACATTGTTTTCACCACGTCTTGAGCCATAGTCACTGCTTCTCCTGCTGAATAAGCATATTGGTGTCCTTGGGGTGACGCCTGCATGAGTCAAGGAAGCCGTAAGAAAAATGGATGGTCAGACAGGTTAAATAACAGGTGAAAACTGATTCGAGTCAAAAAGGGTAAACGATATTTAGTTTGGGGCGACGACAGGGGTGGGTCGATCCACAAATATTTCATTGGCCATTTCTTTCAACTTATATATATATATATATATATATTAATGTGTTGAGTATGATTATAAAAAACTATATTATTACAATAGTAATCTATTTCCCAACACAGACCTTTTAAACTGTTTCCGTTTAGAGATACAACATAACCCAAATTGACCAATTCATAGATGGGGTAGTGGGTTAGATATTTAAGATGCAAAAATGGGTTTCGTTCATATCCACAACAGAACAAAATGTCCTTGCAAAAGCACAACAGAACAACTCCTAGCCACAGGAACTTATGATACTAAAATGTCCTTCAAATCTCCGATTGAACTAGTATGATTCTTCCACATGCATGGTTCAACCTAAATGATTCATCAATCACATAGCAAGATCTTGACAATCTTAACAATTACACATTTCCAATCAATCAAGGTTAGATCTTGCAACTCTTTAAGTGTCCAATAGCTTATGACCATGAGTTACATCATTGGTTCAATTTATTGACTGAATAAGGTTATGAGAATCAAAGTATATAAAAGACCATCAAAGCTTAGTGATTACTTTGTCTATTTCTTCACCATAAAGTAATTAACAATGAAGATATGACTTCTCACAGAGTCACAGGAGTTCTTTATCTATAGCAGAAAAAAAAAAGGACCAGCTAGGAAAGAAAGATGCTTTACATATGAAGTGTTTCCATCTTCTGGGATCCATGAAGAAGCTCTGTTCCAATACTCAGGATCGTCTGAATCTTGTCCCCATTTGGTTATGCATATAGTCTGGTCCAAAAGAGTTGCTCCCTGTAAGTTTTAAACAGAATAATATTCAGAGCCCATATGTAAATCTTGTCATCAATAGAACGACACCTTCATAAATTTACACAAAGGGTCAATCTTACGCACCAGTAACTTAACTTAACTGGTAGACAAATATATATTATAATTACAACAATTGGTTTCCTAAAACAAATTGCAGCATACATGGAGCAGGGACACCACCACATTTGCGTGAGATAGTCTGCTTATTGACTAGAATATCTTGAACAAATAATGAATTTTGCAAATAAGTGAGATAGTCTGCTCATTGACTAGAATATTTTGAACGAATAATGAATTTTGCAAATAAGGTGAGAGCAATGACTTACACTAAGTAAAACTGCTGTTTCTAGAGCATAAGCGTCCTTAAATGTTACATAAGCTGTACAAGCATCTTCGCCAGCTCTGTATAAAACCACAACAATATCTCAAGTCAGGATAGTGTAGTAATCATAATTGATACAAACATAGAATTCTCAAAAAAAGAAAACAAATAAAGCGATGAAAAATAATTAACGTACGCATACTGAATATTAGTTGCAAGAGATTAATATAAAATCCATTAATTGCAATACAGAATAAAAGGAAAACCAAATGAGATAAAATTTCCAGTTAGTCAACAACTTACAAATAAACCCTGATGAAAATGAATATTTCCAACAAATATTAGTTGACAACAAAATCTAACACAGCTATATCAGGGGGTAGTTGGTTTGCATAAGGAAAGTAAACAAAACTGAAACGATAAGTTTGCGGTAATATTAATGGTCTATAACTTTAAAATAGAATCTTCAGTGCTTGAGAAGCAATCGCCACAGGCTTTACACAACAATGAGCAAATTCAAAATTAGCATATATCATAATGAAGAAGTATTAGCAATTACACTAATAAACAATCAAATGGGAAAATTATTAATAATAAACAGCTTATAAGCATATCAGATTTTTAAACCACCTGATGATATCAATATGTTCAATCGCTCCACAAAAAGCAAAGAAATCACGAACATCATTCTCAGTCGCCCTAGGGGACAAGCTGGTAACTTCAGCTATATTTTCTATAGCCATATCCAACCTGCCACAAAAGAAATAGATTATACACATGTTTTTATTGAAGAATGATGTTGCGGGTATCTCCAAGACTAAGAAAAATATTCCATGTATCAGGCTACATGGACAAAAAGATTTATTCATCCTGTTTAATCTTTGCTCAGCTGGGATTAGCTTCACGCGATATGAAAAAGTGGCATACTTCTATTGACAGTTTTATAAAGTCAACAGTATGGTTAGAGGTGGATCGACTGTAGATAATAATAAACTCAAGCTTGGGGCCTCCATATTAAGAGTCCTCCAATTTAAGGGTTTAACTTCGTACAACTTTAAGGTTTTAACAAGAATAGCAAAGAATCAGTATTCTTGAAATGGTTCTCTTCACTAAACTCACTCTTACTCTAACATGTGTAATCATGTGCCTTTTAGTTCTCAAGAGTTAGGATCGTAAGGAACAAAAAATATTTTTTTACAAAAAAGTCCCCAATTTTAGAATCAGCTTTACGCCCAAAAACGTTCACCCAACCCTACACACGGTACTCACCAATTTAAAAGCGTATAAATTCTTTCCTACGTATATAAACACTGAATTTCCAGTTTAGTCCCAAATTCAACTTTGCATCTTAAGAACAGTAGATGACCTAGCAGAGTACACATATGTCATCAGTACGCAATGAGAAAGTTAGAAACCCTAAATTCCAACAATTCAGATAATGAAGACTTAATTTCAAAAATGTTCGGTCACATATGGTTTCTTAAAATCAAAAGCCAGAAACCACAAAAAATTTCAACAAAAAGGGTTGCACATACCACTAGATCAAAAACACGAACTGAAACCCTATATAGCCATTCTTTAGAAAACTACAAATAACACTGTGATGTGCGATAATCAACCAAATTTGTGAGTGAATTAGAGTGATAATCAAGAGATTGTTCAATCAATTGCAAACATAAACAGGAACAAATACCAAACAGAACATCGAATCAAATCAGTAGAAACGAGAATAGATTATGTATCATCAAATTGTTACGTACCTCTTCTCTTTGCAACGTGATCGAAGGACGGTGAAGAACAGGAATGCGTTGGTGGAATGGTAATCACTAATCAGAGAGTTTGATTGGTTTAACAGAGGATCGAAGCTTCTGCACAAAAGCCAAAAGCAACTTTACACGTTAACGTTACCGTTACATTGCCGTTTCCATCATTATCTTACCTATAAACCTCATGAAATTGTTAAACACCCCCTTAATATATACCGTAATAAGGCATAATATTTTCTTGATGGAAAATTCAAAATACATGATATAATTAGGGTGTTAATAGTGTCAAGTGGTGTGGTTGAATAAGTGAAACCAACCATCATTCATATACTTATTTATATACAATCAGGACACATTGAAAATCATGACTCGATTTCAGTTAGGGTTTTGCTAGTTAAATTTCGTCTGGGGCTACCGTCTCTTGAACCCCACTATTAGGAGCGTTATCTCCGGAGCACCGCCAAGAGGGTGTTACCCTTTTGGAAACCCCATTACTTTGAGGTTTCGCCCTTAAAAACCGATGCGGTTCTAATACCGAAAATCATAATCAACTCAAGCTACCATGTACTTTGTATCTTCATACTAGTTTTATGAATATTATGATTATATTAGTCACCTAGTCAATCGTATTATGCTAAAATATCTAACATGAGACACTAAAAATCATGTTAACTAAAAATCATGTTATGTTCGTGTCAAATTCAGGTCGACCTATTTGATGTTTATGAATAATACTTTTTAAAATAATCCTTTTTACAGTTAAACGGGTTTATGGTTCAACCTGTTTATTAAACGTGACGTGTTCGGTTAACACGTTTACTAAATGGAACGTGTGTCAGCTTGATCGATTTGTTCAGCTTAATAAATCTATTAACATGTTTGTAAAACATGACGTGCATGTTCGAGTTAACCTAAATCTTATTTTATCTAATCATGTTTAAGTTACTGCCATCAATATGTCAGATTCGTTTACATATAACTGATTAGTAATTATATATGCTTACTTTTTAGTATCGTTACTTAATTCATCATATCATGTCTTTATCTTTACGTAAATCATTTTTACTAGAAACCTCAATCGCCTGACCACTACTTGCTACGGGTTGCAGGGTAACCTAATCACTGTCAAAGTCATTAAAACCGTCACCGGTATCATCACATTGGACCTGAAGCTTTTATTTCATGTCTCCTTTTTCACTCTTTTTTCTTCTTCCTTCTTCCTACCGACATTGAAAACACGTGGAATGGTATTTCAAACATGCTGAAGACGCGTGTTAAATTCACTACATAAAAATGTATCAAAACAGCACAACTGTAGATTGAGGATGGACGACTAAGATTTTAAAATTTACTATTCATTTCATATTTACTTTAAAATTCTCTCTTTGAGAATGGGAGGTGACATGCATGTTCGGATTTTGGATGTGAAGTCACCTTTAATTTCAAATGAAAGGTGTGTTACGGGGCACAAGACCAATAACAACTAGATCTAAACTATCAAACACAATATACTTAAAAACTTATTCCATGTTGTCTCGTTAATCTTTTTGGGTTGATGTATATATATAGAGTATATGTACGTACATGTAATAAACTTCAAAATATAAAAAAAAAAATACTTTATTTTGAATACATCTTAGTTTTTAATAGGATTTAAATCGAGGTAATTAAGACAGGGAAGTACCCATTTTTATGAGTGAGAGTAAAAAGCATAGTAAAATGTTATACAAAATTAAGCATTTTTGAATGCTAATATACTTCTAAACCATTTTGGGGTTTATAATAATAATAATATATTTTAAGTTAAATTTGATTATGCTCTCTGGGATTGGATAAAAAAAGATTTTCTTTTCTTCAAAATTTAAAAAAATTAATTTCAGTCTAAAAATTTTATTATTTAGAAGTAAATTGAACTTAAACTAAAACATCTTATACACTTTTAAATTAATATTGAAACAAATAATAAAACATTTGTATTTAACTTTATATTTATATAATATTTTGAATGAAATTTATTATTCTAGTCAAACTTCAAAATACAAAACTGAAATTAACTCCACACTTTTTATTTGAAGTTAATAATAATTGGATTATGTTTTGGTTGCATTTCTAAAACGGACATGTCATTAAACATGTCATTATATATAACGGTTCGCTGGCCAGATATGTTAGAGTAATTCAACTGGATTTAAAAAACCGGATAATATGAAAACTAATTTTTTTTCTTAATTAAAATATGAAAATAAAAAAGTATGAAAGTTAAATTAGTAACACCTATTCAAATTTAAAAAACATACATATTTAAGTTTTCGATTTTTCCTCCACGCACCATTTACCTGGATATGTGGGGCGATACCTAGGAAATGCAGGTGGAATTGACTATTTTCTTTAATTTATCGATTTGACAAGTTAATAACATAACGCGTAACATCATATAATTAAAGTTAAGATTTAAGGTTACGCTAACTTAAGGTTTAAGGCTTTCAGGTTTCTGGATAATTAAAGTGTACCTAAGCTAGTTTTTTTGTATTTTTCTCTCAGAAAAAAGAAATATTAAGCAAGAAAACTTGATTGTTTTTTTAAATGGCGAATGCTACTCTTAAAAAAATAAAGTTTTTAGCAAAAGGAATCTTATATGTATATTTGTTTTTAAAATATATACTACATAGCCAGAAGAAAGTTGTTAGCAAAAAGATAAACCATATTGCAATTATATACACAATTAATCCTTTAAAATACTTATAATTAAGACTAATGAATTTAAGCATGATAAAATATGAAATTTCATTTTTTTCAAGAACTATAAGAATACTGTGTAACTCATTTTATTATTTTGTGTCTTTGGTCAACACATCACAATTTCCACATACATAACCAATTTGCATGGCAATGTGGGGTCTAAGTCACGTGTTAGGATTAATCGTTTGTTTGTCATTGGTCATGAGCTAGGTTCATATCATAAAAATAAATTACATATGAATAAGAACCAATATTATATAAGTTCTTATGATTTGTGCATGGTTTTCAACCTTTTGATTTATGGTTTTGTTCTTGTTTAAACTTCAATCAATAGTACGTTAATCCATCTAATTACATAATAAAATTAACATGTTGCTTTGAAGTTCAATATTATGGTTCTCACTTTACATATGTGTGTATGTATACACATTGTATCAGAAGATGGAAATAATTAACTCTTGAGAAAATCCCGAAATATATATATATATATATATATATATATATATATATATATATAATAAAATATGATAAAAATATTACATATGAAGAAACCCTAGAAGGTTAAACCAAGAGGAAATGCATATAAACTGATTAATTATTAGCTAATACATGACTTAAAAGCTAATCAATTAGCTTCATAAATTAAGTAATTACTGGATCGATCCAATGTATATATATAGTCACATAATTAAGCTCCTAATGATGGCTGCTTGAGCACTGTCGGTGTCTGCAGAGTTCAAAAGCTCTGATAACTTTTCACTTAAGTCATCAACTTCTCTGTGCAAGCTTCTAATGTAATTACATGTCTCCTGCAACACCTTCGAAGCTGAAACCTACACATACATCCCATAAAAACACTTGATACATTATTATTATGTTATTAATACATTTATAGGTATCGCAACTAGTGTGACATGCTATGGCAGTTTGTTATTAATTTTAACCGCGCGTAAAAAGAGATATATTTAAAGGACAAAAACATTCTCAAGTACTATTCTCCTGGAATCCTTACAAAAGGTATGTATGTACTATATCAATGTATAAGTTAGGATACCTTATATATACGAATAAATTTTTGTTTTTTTGAAACTAACACTTGTGAGAGAGAATCAGTAGTATCTTTAGACACACAAAGGGACATAATATATGGTTGAATGAGTCCAACACAGTCACATGCACTCAAATAGAAGGAAGTTAGCTACACTTGGGTTAGGTGCACCACAAGAATTTAATGCAAGTATGTGTATGTGTGTGTGAACCATATCACACAACACTTATCTACACAAAGGCAAAGGAAAACCACACAACAACCATAAACCAATTAATCATCAACTTGAAAATGCAATGTGGATTTGAGTTGCTACAACTAACTAGCTAGTTGCACTTTGAACACCCAATTGACAATGGCTTTTGTACTTTATGCAAGTGGGGTTGTACTTTGGTTGATGACAGGAGTACTTCTCACATAAACTTTTATGGAGGTACATATATACAGTACGAAAAATCAAGAAAATTATCAATAAATTTAAGTTGAATTATGCATATAATTTACCTTGGAACTCTTGGTTTGGTTAATGTCATGGGGAATAAGTTGCTGTAACTTGGTGATGAGTTCTGCCATCTGCGCGTCATTGATCATCGATGCTCCGGCTTGTCGGGAACGAGATCTTCTGCTCGACATTGTCGATCGGCCGGAGAGGAAAAAGGAGTGATATAAATGATTAATGTTTTGGAGGTGAATGTTTGAGGACAAGTTGAAGGTTGCATGGAGGAAGATGTGAAGATGGCTTTGCTTTTAAATAGGGAGAATGTAAAGGGGAGAGAGGGGGGCTCCATACATGCATTATGATTTTAAGAGTTTTAAAAAGATATTTTTGTTTATGTAAATTGACGTATATATTACTTTTTACACCTTTAATATTTTCAAATCCTAAAAATTGTAAATTTAATTTGATGATTCTCTTTAGAATTAAAATGGTTGACTTCCTTTGAAATAAACGGGAGAAATTAATAGCAAAGGCTAGTTTTGCACTTCTCCTGTGTTACTATAAAAAAACCTGATAGAATTGAAAATCATAATGCTATTTAATAAAAGAAGAAAAAACTTAAAATAAAAGAGAAAATGCTACAAAATAGAGAAAGTAATAATGTGCAATCGCTATATATCAAATATGTTTCAACTAGAAAGCCATATGGCTACAATCGGATAATTAGTAGTAATATTACACACACATGCACACACATATATAAAATCAATCCCATTTACCAAATTGCATAGCACAAATAACTTACATTTGTTACAATCTAGCTTAGCTACTTTGGCTATTTATTTGTTTCATGTCATTGTAAAAATCATAAAATTAGATCTAAAGGTTATAGTCAATCTAATTATTTGAATGTTAATTTTCAAGTTTTTTAAAAGTTTTAATATTACAAAAAAAATTATAATATTTCTTGAAATCTTATCCATACTACTTCATAAAACATTTGAGTAGAACAAAGTTGTCATTCCACTTAAATTTGAAGACACCTAATGAGAACATTTTTGGTACTCAAAAAATTTAGTATTTATGAAATAATTTTGTTATTTAACGAAAGACATATTAAATCTTATACAACTATAATAATTTATTTTGTTATTTAAAGACATGTTATATAATAAATTCCAGTTTAAATAATTATTAAAATCCAGTTTATTACTTTTTATACAAAAAGATAAATCTCACAATTCAATGACAAAAAAATTATTGTTTAAATATTAATCGTCTTTTGAGAAACGAATAAAACTTTTATTTGTGTTCCAGATTACTCATGATTTTGTCTTAAAACTAAACTGAACCACGTCATGCATATCCTTGAATCACCAATGTAGTTGTGTTCCCCGCTCCGGCGCACGAGGTTCAAACTACTTGCAATAAATAAGTAACTTCAGTTAATACATGTCAAATTTTGGTGTAAATTTTTATTTCTTGCATCTCTCTCCCTCATTAAATAATAATGATTTTAGGTAACGACAAATTAAATTATAATAATATAAACTACAACTTATTGAACGATACGATAATAATCCATATAATCCTTTTGTACAATAATAAGCTTGATTTTCATTTTTGTTGCTAAGAGCGCACAATCTTATTAGTATAATCATTTATTAATTTACAATTGAATTTCACTCGATATTACTCACGATGATGATTGTGAATGAAATACTCGATATTACTCACGATGATGATTGTGAATGAAATACGAAAATGTACAGCAAAAATGGAGTGAAAAGTGATTGGAAATCAAGTGTAGCTTGATGATGATTATACTATTAAGATTGCTTTTAGCAACAAAAATTAAAGTTAGAATTATTATTGGTCAAATTTATAATATGAATTTTTATCGGTCAATAGATTTAGTTTCAATTATTAAATTCTAATTTGACTTAAGTAATTAAACATTTAAAATAAATATTCTTTTTTTTATCTATAAAAATTACTTAACTATAAGAAGGTTTCAATCATATCTATTTAAAATATGATTATAAAATTCTTAAAATTTCATTCTATGTTATTTATAGCTCTTAATTTATATATTATTAATTATCAACTTAAAGATGCATCAATGGTTATACAATAAGCTTTAAAGGTTGTATATTTTTTTTTCTTTCTTTTTAAAATTTATATTTTAAACCCAATATTTTTACATCTTTTACAGTTTAACCCCTATAATTTTTCACTCTCAACTTTAGTTCCCTATACTTTTCATTTTTTATAGATTTTTCGTTTTACATTTCGGTCTAAATTTTGAGAGTTAACACATCGTAACGTGTGTGTGGTTCAACGTTGTCACACATATTTTTTCTCATTTATTGGCAACGTCGCAACGAGCGAGTCCTAGATCGACTTTTCTAATGTTTTTGATGTTTTACGTTTTCGTGTGTGGTTCAACGTTTTAACGTCTACTTTCCATTGGGTTTCATTTTTCGTTTCTATTGTTTTTTTAATACGAATTTTTAGGTGTTGGTGGTAGCTGACCATGATGTGACATTGATGCTACCTGACACGGTTTTATGCCCCCCGCCGCAACACGGGATTTTAATACTAGTTATTTATTATTTATTATTTCATCAAAGCGTTATAAGTTATAACATTCAATATATAAATCTTCATAGAAATTGATGATTTACAAACGGTCATGATATATATATATATATATATATATATATATATATATATATATATATATATATATATATATATATATATATATATATATATCTAACAAATTTTAAGTTTATATTTTATTTTATCACAACTAATATAGTATATTTAATATAGATCGCTAACGCTGATCATAAATTTAAGTTTACTCTTAATGTTTCGTATAGCTTCAACTTAAGTCTTAATTTAGCATGATATATATTAATAGGTCGGGGGTCCCCTTGCTTCGTATACGTTGGATAATACCAAATGAAATTAAAGAATTGAAATACATATACAAAAATGTCAGACTCAAATGGGAGACATTTGCCTGTGAAGGCACCATAAACATACCAAAATGTTTAGTAGGTATTTGAAAGGAAATGTCTAAAATAACCTTTCTGTTCACGACCAAATATAAAGTGGTTATCGTACTAGTAGTGTGTAAATCTTGAAGGACATGCATGGGGCTCGGTTATGTGGTCAGGATTAAAGATCCAATAATGTTTTGGCTAGGTTATGGTGGCCTCTAGATGCAAAATGTAGGGGCACATATGTGAAGTTGTCTCCTTATTATTGAGGTTTAAAACAATTAGACTATAGTGTATGCATGAATCTATGTTGGACACCAAACAAAACACATTAAGTTAGGGTGTCTAGTTATGTTGGATCTCATGTGCTCATTGCATGTCTTGGTCGACATAAAATCTTTTAATAAACACATAAATTAGTTTAATGGTACATTTTTTTAAATAGATATAGATGATACCCGCACATGAAAAAAATAATTTAAAGATATGATTGAGAGAAATTAAAGTAACTGGAAATCAAGTCTGTCTAATACAGCGCGTATGCAAACATTGTAACGCGTGTTGCGGCGGTGACATCATATAACGTGATTAATTACATACAAAACAAATAAAGTTGCATCAGTTCGGTATAGATGAAACAAATTCTTTTGCCTAACACGTTGCGCCGTAAACTGTGCCTAACAATGAAGAGAAAATCACTCGAGAAAAAAAATCAATTGGAGAAAATAGTTAAAAATGTAAAGGCAAAAAAGTAATTAAAAAATGCTACAAATGGGATTCAAACACAAGTTGGATGATTTAAAAGCTAGAGATTTAACCACTCCTGTCACAACACGCTTTAGTTAAAAGCAACATATTGAAATTTACCAAAAATTGATGGTTTCCTATTATCCATCGACCTTGATATTTAAGATATAGTATAATATTTAGACATTTTTTCCGTTATTATTTTTTTTTCTTTATAGGAATATGAGTTAAGGTTGGTGTGTATTATATTTTGCTTGGATAATTATTATACTTTTATATTTTCCTAAATATATATCAAATTAATTATAATGTATTATATCATGAATATATACTTGTTAATATAATACAAATCATTATTCACAACAGTTATAATTTTGTGTGTATTTAAAGTTGATCATCAATTTTGTATTATTCAAATCACACAAATTATGATGCAAACTTATATGGTTATAAAATGTGAAAAACGTGCATATATGATCAATAAATATTCCTATAATGATATGCAACTCAAAAGAAGAGCTACTATTAAAATAATTTTATTAACTTTCTATATTTTCACGTTTCAATTCAAAATTTATCCTGTGAAAGCATTATTTTTGACATGTTATAAAGCAAAGATAACTTTCAGTTTTATGTCAAATTTTTTTAAAATAAATTACATTTCTGTTTAAGAGTATATATAATTTTTTGTAACATTTTCGTGAGTTTTTCTATACCAAGTATATATAACATTATTGGGGAAGGTTACGCGTCTTCCTTGGGAAGGGTACAAGATACTTGTGTGATTCTTCATCCATTTTGCATGATAATTTCACCATTCTTGCTTGATAATTTCACATCCATTCTATATACCTCTCATGAAAACACCACTTTATATTCTAAACTTTTTCTTCTTTTATATCTAACTTTCACTTAGCAACTTTTTATATCGATTGATCTAATTTTTAAACGTGAGAGTACAACAAACATAATGGTGACAACAATCTGGAAATCCCCAAAACATGATGGTACAGCTGATAGTGACGACTACGGTGAGAGTGATTAGTGTACTTTCTAAATTCATCCTAAAATTTTGCTCAAATACAAATATCATTTGTTTTCTTTTATATTTCCTTTTGCATAAATTGATATGTCAAACAATTAATAGAATATTCGTGTCCTGGTAGTATATGTAGTATGTAAAAACATTAGTATATAGTACGAAAACATTCTTGTCAATCTATAATGTCATACAAGTGATAATTATATTATTTGATGATAAGAAAAGATAAAAGATTATTGGTAAAGTTACCATTTCACAAACAAAATTATATTTTTTTATATTATTTATGGTCAAATAAGTGTCTTGTTAAAAGTTGGTAACAAATTTGTTTTTGATATATATTGAATAATAACTTAACTCTATTAAGATAAATTAAGCCTCAATCTTAATTTTGGTTTTATTCATTAGCAATTATTTATAACATGTTAACAATATTGTGTATGGTTCACATGATAATTTTACTAAATGCCAAACATCGTTGTCCCCCCTGCCTCCTAGTTTATGCATAGCTCAAGTAGAAACACACTGTCATTTTTTAATTAAGAAAACTAAAACATCACTAAATATTGAAACCATACAAGACATGTGTTTCAATAAACAAATATGTAATGATTAGATAAAACTAAAAAAAGGCTAACAGCACAAAAGTATATACATACACTTTTTAACAAGTTTTTAATTGTGCGAGACCATTAAGATTTTTATTTTTTTAAGTATTGAACTTAACACACATATCTCGAGCACCTTGATCTATTTGCTCCCCCTAATTCTCGATCCTTATTTACTAATAAAGTCAACCAACAAACATAGGGCTGAACCCATTCCATCGTTGTAAAACAACTTAAAGATATTTCTCCCCTTCCAAAACACCCGCGATGGCATTGTTATTGTTATGTTGTAAGAATTCTCAAAGAAAATCAATCGTCGTTACTGGTGAAATAATTGATTTGAGTGTACGTGAGATGCTTGATTGTTGGGTCGTCTTCAACGAGGGGATGCAATAACTTATATAGGGATAGATCAAATGAAGAATGAAAATTAAAGTATAAAAAATTTAGAAAGGATTATGAATCACTGCCTATACTAATTCAATTGTTAAAATTGAGAGAATATTGTAATAAATAAGAAGATAAACATGACTGAACAACAAAAGAAAAATTCCTGTTAATTTTATAGGATAGTACTACTATGTTTTTTCCTAATAAAAATCAACTTTTGTAAGAAGTCTAAATGGAATATCCACAACTATTGTAACAGTTGGTACAGCAGTGCATTTAGCTATTACAATTTACAATGCACAAATGAACCATGCAATTACGACAATATGTCTGTCTAACCTATAAAATTATGCATCCAAAACCACTTGTAATTAAAACAAACACGATTTCTCTCACCCAAAGAACACAATATCCTAGATTCTTCATACGCTTCACATGCAAAATCTACTTTCTACGATAACCAACCCCATATTTTGTGTAGTATCCTAAATTGTATATTGTCATCAAAATTGGACAGTTATTGATGCACATAATTGTAGCTTTTATATAATAAGGTATATTTACCATTAATACATTCATATAAAGAATTTTAATTCGATGCACATGATTATAAACCATGAACATTAAACATGTCTTTTAATAAATTTTTAATGTGGTAAAAAAAAAAAGAAATGCTAAAGGTTTTTTATGCTTTCTCATAATATTCCCAACCACCCATGTAGTAACTTACATGTAGCTACTCTCAGTATGTCCAAAATAGGACCATGCCTTATCCTCAAGCACCTAAAGGGACGGTTAAAAGAAGCAATAGTCAGTTTACACAAAAGTCAAACCTATTTTTCAACCATGTGATGTGTTCCTAATTTGCCCATATGCTGTCACTAGGGCATTCTCCCAGCCCCTCAGCCATATACATCCCCTGTAAATTTGCATATATTTTTCTCAATAAAATATATGAGTAGCTTTGACCATTTGGAGAACAAAGAGTCAAACCTTTTCCCCGAAAAACCCGAATTATAGTGCTAGATTTGTTTGTCTTGTAACAAGTAGGAAAAAAAAACCTAAATCTGAAACTAAATGAAGAAACATTTCACACAATTAACATTGATAATGTGAATTATCTTGGGATAACAAGCAAATGCAAAATCATTATATCTGACCACTTGGGAGAGGGAAAAGTCAAATCTTTTCCCACAGAGGACAATTCTTGATGCCTATTTGCAAAGATTTGACCATTTGAGAGGGAAAAGTTCAAATCTTTTCCCACACAAGACAACTCCTGATGTTTATATGGAAAGATTTGACCACCTGAGAGGGAAAAGTCAAATAATATATTTTCCTAACATAATGGAATTCTTGATGCTTGGTGGGGAGCTAATGTGTTGAAACCCCAATGGACATCTGTCAGATTTTATTTGTTTGTAATAAAAACCGAAAACCTGAAAAATACTACCAATTGAAATGGGGATAACACACATGACACTGACATGCAAGAACCATCACCTCATTCTTGTCTATTAGCATAACAAACAAACGCAATCCACATGTGTCTGCATTCAAAGCAGCCATCAATAAAAGCACTAGTGTACCCTATTTACCTTAAGCATGTGATCTGCACATGGGTATGTCTATGAGAAGTATGGTTGGGTTGTCTCAACGGGTCAATGGAACCAGGCCCACATTGACCATCTACAAACGGTTGATGTTGCAAGTAATTCGACATTTCTCCACTAGCCAACTACATTCTCTTTTTCCTGCAAATTAACGAGCTTTAAATCCTGTCGGTATCAAAATAATAATGATCCCGATAACTGTTGCTGCCTCTTTAATACCTGTTTTTGGTCACGGGAAGCATTTCATCCTCTGCAACCGAAAATTGAAAGTAGTCTTAATTCATGCCAAAGAGAAGAAACATACTTATTTTCTAAGAGACTACATACCTCCATCATGACCGAAACATGTTAATCTAATGGTTTTATTATATGGTTTCTTATAAGAAAGTATTTATTTGAAATGTGCAGGCTAAAAACTGCAAAGTGTTACCTGTCTTTCAATCTCAACAGCAGATGCAGCAAGCCTCCTCTTAAGAACTGATTTATCCCGTTGACAAGTCTCCATCTCTGTATCTGTTATACTAATTAAATCATTAACTACAGCTGAACTAACACTTATAACATGTCCATGCCCTTGAAGCAGGGAAAAATATCTGTTGGCCACTATGTGAGAGAACAAAACATTTTGGCCACACTACACGGTTCAAATTTTAACTTTTGGCCAGTTTATTTTACATTTAAATCATATTTTGCTCACTTTCCTATACGAAAAACTAATATTGTTCCTTATTGTTGGCCTTGGCGAGCGATAAAATACTACTGGCGTTAAAACATGTGGTCAAGTCACCATCTTTTTTTCCCAGAAAGTAGGATCAAAAGATACTTAATTCATAATTGTTTGAACTAAACATTCAATAAAAAAATATAATAGAATTTTGTGGACCCCAATCAGTTCCATCCATTTGTGTACCTGATTTTAATATTAAGAAGAATTTTGAATTTGATTTTTTGAAAAATGGGAGGTTGTAAATTTCATGCAGCATCCCAAAAAGAAATGTTTTAGGAGATTCTCGGTACGGAGTCGAAATTCTTATACTATAGTGGTCAAACCTTATCTTAGTGAGTAGTACAAATATAATAGGGTGTAAAAGGAAAGATAATATTGTGTTGGGCTGATTTCTTGTGATATGGATCTCAGTCATTAGGAGACTGTGATAACATATTAGGCTTTTAGCTAATATCTATTTTTATAAATGATGTATATTCTTCGGATAATAATAGATGAAGAGAACTTGTTTCCATTCTTAAACACCTCGTGAAGCTTTTGCACTGGCATTACGCTAAGAGATTATCTGCATACCATGCAATTTTATTTGTGGCAAAACAATCAATAAGACCCCTACTTTTATCATACTTCTCTTCATGCGATGCAGGTTCCTAAAATCATATGGAAGGAGTAAAAACAAGCATATCTACTCACCATAGTAGTATGTTGACAGAATCGTGATGCGCTCAATTGGCTGAACCAGGAGGAGGAACAAAAAAGAGGTTGATCAATCACCATTTAACAATAGAAAGCCTTTCAACTATAACCAATAAATGTGTGTTTTTTATACATAATAACTTTATAGAATTTTTGAATCCTTGTTGAAGATGATGATATCCAAAAATAGGTGCAGAAAGTGTACCATAACAAATATCCCATCACGACGAGTGGGTAATTCCTCAAGCTTCTTCAATGTCTCATCACCTTTGGTAACTTTACCAAAGATTGCATACTGATCAAAATAATAACCAAGAAAAGTTCTAAAAATTATCCAAAATAATTATATGCATCATAATTTAAGAAATTCAAATGACCAAACCTCATGGTCAAGGTGTGGTGCGTTTCCAAGAAGTATTGAAAATGAGGATTGAGCACTGTCTGGGTCTGAATACCTAAACTCAGTGTATGTAACTATGTCAGTGCTTTATAAGGGTAATTAGTCGGCTTTAAAGGAAGAAAAGTAGGTAATATCCTGCATTAATTTGAAATACTAGCTAATGCTTCTAAATGTTCATCGGTAATTGGAAAATTTAAGATTCTTGCTTTAAAGAAGTTTCTTCAATCTGGCATGAAAATTAATTATTTACAAGACAATTGTTATTTTAAACATTTAATCCTTGATATGTTGCCGACCCATGATTGCCAAAGCATCAACATCCATTTCAAAAAAATAAATAAATAAATAAAATAAAATAAAATAAAAAATCATAGTTTGGAATGCCAACTTAGTACTTTACAATTTACAAAAATCATGTGATTGTAAACTAGTTTCAATATTGTTTCAATAAAGTCACTCATACTTTTTTCTAACTATGAAAACCACTCAAGTTTTAATTATTTTGATTCTTCTGAT
This sequence comes from Flaveria sonorensis, assembly GCA_025506505.1. Classification (NCBI taxonomy): domain Eukaryota; kingdom Viridiplantae; phylum Streptophyta; class Magnoliopsida; order Asterales; family Asteraceae; genus Flaveria; species Flaveria sonorensis. The sequence goes on from CM046437.1 coordinate 74,384,756, forward strand.
ATTTTTCATAAATGTCTAAACTGAATGACATAAATAGAACAATTATAAAACTCGCTTATTGTTTAGTGACTTTTTTTCTTCAGAATTACCTACTACTTCAGGTTAAACTTAAAAAGATTAATCACTAGATAGTAACCAAGTTTTATATCTGTTCAATTTAGGTCACTTTAGTTTAAATTATAAAAGATTTAACAACAATGTAATGATATTGAAACTAAATTTTATCAGACCCAATTATGTGGCACCTAAGTGACAAAATAATGACATATTATTTTCGATTCTGAAAATGGTATGTACCTCCCCATAGAAAGAATTCCTCTTACATGCTTAACATCACTGAATTCACCTTTAATTGTTTTTTCGGCTTCTTTCCTTTGTTCTTCATTCATCGGAGCTGTTCTCCCACCAACCACATCAGCCACTTGCGCAACAAACCCCTTATCAACCTATTTCCACTAACATTTTTATCACCGTATAACAAATAATACGTTAATCACCTTAACAATTATTTATCAGTTTTAGAACTTACACGAAAGAAGTGATTTGTATTATAGCATCCCAAACGAACAAGTTTGTAAATGTGCTCAACCGTCTGTGGAGCCACACTAGGGTAAAAACCAAATTCAATGTCCCCGTAGTCTGTCTACATTCATAATTATTGGCAAAAATCCATGTTAGTTAACAATAGAAAAATGAATAATCAAGAACAATGCCTTAGTTCACATTAAACTTCCATAACATATCATACACAATGTACAAGTTCATTTTGTTGTCACCATCAAGCATAAATGAACCTAGGCTATAGGTTGTGGGATCATCAACCCAATAATTTTTCTTGGTGATAATGTTACAACAATATGTATATAATGCATAACCATCTCCAGTTTGTGGTAATTGCCTATATATAAGTTAATCTTTAAAGGCTCGTGTCCGTGTCAAATAATGTTTGTGATAGTTACTTCTACTTTTTGTGTTAAAAGATAACATATCACCCTAAAATTTAATTTTTTGTTAAATATAGTATGCTTCTATACTTTGAGGATCTACACACTCTTCATTTAGTTCAAACATTTTTAATCGAAAAAGATGTTCTAGCTTAAACAAATCAGTTACCAACTAATTTAACCAGAATTTCTACAGTTCAAAGAAAATTCCAGCTTCAAGTATAGTTGTGATCAAGTTAGTGTGTGTGTGTATATATATATATATATGTAAATATATATATATGTACAAGTAACGTACCCGCGCGATGCGGCGCGTGCGACACTTTTTATTATGGGTATTTGTCTCTGGTTAGTTTTATATTTAAAAAACTGAATTCCTTCTTTAAGCATATTGTAACAAACATGAAAAAAATTGTATATAATTAAAGGTACGAGAGTCTAAGTGTAAATAAGTTTAAAGTTCCACAATTTTAGTAGCGTTAGAAAGACATAATTACCCTTGTTAAATTAATTTTTTAGGTTGTACCTTGTGCTTAAAATTTACAAATCTCTTAACTTTGGCCAGAATCCTTCCTGCTTGCATTATAATATAATATATATACATACATACATATATACATGCATTATAATATAATATATATACATACATACATATATAATATATATATATATATGTATATATGTATGTATGTATGTATATGTATATATATATGTATGTATGTATGTATGTATGTATATGTATATATGTATGTATGTATGTATATGTATATATATGTATATATATATGTATGTATGTATGTATGTATGTATGTATGTATGTATGTATGTATGTATGTATGTATGTATGTATGTATGTGTGTATATATATATATATATATATTAATGAAACATGGAACTTTTTTTTCCCAAGGGCAGAGGCCGGAGACTAATAAGAGTATAAAATAAAGTTAGTTAATGTGTTAAGTTAGTAGTTACACAATCTCCATCATCAAAACTCAAAAGCCCACAAGATGCAAGCCTAGGCCTTCAGGCGCAGCTCAGCGCAGCCTTGTCCCTTTGCTTCAAAAGCTCCATTAGGCGTATTTTCAGGGCAGGTTCCAGACAAAAATCACCTGAACTAGTTTGAAACAATCACACTAGCCCTAACAAGCCTGGAATCAATCTAACACAACCTAAACTAGCTCAAAACATGTCTAAAACCCTAAAAATGTTATTTTTATACTATGTGCCTCGCTTAAAAAAGCCCTTGCCTTATAAGCGCCTTGCGCCTAGGATCAAGGCTCACCACTTGCGGCTTGATCGCACCTTGCGCCTTCAAAAAAATATGGATACACTTAGTTAGCTAGTTGTGTGACATGTGTCAGTTAGTATTAATACCTAGTTAGGGGTCTTGTATCAATTTGTAACTTATAATCACAATTTCATATTTTGTTGATTTCATACTTCCTCTCTACATTTTAAGTTAGAACAAATTTTCGTCCACACAAAAGCTTACAAAGTCCACAATATATGTTACAAAGGAGTCTTTACACAATCATATTACAGAAAGAGAATAAAAATAACAAGTTTATGGCAACAGATGCCATTTCAAAAACAGAAATCATTGGATCATAACCTTATAACCACTATCCAACATTAATTAACTTGTTTATTGATATCTAAAAACATGACAGAACAATCCTATCTCAGAAGCAATTGCAACCGAGTGATGAAACTGAAAGATCATGTTTTTGGCAAGCAATTACAAATAAAAGAGAATTTAACCCTAAATCAGAAACAAATACTCGTCGCTTCTGCAGTTACAGTACTATTGCCTACGAATCATCCTTAATCTTCCCCAATTAAGGAAACTGACTCTAAATGCGGAACAAAACTCAGATTATAAATTCAAACAGACAGAAGGGCTACATTTGGGAATTAAGCCCTAGCAACACATTAACATAATCAAACCCAGAAGCAAATACACGATCCATAAGTAAATATTCACAAAAATCATAGCTTTTGAATTCAAATTGAACCTGAAAAACGACGCGAGCCGATCCAAGCTGCGAGTCTTGAGCGGATTCGGCGATCATGGTGGGGAGCAAACATGAAATGAAGAGGGCGAAAGTGAAAACGATCCGATTGAAGAACGATTGCTTCATATCTTTGAGTTGTGGATGTTGAAGATTGATTTTACAGTTTCAAGAAAAGGAGTATTGAGATGTAGAACTGTAGAAGGGCGTTAGTCAACTCCACGTTGATGACGGTGAGACAACTCGCCTATGTTGTTTCTTTGTTCTCAGTTACTATTGAGTCGACTCGGATGTATTTGCTAGTGAGTCGACTCGCCTATACATGGATAAATATTTGTGGTTAAAAAAAAATACATGTATAAACATAGGGGTAGAGGTCCTAGTGGAGTGGTTTTAGATTTGATGCTGGCTTTTTAGGAATGGTGTTCCAAAAGCTCCCTCAAAATCTTTACAGCAACATATATTCAACAGCATATATTCTGTTTCTCATTTTCTTCAATGTTTTCTATCACATTAGCATACAACCTATGAAACCCATCTTTTTTTGGTGTCTAAGAGGTTTGGGTGGTGTTCCCTCTAGCTCTCTAGGTACCGTAACGGTACCATCTCTATCGTTGGAACAATAAGGGAAAATATGATTTTTCATTAATTTTGGATAATATATGTAATTATTGTTGGTATAAATATTAATTATTATGTTCAATTATATAGGATGTGACATTTCATATATTCGTTAATTAATCGTTATCTTTCGTTATTCTTTTAAGGATCATTCCTATCAATAAAGAAACCCTTTGGAACATTCGGGTCTTAATCAATTTGCAAACTATAATGTTTTATTAAACGTAGCAATTGACCCGTAAACCCGAACCCACTTTGATTGTTCATATAAAGAAAAAGTTTGTTAATAAGTTATCTTATTTATTAAATAAATTTTATTTGTATAAAGTGATAAAATTTAACGTTAAAACATGAGTTTTAATATTAAAATAAATAATTAAATCATAAAGCGTTATTTACAAGATTTGAAAAACTTATAAAGTTTATAAACATTTATAAATTAATTAGCTATTAACTAAATTAAAGTTTTTATTAATTATGAGTCTGTTATGAAAATAAAAGGTTTATTACAACATTTATAAGTTTGATAAGTTTTATAAATAGATTAATAAAGTTTGGGTTTAAATTGTTAATTTTAAAACATAAAATTTAAAAGTTTTGTAATAAAAAGTTAATGCTTGCAAACTTAGGGGGCTAAAGCTGTAATTGTTTAAAACCCAAACCACATTCCCCCCGTATTCCCGTCGACCACCCCCTGTCGGTCTTTTCCGGCCAAACTCCGGCCACACTCCGGCGGCCGTTTAATTCAAAAATTAAGCACTTGTAAAGCTAATTAACCGCTTCCCGACCTTCGTACACCGGTTTCGAACTTTCAGCATGCTTAAATTCAAATTAAAACCACCGTTTCTCATGATCTCTTGAACCGAAAACAGTTCGGTCAAATTCAAACCGAAAATTAGTCAAAACAGAGTAAATTAATCTAATTAAAAGCTCAAAAATGTTTGTATCATCATGAGTAATTCAAGTATGCATCTAATTAGCTTTAAAAATCAGGTTGTAACTCTCGAATCAAACCGAAACAGTCGAACGGTACATTGAAGTCGTTCGGTTCGTAACAATCAGAATTGAACCTTATAAGCAGCTCTGTACGTTCCATTCGATCTCTTTCAACCCTCTGAAATCTCAATTCCATGAAAATCACTCAACACACCACTGTTGATCGCCATTATCCATCGCAACCCACTTGGATTTATTCTTCTGGTTTACATCAAATTGACTACAATCCAGGTAATTGGATACACATATACGTTTGGTTTGATGTGGGGAACAGAAGCCCCATATTTAATTTGGTTAACAACAACAAAATGGTGTTCGATTTGATCATCTGAAAAAAACTAGGGTTCTTGAAGAAATTGGGGTCTTCTCGTTATTGTTTTTAAAACACTTTTTGCGGGTCTGACCAGACTTGGGCACTAGCCCAGCTGGTTTAAGCTCATCACTCACACAAGGGAGACCCGGGTTCAAATCCGGTCATCCCAAACTTCTTTTTTTAGTCATTATCATTTTTAAACTTTAATCCATAAAATCATTAATATACTTTTATATTTATTATTTTGTTAATTCAGAAGTTATAAAGTAATTTCTAAAAAATTAAAAGGATTATAATTCCATATATATAAAAGTTTGAATGTTATAAAAAACCTATAAATTTATTTATAAGTTTTAAACTTTATAATTAAACTATTTCAAATTAGTTTAAGTCAATATTTTTCAAGACTTTTAATTAATTAACCATTCAACTAATTATTTTATTAATTTATTGGTTATTAATTGTTATTATTATTTTGTTGAGATTCAAACTTTGTTTAACCAAATTACTATTAGTTAATGTTTATTCTTTGAATCTAATATTATTTTCTTATTTAAGACATCATTCTCAGGTTAACCGTGAGAAAAAATAATTGTTGGTGTCTATTCTTGTATGCTTATTCAAGTCATGTCGTATATCATGTGAGTTTTTCATACCCCTTTTTATATTATTTCACACTTTTGGGGTGAAACATGTTAAACGTATCATAAACACACTTGTAATCACGTTTTTAATCTTGTAACACTTGTGCAATTCATCTTATTTTGTCATGGTTATTTGAAATCTTGTAACTATCATGTGATGACCCTTGTAAGATACAATCATTAACTATTGCTAGTCTGGCGACGTCATAGATCTATGGGCCTGACAAGCCTATTTGGTGCTAAAGCCGAGGTATTGTCGGCTCCTAATGTCGTATTCTTGAGCACTATGGGAACCAAATACACTTAGCTAATCGTTTAATCTTGAATGACCATATTTGTCAAGGTTTGATTGTTACATTTGTTCATCCATCTTTACTTACTTTTTTCAATAACCTATGACGTGAATTGTCATCTTTTATATATATTTATGTATGCTAAAACTATGGAAACTCACCAATATATTGTTGACATTATTTTTAACATGTTTCAGTAAATGATACTGCTTAGCTTGTTTTTGAAGACTTGTTCACATCTAGGATTGGACCTAGATTATAATAAAAAGACATTTATTGTCACATGACGCTTGGAAACTTATGTATTTGATTGTTGAACTTATGTTAATTCCGTTATGTACGTTATGAATCTTGATATTTAATAATATTGTCATTTTTAATTTAGCGTTGTGTGGCATGAGCAATCTAAACCCTCACACCTCGACGTTTCCGCCGTTAAGATTGGGGTGTGACATAGGACTTAGTAGGAGCTTTACAACCTGAATAAAATTATGTTCAAAACAAAACTAAAATAAATGAAATCCTGTTACTCAAATGTGTGTGGTTATAATGGCAAAAACTACGAAAATTGAGTAGAAAACATATAAAAGTTGTCCCGTCTAAGAGGTGTGTAAATACTTGACCTGATATATAAATATGTTGTATTTAAGAATAATTTTCCTTAAAGATAGACGTAAGTGAGACCTAGCGAAGCATCTTAACCCACCCCCGCGCGTGGCCGCGTGTAACATGGGCGATGAACGGAATGTAATGTTTTGACGAAAAGATTAAAAAAAATTGGTCTTAAATACATGGGTGAGTTAAGAAAAAATTCTCTAATCTGACCTTGTTGGCAAGTGGTGGTGGAGAATCAAGTCTAATAAGTTATGGCATCCAATTCCCGTAAGCAAGCCACCAAGTGTTTGGAAGAATATTGCTAGGACTAATTTGCCTTAGCAATGATGTCTATTGATATACCAAGCTATTTAAAAGGGTGACCACGTGTGGTAATTAGATCCATTTTATTTTAACAGATGGATTAATATGAATTTGAACTCATGTCTTTATAGTCTAATGGTATAGTGTTGTTGCTTATAAAAATAATATGAGTTCAGATCTTTACAAGTAATAATAAATTATCTTTAGATGTAAAAGAATTATTGTTCAAAAGAAGGCAAAGGAAACTCTATTTATTAGACTTGGAACTTGAAGAGCGAAACTTAAGAGGCCATAGAAATATGCGATTACAACAATGTTTGTTGGGTATGAATAGGTGATAAATCTAGTGAGTTTGTTGCACCAATCGCTCAAGTTGATTCCAGTACAAAGTTTGCAATCAAACTTCACCGAAACATGCAATATGTAAAGAGATGATAGACACGGTAGAATATCTCTTGATAACATAATATTATGAAGTACATCTTGCTACAAATAAGCTTATGGTGCAAAATTCCACCCCTCAATGATAGGTCAGTAAGTGATATTCTCGACTTCACAAGCCGTCTACAACACAAAAGTTACTAAAGGTGATTTTTTGGCAACATGTAGGTGCATATGGTGTGCTAGAAACGACAAACTCTCCAACAACAAGTCACATCTACCTCCAAGATAATTGAAGATATAGAGGTGAATGGATTTTTATGAGAGAACAGTAGCACAAAACTTCAATCTTTAGAATGGTTAAATTGGTTTAAAGTTAATTTCATTAAGTTGCATTTTTGTGGTATGGAGGTGTATAATGGTTCTAGCTTCTTGCTTCACAGTTCAAAAAACCTATAGGCCAAAGCCAACACACTACATTCGCCAACGCCATAATTAGTTATTACCTAAATTGGCAGCAGCTTTAGCAGCTTGACTCAATACATCAGATATCCAAAGAGCCCCTTTTTTAAAAATAGCTACAACTAATCCGCCTGTGGCTTTCGCAACTCGATTCAATACATCAGACATCCAACTAGCCCCTTTTTGAAAAATAGCTGCAACTGATCGGTCAGTAGCTTTAGCAGCCTGACTCAATGCATCAGCCATCCAAAGAGCCCCTTTCTGAAAGAGAGTTGCTGCTGTTCGGTCAGTTTCTTTAGCAGCTCGACTCAATGCATCAAACATCCAAAGAGCCCCTTTTTGAATAATAGTTGCAGCTGATCGGCTAGTAGCCGACATGATTGATTTAATAGTGTCAGAAATATGGTAATTCTTGTCTATAGATCTAACAGCTTCGACTCCAGCATAAAGCTTGTCAGTGAGTCTGATCCTCTCACTTAGCTCAGCCACTTTTGCAGCTGCGGTTGCTGATACTTGATGATATTCATCAAGTGCCTTGGCTTTTCGTAGGGTGTATTTGCCCATACTATACCCTTTGGCTAACATTGTTTTCACCATGTCAACAGCCACAGTCACTGCTTCTCCAGTTGAATAAGCATATTGGTTTCCTTGGGGTGATGCATGCAGACAAGTCTCCATCTCTGTATCTGTCATATTAATTAAATCGTTGGCTCCAATTAAACTAAGACTATATGCATTATGCAATGATGAGTGTTTACAAGCTTCAAGTTTCATTAACAAATGGGACTAGGTAAACCACAACGTTTACCAGTCGTTGGGCAGGTGGCCTTCAAAGGGTAAAGGCTTGAACCAGTGACCATACCCTATAGGCCTAAAGCATGGAAAAATATCAGTCTTTTTGGGTGCTCTATACCCTTCAGTTTTTTTTAATTCGAATGGTTTATTTACATTCAAATCATATTTCACTTTTTTATACAAAAAAATTTAATATTGCCCTTGATGAGTAATGACATGTTTTCCTTTTAGTAAAGGTGGCCAAGTTACCATCTTGTTCGTCTAGAAAGTAGGATCAGAAAATACTTGATTCACAAATACATGAAACAAACACTATAGAGAAATTTTGTGGACCCCAATCAATACAATACATATGTGTAACTGATTTTGATATTAAGAAGATATCTAAGTTTTGATTGAATTTTTTGAAAAATGGAGAGATTGCAGATTCATGCAGCATTCCAAAAATTAAAAGTTTTGGCCTTAGATTATGAAATACTACTGATATAACCTAACCTAATATTGGTTACTTGCATAGTTTGAAATGGGAAGAGTAGAAACATGCGTAATTACTTACCATAGTAGTATGTTGACAGAATTGTGATGCGCTCAGTTGGCTGAACCAGGAGAAAGTAAGAAAACAACAGTTAGGTTTCGTATGTGTGTTTTTATATAACTTAACTATTTGAATCTTTGTTTAAAATTATGAGATCCGAAAAAGGTGCAAAATGCTTACCATAACAAATGTCCCTTCACGATGAGTGGGTAATTCCTCAAGCTTCTTCAGTGTCTCGTCGCCTTTGGTAACTTTACCAAAGATCGCATACTGATCAAAATAAATACCAAGAAAAGTTAAACACCAAGAGTATCATCCGTACCATTTTATAAGAGAAGCAATGAGCAAACCTCATGGTCAAGGTGCGGAGCATCTCCAAGAAGAATTGAAAATGAGGATTGAGCACTGTCTGGATCTGAATCCCTAAATTCAGTTTATGTAACTATGTCAATGCTTTAAAAGGGTAATTAATCTATTTTAGAGTAAGCATGTTATATCCAATATTAACTAATACTTCTTCGTAGATGATCGTTCATCAGTATTTGCTAAATCTAATATTCCTGCTTGAAAAGAGTTATCTCACTTGTAAATTAGTTATTTACAAGACAAAAACTAGTTATTTACAAGACAGTTGGTACTTTTCAACTTGTAAAACTAAAAAATGAAGTCTTTAGTTTTCTAGTTCAAGAACTTTCCTATTTCAAGCGTTTTGTAGTTCAATGTACTTGTAAACAATGCTACACTAAAAAGAATCCACTTATCCTTGGAGGCATAACTAATGAAGAAATGCACATTTCACCAACATAACCAAAGAGATTCTATATTAATCTCTTCAAATCAACCACATCAATTACAAAAACCATAAATGAAGTGGTAACATAGACTGAATTTTGTTTGTCCTTAAGTAGCAATAATAATGATGTATTATTTACCTCTCCATAGAAAGAACTCCTCTCACATGCTTAACATCACTGAATTCACCTTTAACTGTTTTCTCAACTTCTTTCCTTTGTTCTTCATTTATAGGAGCTATTCTCCAAACAGCCACATCAGCCACTTGTGCAACGAACCCTTTTTCCACCTGTTTCCATACTCTCAATTTTACTAACATATATATAAATATAATATAATACATCAATCAACTTATAAAATCAACTCAACAATTACTTAGAAGTTACCCTTAAGAAGTGATTTGTATCATAGCATCCCAAACGAACAAGTTTGTAAATGTGATCAACTGTCAGTGGAGCCACACTAGGATAAAACCCAAATTCAATGTCCCCGTAATTCGTCTACATTCATCAAAATTTAGCCAAAAATCGTGTCAATTTTATTCTAAATCTAATTATGTATAGTTGTTTATTTTGAGAGGTTGAACCTGAAAAACAACACGAGCTGATCCAAGTAGGGAGTCTTGAGCCGATTCAGCGAACATGGTGGAGCAAAAACAGGAAATTGAGACAGCGAAGGTAAAAAAGATCTGATTGAAAAACTTCTTCATATCTTTGAGTTGTTGGTGTTGCCGATTGAGTTTACAGTCTTGTGTTGTAGAAGGAGTATTGAGGGAAGAGACTATAAACGAAACAAAGGCATTGATTGATTGAATTTTGAAAGTTGAAAGCTTAAAGAAACTTGCAGGTTTTATTGGAACTCTGTCCACTCTTGGTCTTGGTAGTAACTTTTCAATAGCCCTATACTAACAACTTCAAGAGCATTCGGATCCATTTTTAATCCGAGTATGTATCGTATATTATAAGAATGGTTATAACTGATTGTGAGTAAACGAGAAGAATATTTATGAGAAATCACGATACAACTTATATAATTTTTTTAATATTTTTAAATGTGATTGTGAGTGAAAAAAAAGAAAAAATATAATAATAAAAACATAAAAAGGTATTATTTAATTAAAAGATAAAGTAAAAAAATAATGTTTTTAATGTAAATATAAAAATAAGGATGGAGATAGGGATGCTAGTATGAATGCTCTAAGAAAATAGAAAAAATATGTTAAAGGAAATATCTTTATTAGTTTAGCTTACCTTTTAGTATTTTAATTGCATATTATGATCATGGGCGGCCTTGAGGGGGTCAGGTGGACGACCGCCCAAGACCCGGTCTTTTTGGGGATCCGAAATTTAAAAAAAGAAAATTATTATATACATATGTATTTTTTTAATAAAATAACTATAATCTATTTTTTTAATACATAAACAAAACCAATAACATTGTGATTATTTTAGTCTAATAAACTTTGTCTAATAGCCTATTAATATTTTAAATAATCTAGGCAAATAAAGAATAAACGGATTAGCGATGATAACTATTGAAAGCCATGCATTGAAGAACATGAATTATAAAGACTTGATCGAGAACTTTGCTTCCAAAAACGTTAGAAGTGTCTTCCGATACGCTTAAATAAGTAAATTAAATTATTTTGCTACAATACTTTAGTTTTATTTATTGTCATAAAAATTATCATCGCATTATATATTTTTATATACAAATTATTCGGTTTAGACTTTGTTATATGTCGTAGTATAGGGGCCCCGGTTTTTGTTCTCGCCCCGGGCCCAAAGTCTTTTGAGAATTCTCGGGACCGGCCCTGATTAGATATAACTTAGCTCTTCAATTCGTTCAGATTGATTCAACGATGAGACCGATAACGCTACCAGTTTGATTTACCATTCGGTTTAAAAAATATTGGTGAGATAACTCTACAAAGTAGTTTATTTTCTTCTTTTTACCGGTAAGTTGACTCGGATGCATCGTTACAATAACCTAAGATTATAACTGTTTATAAATCTTTTTTAGAATTTTGGTTTGGGCACGAGTTAAAACCCAACATATAATCAATATTTTGGGTCTTAAAGTTTCAATAATCACTTGATATGATTATTATGGAAGGAGCTTGACATGAGTGAGTTTAAACACATTTTGATTAATAAATGCAATCCTATATCTAGTTAATTTAAGAAAAAGTTAGTAGACAAATAATATTTTGTAAGCAAAAAGTTATCACAAACACTAATCAACATATGATACATTATTTGTAGATAACTATATAATATTGGTTTTAATGTCAATCAGTTCGTTTATTTATACATGAATACACATTACTGAACCATAAAAACCAGTTATAAAAAGAACTAACAGAACCATGATTTGTATAGGTAGTTAGATGATTGCAGTTTACTTTTGATTATTTCAGTTTATATGATATTTTTGATCATTTCTATATTGACATTAAAGTGTTAAACCGTCATAGCTCTAACATACATGAAACAGTTAAAATAGCATTCAGAAACAAAATGTAACAAAAAAGGAATTACAATACTTAGACTTGCTATACGAAGAACCTATGTAACATGAAGTCATGAACCAAGACTTTGAACAATGGTGATTTTCTAAATTCAGCCCTTGCAATAGTTTGTCCTGCACCAATGTGATAAATAAATGACAGTGAATGTGTAGAAAGAATCTAAACCATTTAGAGAACATAACATTTTCTCCATTTAGAGAACATAACATTTTCTCCAGAAGGTTTCATCTCAGAAGTCATAAGTGTTCAGTATACACAGTTCCGCACTAGTGGATTTTAGAATTTAATAAAACATTACATAAACCGTATGTTCCAGTTACGACTAAACCACATCTATCAAAACATACTTCACCGTGCGCTACAACTAACAACGCCTTACACAACCTTGAGTTATGTTCATAATAACCAAAGCATAAACCCAGTACCTTGTGATACATTAACCCCAAACCAAAACACCATTATCTCCAAATAAAACACATACCATTCTTTGATCATTGATGAGTTTTTATCAAACTTGTTTGCTTCTCATCTAACTTAAAACATATGTGACAACTACAATTCTACAAAGGAAAACCTGATCAAAGCAGATACACAAAACATGTTGATGTTGTATAAAAGCATAACCATATATAAGTTTCAAAATCACATATGCAGAGCATAATATATCATAAAATATAATTCCATAAAAAGACATGAAAAAATTACCAAAAAACCTTGCAAAGCATCCAAAACTCCTAAAAACAGTTATTGTAATGATAAAAAGAATACTCGTAAACGTCAAGATAGCAAAAGCTCCTAATTTTAACTCAGAACCAAAGAATGAGCTCATTCTTCATCATCCTCATCAGCATCACCACCAGCTGCTTTCTTAGCAGCAGCCTTCTGGTTCTTTCGCTTCACTCTACCAGGTCGGCCACCGCCAAATGGACTGGTGAGTGAAAAGTCAATCTGTTTCTGTGAGTCAACTCTCACCATGAAAGATGGCACATTTACCACTTGCCTTCCAACCCTAATCACCAATCACACAAATCTCTTTTAAAACAACACATATTTACATTCATCTTGGACATGTCAACAATAATAACCAATTGAAAAGATTATATACAAAATTTTTAAGCATACCTGATATGCCTCTGCTTGATGAGAACTCTAGCATGGTGAATAGACTTAGCCATACCAGTCTTGAAAACAAGGGTCTGGAGACGGCGTTCAAGAAAGTTCTCGACAGTAAGCGCCAGCACATAATCAAGCTTGTTCTGACTCTCATCCAACAGCCCATACCTGTTCATCCTCCTCATAAGTGCTTCACCCTCAAAGATCCTACGCGGGTCCTTCTCCTCAAGGGTCAAAAGCATTCTTGCAGCATTACGAATGCGACTGAGAGCATACTGCACCCTCCAAAGCTCCCTCTTGCACCGAAGACCATATTCACCAACAAGCTTCAACTCAGCATCCAATCGCTCTTTCTCGTAAGGACGCCGGGGCTTCTTAAATGTCTTACCATCTAAAACACATTTTAACATCCAATTACTATACATTATGTAACGCTAAAATGTAATTTAACCAGTTACCAGTCCCTCTATTCGATCATACAGACTCATAAAACACTAACAGAAATCAAATTGTAAAATTTAAACAATAATAAAACATTAAAAACACATTGATAGAAACATCCTCATTCTCAACAGAAACACATGAACAAAACCCTAATTTTGTCTGCATTGCCAAATCAATGAACAAACTAACAGTAACGATTCGTATTACAAGTCTGAACATGATCAACTTAACTCTAATGATCTGGAGAGAACGACAAAGGCAATACAATCGAATGACCGTTTACACAATACACGAACAGATCAAAAGATAGAACAATATTAGGTAAGCATGATCTGATACAAGATGAACTTACAGTTGCGGTAGAAGGAGACTTTAACCATTGTTGTTGGACGTCGATCAAGCGGCTACTTGATTGATATCTTCTTTCTTCTGACGTTGAGGGCAGCGGTGGAACCCTAATACAGAGTATATAACAACACAACAGAGATGGGCCTGGGGGTAAAGATTGTTGATGGATTTAAGTTGTTGGGCCGGATATTGTATGTGGGCTGGATTTGGGTCGTATGCACTATTTTATGCTTTTATAGCCGAAGAAAAATGTATTGAACTGATAGGTCATGAATTTACGATTCAATGTCTTATTATTATATAATTAAAGATTTGCTGTTCAGAAAATATATATAATCAAATGTTTCGTTACCTTGTCTCGAGCTCTTAGGGTGGTGTGAGCGGTAGTGGTAGTAGTAACAGGAATAGAAGACTGATCTTCCAAGCTTTCCATGCGGGACTCGGGAGCACCACCTCATGGGATGTCGGAAGGGAAAGGGTTACCAGGTTTGTGTCACCATTTAAAGCGCTTGTCTCGGACACACAAAATATGTGTGTAGTTAGGAAAGATTAGGAATTTGTGCAATTTTTAAGGGAGGGAAAACGAAAAATAGAAAATTTGATGTGATGTTGATGTGAGAGTGAAGAAAGAGTGGAATAAGTAAGATGACTCCCTCACTCTCATTAGGAGTTACAAACTCATAGACTGTTAATTATATATATCATAAGTAAACATATATTATATTCAATGCTATTAAAATATTGTATCTTTTACTACTTAGCAATTATCTTTAGATCGGTTAAAACACACTTAGTTGATGAAATTCAATAGGATAAATCTTGGTTAGGATATGTAGTTGTTTTCATTTGAATCTTTTATTACAAAACATGTCTCATAGTCATAACTAATTTTTACATGTGTAGATGATAATACACTTATCGTATGACTCTTCTTGCATGCTCAAATCCATTTAAAGTCATATGTTTAACCTCATATAACAACCAATAATCGTTAACTATCGTTATACATGACTTGTACTGATAAGTTGTCCTATTGAGCCATGATATTGGAAACACGAGTCACATTAGTCAGGTTTCATTCACATGAAATTATTAATTCAATGACTATAGTCTTGTTTCTTTTGACTACTTGTTAACTAGCTCTCTCTTTAAGTATTTTGTAAGTGGATTTATAATGTTATCCATGACTTTATGACGTCAATAGTGATATAGCTCATGAGGATGGTTATCATATTGTTTTACATCTATGTAGGATGTACATCGACTTGCTACTATCCATTGCACCTTTTTGTGAATTGTCCATTATTTATCAACCATTAGTTTTGACCATTGGTATCTCTTTCATAAATACAACATAGCCACTTCATCTATCTTTCATAATCTAACATGTTAAACACATTACATTGTAGATCTAGCTATAACTATGTATTCCGATGAATTTCAGGTTATAGTTGCGCCTTAAGTTGTGAACACAAATACCCTCGTTCATATAAAATCTAGAGTTAGTGAAAATTCATGGATTTTTTTCTACTTTTTCCAACAGAAGCTACATATTTTTTATATAAAGATTTACAAGATATACCATGCCTTTACTCCTTTCTTTCTCTTAAAAGAATGCCATTGTCGTCAAGTCCAACACACAACGCGGTCTTTATAAGAAGCAAGTGACATTTGAAATAACCTAATAACACTCAACTATCATAGCAAATCAATACCCTCTTAAATTAATAAGTTTTTTCCTTAAAACTAGATCCATATTTAGTATCCATAATTATCATCAAAAGTGATGTAACCTCCCCTCCTTGATCTTGCTTCTCTATCAGCCTACAAATTAAACACAAAACCTTGTTATATAAACTCCATGCACAAATGCTACCTTATAACATGACTCATTGAATGGTAAACTCACCCTACTTATAAGCCTTTCAAACTCTTCAGGTCCATTTTCCGCGATATATCTTTCTGCAGCGGTCAGTATATCATCTGGTTTACGAAAGATACCCTTCTTTCGCGGTAAATACCATATTTGAACTTGTGGATTTTTGTAAAATGGTCTGATGAAATGCTTATAAACATAAGCAGCTCCATTGAAATATGGTAGTACTAACCAACATGTCGCGAACAGCTTAGCATAAGGCCAGATTGGGAACCTGAATCATCGATGATTTACTCAAAAGATCGACCCGGTATAATTAAGCATTCTTGGTTATTTAAACGAAGTTAATAGTAAGTTTATTTACCATTCAAGAAGCTTTGAAAATGTGAGCTCAAATAGAGTGATCAACGAGTAGAGAACCCAATAAGTGAGCCATTGTTGATCATCTGTTTGAGACCTGGTCTCTATGGCCTTGATTGAAGCATATCTGCTCAAACAAAAACCAATGTTTAGGGTTCGAGTCGTATAAATTAGCTAATGGTTAGTGTTATATGCTAACATAAGTTTGATAAACATTTAAACTGAAAAAATATAGGATTTACTTTGAGAAACTAATAGTTTACACACAATTTGAAACAAAAATAAACCAACTTACAATGGATAGACAAGAGCAATCACAGGCCTGTGAAACAAATAAAAATACAACAATTATGAGTATCTGTCTATAAAATCACTTAAAAGTTAAAGTATAAGAGATTACCCAAGAAGAACATCAATGTTCTTGGCCACCACAGAGAAAAAATTTTGAGAGCCCATTTCTTATTTGTTTCAAGAAGTTAGTGACAACGCGGTGGGTTTTATAATGTGAAAAAATTGAAAAAATGACTAGGTGGAAGAATGGTTGTGACTTTATTTAAAAGTAAAAACTCCACATATATAGTATTATATATTTTTTAATGTATCACATGTAATTTGTTATATAAATGTTTTTTTTAATGTGTGTGTAATTGTTGGTGTTCGACTTTATATTTTGGAAAAGGGGTTTTCAAGAAAAATCTATCATATTCTTGTTTTTCAATTTTTAGGAAAATGCGTTTAATTAAATAATTTTCTTTTTGTGACTATGTGTTTTGTTTAAAAACTCATTTATTTTTCTATCACTTATAGATAAAAGTTTGTATTATAATTTATATGTACCACATCTCTACTGTTACTTGTACACAATTCAGCTTGTGAGATGAGTAACATTTTATCATTTCAGATTAAAAGTAAAAAAATACATTCAGTTTGATATTTTCACACTAAAAACCAATAATGCTAGTCTTATAGCATGTTTATGCTTTAAAATTACATTAAAGATTATATCAACGTGTGTGTAATATATACACACACATCTATGTATCTATATTCAAGTTTGATATATATATATTTTTTAATTTAAAGGATATCATTCATAGGCACATGTATTAAAAATGTATTAACATGTTTGAACATTGAATGATATCTTTTCAAATGATTGAGGATTAAGTCCAAGAGTAACCGTGTGAATTCACCATTTAAAAGTATTTTTATAATTTCTGTTTTTATTAATAAGAAAAGGTAAAAGGGTCAGAGAATAAGTCAAAAAGGGAACTAAAAGGGTTGAAAATATGCAAGTAAAGGTAAATTTTGGTTGGATATTTGGGGGCAAATTTGGGAGAATGGAATCCTATGAGTCGCGAAAAAAGAGGCACCGAAAGAACCAGAGAAAAATTGATGTACCCAAAACTCATATTATTCAAAGGTTTTAAAATTTACAAATAACTACACAATTAAAAGATTATTGAACAATAAACACAAAAATATACCCTATTGATCTTACTATTAACAAAGCTATTAGCGGAGGCTGAAACAAATAAGGTGAAAGTAAACATTTCCTTTATCATAAAAGATAGAGTTAATTACATAAAAGATCCTTATGTTTAGATCTATGTTCATTTTTAGTCTTCAAGTTTAAAAAATTACAAGGTCGGTAGGTCCAAAGATTTGTCAAAACGTAATATAAAAGGTCCCTGACGTGAATGACCGTTTTTTTGTTAATATTTAAAAAATGACTAAACTACCCTTTATGAAAACTTAAAACTCTAAACATCACCAATTTACCACCACCATCTAACACTACCAGAACACCACCACCATCTCCACCACTGGAACACCACCACCATCCCCACCACCAGAATGCCACCACCATCCCCACCACCACCAGTCTACAACCACCATCCCCAACACCATCAGAACGTAATCACCATCCCCATCACCACAGGTTGCAACCACCATCTCCAACACCACCAGAATTCCACCATCGAACTGCAACCACCATCTCCAACACCACGAGTCGCCACCTTGAATCCAATCAAGGTTAGGGCTGTAATGGTGGTGACGGGTGATGCTTTTGTTACCTTAGATCTATCGTATGATGTTTTGTGGTGTTTCGGTGAGTAAGAAATGATGGTGATGGGTTATGGTGGTGGGGCTGTAGTGATAAGTTGAAGATGAAGATGAAGATGAAGATGAAAGGAGGAGACTGCTATGGTGAGGGAGAGAGAGTTAGGCTGAGGTGGTGGGCGGCTGTGGTGGACAGTGGTGGGGGCGACGGTAAGGGATGGCAACGGTGGTCTGGTAGGATGGTGGTTTGGTAAAGTAATGGTGGTTAGAATTTTAAGGTTAAAGATAAAGTTGTGGGTCCCATCTTTTATAAAAACAATTTTTTTTAATAGTCAAGATATTTTAGTCATTTTACTAGGACTTAATAGAAAAGGGTAATGGTCAGTCATCCACGTTAGGAGCTTTTTGTGTTACGTTTTGACAAACCTTTGGACCGGCCTTGTAATTTTTCAAACCTAAGGACCGAAAGTAAAAATAAGCCTAAGCACAATGACCTTTCATATAATCAACTCTAAAAGATAAAAAGGTAGTTTTTATCGAGACCCAGACTTTAAATTATTATTTTTCATGAACATACAAAAGCAAAAAAAAATATTAAAGATCATTATATGTTTTCATAACGCAAACGGCAAAACAATTAAGATCATTTAAAATTTACATGTTAAATTACATAAACAGTTTTATTTTTTGAATTTACACATAAACATGAACATTTGATGATAAAATCTCTTAAGAACAAGCTTTGGGTTACTCTATGGCCCATTGACCCATTCTCTAAAAACTTGTTTTTTAACTTATTAAACTCTGGCCCATGTTACGAGCCCATTCGGTATTTAGGTCTATTTGCTTCAGAGCCCGTCTTTAAAAAGTTTTAAATGTAGACGAGACTGTTTTTCCCCCGATTATTGATGTTTAGTTGGATGAGATGTGCTAATTACCATATTAGTAATTAGTAAAAAAACATATTGGTGTAATATATTATAATTATAATACTAATAATAACAAAATTTTATTACACTTAACTTTTTTGTCGTCATCTTGAAAAAGAGTTTAATATTTGGTTTGGTATATTATTTGAAAAAACATTTGTTATTCATTGAACCAATGGATACACAAATGGTAATAACTGTTGGAATATCATTCTACAATTTCGCATGAAATAATCAATAATCACATTTCAATGCATAAAAATTTCCATATATATGTGTTTAGGTAACAAAGGGTAGCAAATACCACTTCTGATTTTATTCTTTTTGTTAATTCCAATTGTCGGTATCAAAAACTTTGAGATGTTGCTAGGGTTTGTTCTATATATTGTATTTTAAATATTAACTTTTCATGGGTGTCTACTAAAACATAATGGCTATGGTTATTAAAACTAACAGGGGATGTCGCCTACCACCAAAATACCCTTTTGCGATAGTTGTGTTCTTCTATGCAAGAAAGTGTTGGTCGAAGCCATCTCGTAAAGGTGTGTCCGCCACTTGGAGGTGATGGAAGAGATGGTGGCTAGACAATCCCATATATGATGAAATTGATGATGGTGGTCAATAATGGTTTATATTAACATCCAAGGAAAAACATAATATAAATATATTGATATAAAAATAATTTGAGTAAGTTATATATAACTAGCCTGTATTTAGACCTCCTTATTGAGACAGGACCATAAAACTGGAAATTAAAGTAATATTTAAACGTTGTTACAAACTCGCACGTTGAATATAAGAAAAATAAATATTGCATGTCGTTAATAAATTTGCAACTTTATATAATAAAATGAAAACCATCACAAACTCATGCACTACAGCGAGACCATTCATAACATTTAAAACTTTATATATAAAAGAAAATAAATGTTAATCCATGTCGTAACATTAATAAAACTAGGCATGTTACAACACAATTAAACATATTAACATTGACAAAAATAATAATGTACAAATTTAGATTTCATAAGAATCATTTTCTTTTAATATGTGTAGGGGAAAAGAAAACGAAACTAGGTGCATAGAATAAAATGTATAAAACACAACTTTGTATCATATTTACAGCGTAAGATTTGAACATAAAACGACATACTATCTATAGTTCGTGCCCCTTAGCAACAAGATGTATGAAGGCTGATATACCTCCCGTTATGTTAAATCGTTTTCATAGACTATCAATTACCCATTGAGTCAGGTAAAGGCTAAGTCGATCATCAAACTAGCCACTCAATTTATCTCGTTACTTTTTAAATTATTTAAAAAGCCTAGAATGGTAAAGTTTTTGATAATAAAATGAGAGATCTACACTCATTTTTGAAGGAGATTTAGATGCTCTCTTATCTTTAGATAGAAAAAAAGAAGAGCTAGATGTCAAGATCTGAAATGAAAGTTTTGGTATAGTTTTAACTTTATTTTCATTTAACCTTGTATTCGGTTGAAAGTTGTAATTATTTTCAAGCATTTTGCTTGAGGTATTATAATTATTTTTTTAAATGAAATACAAACATACCATTATATATATTCTAACTATCAACCTATATATACATATTGCTATGCATGTAGTACAACCATTCAGTTCTTTTAATTTTTATTATAAACTTAATACTTTTACTTATTTTATAATTTAACTCTTATAATTTTTTACTTTCAACTTTTGTCCTTTATACTTTTAATCTCTTTACGATTTATTTGTCTTACATTTCGGTTTAATTTTTTACAGTTAACACGTCATAACATGCGCATGTGGTTCAACTTTGTTACGCCTATTTTTCCCCGTTTAACGACCATGTCGTAACGTGCGGGTCCTAGATTGACTCAGTTATTGTTTTTAATGTTTTACATTTCACGTGTGTGGTTCAACGTTTTTACGTCTATTTTTCATTCGGTTTTATTTTTGTCATTTTTATTTCTTTTTTAACACGAATTTTTCTGGTGTTGGTGGTCGTTAACGTTTGTTTGGTATTGATGCTAATTGACACCACTTAATATTAGTTACTCATATAATTCAACTTGGCAACTATTCCTATTCTGTATGATAAGATTAATATTAAACAGGTTCTTAAGTGACACGTGTATTCGGAGAGCATGATTTCATTCTCCACAACAACTAACCCATCCTTTATTTAGCAGATATTATATGTAATTAAACTAATTGTTTGATTATTATATCTAATGATATCTTTATAGTTATTTCGAAGCCACAGTAAGATAGAATAAAATAAAGTGAGAAATCTTGCCTCCCACAACATCCAACCAAAAAAGGAAAGGTGTCAAAGGTACAAATATCCATGCTAATTTTAAATTTAGCTTAAATAAGAGCACAAGTCCTACACTACTTGCCTTTAAAGTTCAGATTACAAGAGGATATATTATTAAATTAACTGTTGCCACGTCAAAATCATGAATACCTAAATTGCCCCTGAGAGTTTGACCTAAAAACATAAAGGACCCAAAAAGAATTATTCGATTCTATGGGCGTTGAGTTGTGACGTTAATTTTTAGATCCATATATATTTATTTTATTTAATTTTTATTTTTGAAAGACTTTAGATCCATATATCATTAAGTTTTTTCGAACACATGAAACATACATAGATTATTATTTATACACATTTTAATGCTAAGAATCAAGGCATTTCATGTAGATAGACGGAGCCCGCAATACATACACGAAGTCCATAAATTAATTATACGGATAAAAAATATATTTTACATGAAGTCTGAAAAATTGTATTATACATAAATAGAGTGCATAAAAATGTCAGTCTCGTATTGAAATATTATACAATATGTTGCTAGATCGAGTAAGTTTGCTTAATTTGTTTTTTCCACTAATTTTTGAGAACATTAATTTCTTAAACCTACTAATTTTTTACCACTTTTTTTTAAAGTAAAATAACATCCACAAAATTAGGTATGCTGGTGCCCAATCAACTTTTGTATTTCCTTTTTTCTCATGACGTGTCCCTTGTTGTCGATTTATTTTGCGTTTGGGTTTTGTTAATATTATTTAATCTTTAGAATTAATTTTGGTCGTACCTTGTTTTACTTTTGTAAATATTAAAATATAATTTTTTTACTTCAAATATACCAGTTGTAACGCACTTATTTTTATCTATGTTTAAATATAAATTTAGCTTAAAATACACACAGGCCATAAATAAGGGATTATCTTTTTTCTATTTTTTAATTCATTTTCATATACACTGTTGTGACATGTACATTTTGATATAATATTATTTGATAACGATCTACGTCAAATATAGTGTGTTTTGAATTTTATATTCCAAAATGATTGCTGTGACATGATTATTTATAGCGACATTTTGATCTAAAGACCTACATTTCGATATAATTCAACATCCAACCTAACAATACACGGATAAAATCACGGGTCTAATGTAATATACTTTTGAGTTTTAAGATATAAATCCTATTAATTTAAAACCAAATCAACGTAACGTATGAACAAAATTTACTAGTTACAATAACTTAAGAAGTAGCTTAATAAATTAAATACGTCATTTAGATAAATCATGAATTTGATGAAATATCTAGGAATAGTAATACCACAACTTTAGTCAAACTAATGAATAATTGAGCATATTAGGTGGCTGGTGTCACGACCTAATATCATACGCTAATGATATTTTAAAAGAAGAAATAACATTTGATTACCTCTATATACATGATAACCGACCATAATATGACTAGATTCCACCAAAGGGCAATATTGGTATTATAAATTGGGGTGGCTAGATTTAAGATAACCCATAACCTAAACAACTTTCTACAAATAGACTATTTTAAATATTTAATTAAATATTAGAAAAAAGCAATGATTAGAGGATGCGAGAACAAAAGATTAGGGTTAATCTCAAAAGGATCTCTAATTGCCAACCGCAACAACCCTTGTTTCATAGCAATTCATTTCTTTGTCAGACAAGTTTGTTGTGTTCATTACTCCTCTGCAAATTGTAAGAAAGTGTTCTCCAATGATTCAAGAACACATAATTCATAATTTTGAATTTTTAACTTTTAATCACTCTTAAAACAAACTCATAAATAATAAGTATTAAGAAAGATAAAAATTTAAGGCAAAATAAAATGTTTTCACCGATTTAGCTTTTATTAACCCCAGAAATTACTTCACTTGATTTAGTTACTATGTATTTTATCCAGTTCATAATTATTACTCGTGTGCAAAAGTAAGTGTAACATTTGATAATTATCTTAGGGTACATTTCGCTGATAACAAAAGTGAAAATTACAAGTTCTCGTCAAATTATTAGTATAGATTATCAGCGATCTAACGGTCATCTAAACTTTAAGATCTGATCTAACTTTGAAATTGTTTGGTTCAGAAATGGAGCTTGAATTCGGATCATTTGATATTTGACCTTTGACCAAACGCAACCACCGTTTAAAGATCACATTTTTACAGGAAAGAAATGAATTAACCGTTTGATTACACCTCAAAATAACCAGCAACATGGAGAAAAATGAATCTTTAAATATCAAGGTTATTCAATTTACCCTACAAATGGGTTATTACTCATTACAAAATCAAGATGAAGAAGACGACCCGTGTTCTTGATGACCACTGTCATTACTACCCACTAACGCTGCGGCAACGACGGCGTTGAGGGTGGCGGTGGCGGTGGCGGTGGTGTTCTTATCTCTTTTAGCTAAAGTATTCTTATTATTATGCATCCAAACTTTGAAAATCCCTCTTCTGATTCCAATCTCATTGCAGAAATCAGCAACCATCTTATCATCACACCTCTGCATCCTCCACCCCAATTTCTCTGCAAAAGTTTGCATCTTTTCCTTCTGATCCTGTGTGAATTTCGTTCGGAATCTCTTCCGCCCACTAATCTTTATCGCCACCGGCGTCGCCACCGTGTGGGTTTGATCCGCCGAGGTGGTGAGTGACAGTACCAGATGCTGTCCGTAGCTCGTCGGCGGCGACGGCGGAGATGGGGTGGTGGAGGGGCGGCGGTGGAAATCGATGAACTGGGTTCTGGTGGCGGTGGCGGTGGTGGGTTGCCGGCGGTGGAAGTTCCGGTGGCAGCCACAGGCGGCGCATGTATACGACGAGGGTTCCGACGGGGTGTACGACGGAGACGGCAGGAACTCACCGCAACCGTCGACAGCGTGGCCGCCGATGCCGGCGGCGTGGTTCTTGAGGCATTCTTTGTATACCATCGCCGTGTGCGGCGGCGATGGGTGGTGGTGTGTTTTTCCGTTGATTGGTGGGGTTTGATGAAATTGATCATGATGTGGGATTATGGTGGTGGCGTGTTTAAGGTCCATATTTGATAATTTGATGATATAAACACAAAGAATGTTGAAGTTTTCACAGGGTTTTCTTGTGTTTAAGCTCAAATGGTGATTATGATAGTGGATAATGAGGGTTTAGAGAAATGGGATTTTGATAATTTGTGAGAATTGACATGGAGGTAAGGAGATAATTGCATGCTAAAAATGAAAAGCAATTTGGATTATGAGGGGAGTGGACAATTTATACATCATCTAATTATGCACCATGGGGACATGCCTTCGGCTCAAGTAATATATTGTGCTTAATGTGAGGTTTATCTTTAGAGAAACAAAATTGTATCTGAAGGTAATTAAATGATTTTTAATGTATTTATGTGGTCTACTAAATATTATTGTGATTGCATTAAGATATTTTCAAATTTTCATTGAACGAGATTGAACGGTTAGTCTAACATTTATTTTTGTTTTCATATTTATAAAATGTAATGTTTGACTTATTTTTCAACAAGTAGTTGTGTTGTTTATGTCTCATTAATACCTCTTAAAATAAAAATATTATGGTATAATGTGACATTTAGTGATGTGTTTTTTGAATGGCAGATATATCAAAAAACTAGCAAGATGCTAGAGATATGTCGTAAGAGAAATAGTACAATTACAATTTAAAGTTACATAGTGTTTCACTTAGATTATGCAATCTTCATCTATGTTTAATCTATAAAAATGATGTATTTATATCTCGACTAATTGTTCGGGCTCCATCATTTTGTTTTCAAACATCTTTCAGTTCCTCGCCTTCCATATGGTGCGAATTACAACATATAATACGGACGTGATAATCTTCTTATGTTGTGATGAGATGGTCATCCTTCCACCTGTTCCAAGAGACCCCTAATGGAACATGTCTGAAAACTGGGGAGGCTACATCAAGCTCGGACCGCGTCCCATAACCTTGCAGCCATTGGACAATAATAATTTTCTGGAAGTCAGTTTCTGAGAGCCAATTTTAAATATTGTCATTTAAATTCATTTGACTACTTTTAATTTAACAACGGTTACCCACCTAAAGATATTTTAGAAATTAATTACAAAATAAAAACCTAGCCTCAAGTGAGGGGCTTTCTAATCATTTTCAGCCTTACTAGCTAGAGTTCTCTTAAACAATTTAAAATTAGTTTGTAGTGATACATAATATGTAGTTCACGCAAAAGGTAAGTTGGTTCGAACCTGTCAAACAATTAAAATGATAGAATAGGAGAGCTACTTTGGCATATCGTTTACACGAGGTTCAGTTGCGGAGCTTGACGTAGTATGCATGTAGGAGTGGCCGAAGATTACAGGACTCATAAATTTTTTTCCTATAACCATGTTTGGAGGGGAGGGGGGAGACTCAATACGTATAAACTTTTCGGACAAAATACGCATAAATACTACTTCTGGGCAAAAACAAGGGGGGTCGGGGCCCCTGGGCCCCTTAAAGCCCCTCCCATGACGAGTTTTTTGGTAAATCAAGTTTGCAACTCTTGTTATTATTCAATTCTTTCAATGGCATTCGAACGGATGGAGGTTATTATTTTTCTAAGTGTCATATAGTAGGATCAACTACATTAACAACACGTTCTCATCATCTTTGACACTTATTCTTACCTCTCTTTTTAAGCCAAAATTGAATTTATCAACATTTAGTTAATTCATTTGATTGAACGTCATGCATAATATATTTAAAGATATTGGAAATGAGGTTGATAACGTTAGTCAACAAAACATAAATTTCTTAACAAATGGTTAAATTTAGTCAATGTTCTTTAATTTTACCAACGATCAACTCAACACATTTTTTCATCATGATATTCATGCAAACATAAATCCTATGATAATAATCATTTGTAAACAATAGTAAATGTTTGAAACAATATTTCCAAAAAGTCAACCGTGACCCCTTAGTCATTTAAATCTTTAATTTGGATTTAATACCTGCCAACCTTATTCTTCCACTAGAAAATTGAATGTTAGAAGTAATATAAGCCTTTTAGAACTACGATTGACCGATTGATCAATTTTTGAGGGATGGTTGAAAAGTTGTTTTTTAAATCTATACAATTACCATAATTTCACC